>CM065133.1:24617500-24987500 GCA_033026305.1 Cirrhinus molitorella
CTTGGCAAAGAAGAAAAGAATGTGAAATAACGACAAGTGCCTTGCTTGTTGACAAACCACTTACATGGATGGTTCATCACAAATAATAATAACAAAAAAAAAAATCTCCCTTATGTCGTGGAAATTATGGCCAGGATATTCTTCAGAAATGTTGATTTCATGACAGGTTTTCAGTTCAGTTTAGCCCTGTTCTAACTTGAACTTTGACATTGAAATTACTTTTCCAACTTTTTGTATACACGTTTTAACATTGATAACATTACTGACATATAAATGAAAAAAAATTATAAATGTCTAATATTATTATTATTATTATTATTGTTATTATTATTATATGTGAACATCATTATTGTTAATAAGTTAATACAATATTATTAATATTGTTTTTATTTGATTTTTGCACAATTGTTGGAAGTTTTACTAATACTTAACCCATAAAACAAAACTATAATAAATAATAAACAAACAAATAAAACAACTACAAGAAATTGATTAAATTATAACTTTTTTTATTATTATTTAGAATAGTCATTTGCTCTTTTTAACAATTTTTGATAAAAAAAAAATAATAATAATCTGTGATTGACATTATTATTATTATTATTTCTTTATTTATTTATTGTGAATTATACAATTATTTTGAATATAAGAATTTGATTTTTTGATTTGCTTTTTTCCCAAAATGGTTGAACCTTGCAAAAATGCCTAAAACATAAAAAACTAAATGTTTATTTATTATTTTTTGTTTATTATTTAATATCATTAAATATGGGTTATTATGGGTTATAATAAATAATAAATATAAATAATAACCCATGAAACAAAATTATAATTAATAATAAACAAACAAATAAAAAATGTTTAATTATAACTTAATTTAATTACTAATCAACAATGACATAATTAAACATAATTATTAAAAATAAATATATAAATAAATTATGAAGAAAGAAACAAAGGCAGAGTTTTTAAGAAAAAACATTTAATCTGTGATTGCCATTATTGTTTTTTTATTTACTTATTTGATTATTTACATTATTAATTACTTTTTTATTTACTCTTTTCATAATTGTTGGACCATGCACTAATGCTTAAAACATAGTTGTTAAAAATAAATAAATGACGAAGATGAAGGTACCAAAGGAAACGTTTTTAATATAAAAACACAATTATTCTGTAATTGGCATTATTATTATTATTTATGTATTTATTTTTAAATATATATATATATATATATATTTTTTTTTTTTTTTTTTTATTATTATTATTTTACATTATACAATTATTTAGAATACAAGAGTTGCATTATTTAGACTATTAATTACTTTTTATTGATTGATTTATTTATTTTTCACAATTATTGGACCTTGCACTAATGTTTAAAACATAATTATTACAAATAAATAAATAAATAAATAAATAATGAAGATGAAGGAACCAAGGGAAAAGCTTTTATTAAAACAAAAAACAATTATTCTGTAATTGGCATTATTATTATTATTATTAGTTATGTATTTATTTTACATTATACAATCATTGTTGGACCTTGCATTAATGCTTAAAATATAATTAATAAATTGTGTAAAAAACAAACAAACAAACAACCTCACACTACTGATAAAAATGCTTCAAATTTCATTTAAACAGACAAGCAAACAAAGAAGTGGTGTACCAAATGGAGACAATGGATTATTAATTTTTTTATTTGTTTGTGATTTAATCTGGCCATCCATTCATAGGCTACAGCCTCCCTATGACATGGATGGATGGATTAAATTATTATTTAGTAAACTATTATAATGGACAAAAATGCCTTTTATATGGAGTTTCTTGACTAGTTCATGGCTGAAAATTCAAGGGACAGGTTTATCACCATATTTTGATGATGTCCCGCAAAATAACACGGGGGTGAGTAAATATCTCTGAAAGCACTTTTCTAAGAACTCTCCCTCGTGGAACACAACAACATGTGCTTTTACCTGAGCGTCTCGGTCCACTTCAGCTCGAGCTCCAGGGCCATCTTATCCATTTTGAGCTTCTCTTCCTCTTTGGTAGTGATGAGTTTGGCATCGTGCTGTTGTTTCTGAGTCTCCATCTCTCCCTGAGGACAAGAACGAGAGCGAACATTAGCTCTGATGAGCCATTAAGCGCATGACCCGTAATTGTGAGGTCTAACACGCGGCACTCAGGACGAGAGGGAGGGCTCTTCTTCACAGCTATCAATCAAAGCGGGGCCAGGAGATGGAAATCCATTTTCATTTCTCAGCTCACTCGTTTCTTCTCTCACACACACACTGGCACACACATACAGGTCTGATTCATTATGCATGGTCACTCGGAGAACCTGTGCTTCAGGTCAAGGACGCAGAAAGAGGGACCATGAAGAGGCCTCTCTAATGAAGTGTCTTTAGGAGCCAAAAATGCAGGTGGGTGTAATTCAACAGGGCAACGATGAACTCATAGCAGGTGTTTTTTTTGGAGCTATTCATGAAAACTCAGGGCAAAAGCAGTATGTTTAAAAAAAATAGCCACATCAACTTTAATACAAAACTGCCAGGAGCAGCTGAGTTATGTGACTTTGAAGTATGAAGCCTCATTCTCATTAGTTTTTGTAGTAATTGCTTTTGGTAATAGACCTGAAGTGCTGTTAGGAGGTTGCTGGTCTCTCTGAGTCTGGCTCGTGTGGCGTCCAGCTCTTCTAGAAGCTTCTTCTGAGCGTCCTTCAGATTGGAGATGTGTCCCTCAGCAGAACCAAGACCCTGCTCTCCCTGCTTCACCAGCTCTTGGAGTCGACTCACCTGAGGAACAAAAGAAGTTACTTACTAAATAAAAAATAAATAAATACAATACAATACAATACAATGTTTAGTATTATTTATTAAAAAATATTCAGACACAAGCATATATGAAAAATATAATAAATATATGACCGTATAATTTCTTTAATTAAATACTAACGAGTATCTTTTCAAGGACACTGTAAGAATGAGGCACTCTTCTTAATAAATAAAATTAAATTGAATTTTTAGCATTATTTGTAATTAAAATAAGCATTACACTATTTGTAGCATTAATAGAAGAATGAGACACTCTTCTTAATAAAAAATAAATAATATATTCAGAAAACAAGAATTAAAATATTTGTGTCATTAATATATGATTGTATAATTTATATAATTAAATACTAACAAGGATCTTTTCAAGGACACTAAGAATGAGGCAAAATAAATTGAAATTCAAAAATAAAATAAAAATACTTTTAGTAATATTTGCAATAAAATAAAATAAAAATACTTTTAGTAATATTTGTAATAAAAATCTAAGAATATACAGAAAACAAGCATATTTATATAAATAATATATGACTGCATAATTTATATAATTAAATACTAACAAGCACCTTTTGAGTGACACTGTAAGAATGAGGCACTCTTTTTACTAAACTAAACTAAACTAAACTAAACTAAACTAAACTAAACTAAACTAAACAACTAAAAAATACATTTAGCATTATTTGTAATAAATAAAAAAATATGTATTACATTATTTGTAAAATTAAAATAAAACAAGCATTAAAAAATACTTTTAGTATTATTTGTGCTAAAAATATAAACAGATTCAAAAACAAGCATTAAAAATAATTATATAATTAATTTATGATTGTATAATTTATATAATTAATTACTAACAAGTACTATATGTATAACTATAAAAATATTCAGAAAGCAAGTATTCAAATGTTTATATAGATAATATGATATTTTTATAAATTATATCATATATTTTATAATTTATATAATTAATTACTAACAAGCACCTTTTTGTTGTTTTTATTGTTTCACTTAAAATAAACTCAGTAGTCTCTATAGATCTTATTCCAACAATAAACATTTTTCTAAAAAAAAAAAAACATTTAATATTATATAACTATAATAATTATGTTTTTATAAGTGTTTATGCAAAAGTATTCAATTATTATTATTGTTATTTTTAACTTCATAAAACAAAATCATTTTAAACAAATAAATCATTAAATAATTACAAATTTCATACCCTAAGTAAGGTACTCAAGCAGCTACTCTGCTGAAAAAAAAAAAAAAAAACTTAAACCAGCTTTTTTTTTTTTTTTTTAAGTCTTAGTGGATCTGTTGGCTGGTTTTAGAAGGTTTTTGGATACATTTTAGCTGATCACAAAACTAAACCAGCCAAAGACCAGCTAAGGGAAACCAGCTAAGACGAGCAAATCAGCAGGATATTTTCTAAAAGTGGCGTCCTAACCAAAATGTAACCTCTTATGTGAGAATAGAGAACAGAGATGCTATTCATGCTTATTCAGTCTCTCAAATGCTCAAAGTTCATTCCGATAGAGAATGTTAACAAAATAAAGATTTATGGCTTTTTAATGAGACACTGCTATTTGGGAACAGCCTTTAAGTGGGGAGCACTAAATATATAGCCTAGGTATATAGTTGGTTTCTAAATGGACCAAGCTGGTTGATCAGCAACAAACCAGCTACCGCTAATCAGCTAATCAGACCAGTTTAGACCAGCTAGAAACTGCAAATACCGTATTTCAAAGCAGATATTTTCAGCAAGTTCAGAGCTTCATTTTCATTTACGCTAAGCAAATTGTGACTCAAAAAGTGAATGAAACCTGGCTAAAGTGAATGCTAGGGTAATAATCAGTGATGCTACTTCTCTTCAGGGGTCTCCTTGGCCCATTTGCAGCTGTGGCTAAGGTACATGGGTCTCAGCCAGATTTGAGCTCCGGAAGCCCATTAAAACACATTGAGACTAATGAGATGATAAACACATGACGCCGAAATTAATCACTTCCTCCATCTGCTTCCGTGCCTTCCTTTCTACCTGCTAAATCACAAATCACTTTCACAGAGTCAACAAAGGTTGTACCTCAATGTTGGCCATGTTGAGTTTGGCTGAGAGCTCCTCTCGCAGACTGTCCAGTTCCTCTCGTAAAAGGCTCTTCTGTTCCTCTAGAGAGCTACGTTCCTTCTCGAACTGTTCCTCCATTTCCTATAAATCACACAAAAGATGCAGTCATGCTAACAAACATGAAAAACAATTTATGTTATTTGAAATAAGACAGATGTGTGGAGGGATTGTGTCAGTTGAATAATTCAAATTGTTCACAAGCCACAGTTCACCAAAATTGAAAATCCTGTCATTTACTACTTATTCTCATGTTGATCCGAATCCATATGTGTTTGAAAAAGCATGAGGGAGAGTAAATAACGACAGAAGTTTCATTATTGGATGAGCTGTTCCTTTAATCATGATGGAAATCTTTATTAGGCTGTGGCATTTTAAAGGCATCACTGTCTGGAAATTTAATTTCTAACATGTCAGGGTACTGCCTTGGAAAATCCACTTAAAATCTGTCTTGTGAAGCAAGAAGAAATAAGATGACAAGATTTGCAATGCAAAACAAGGCATGTGAAGAAATTAATAACTATACATTATTCATCATAAGATGAATTGAGCTTTATTGAGCTCTCCTGGAATATTATAATACAGAAACTAATCATAGCCATCCTGTGACATTTACAGAATGAAATGCAGTTTTTGATTGCGTTCCGCCCACCACAATGTGTCTTATTATAACGCTTGCGACTCGAGGTAGGAATAAATTAATATTCCTCAAATGTTCTGGTTATATATTCTAATTCTAAGAATTAAAATTATGTAATTTATTCAGCTAAACACCTAAACTATTTATATTTATAGACTCAATTTAAGCTTGAGTATTGTAGATAATTTTAACCTAGGACACTAAAGTTATAATATCTCACACTGACTCTGATAGAATGTTTCATCTGTTAATATAGGTCATATTTCTTATTCTTAAAAATGGCAAAATGAGGCATGAAAACAATATACATTACTGTTCAAATATTTCTTATCATTAAGAATGGTGAAAAAAAAGTTTAATAAATTTAATAATTTTATGATTTTTCTTTTTCTTTCTTCTGCAGGATTGTTACAGAATAGAAAGAACATTTATTTATTTTTCGCAGTACAAGTCTTTACTCTAACAAAATTAGAAAGTTTGAATTGCCTTAAACTTATATATATATATAAATGTTTGCTTTATTTACTAACTTTCAGGAGGATGTACTCATTTTTGCAACGCAACATTATATCATTTTGATAAGAGAATCTCCTGAATAATTTTGACATGCTTCTTTGGTAACTGATCAAGCAGACTTGCTGGAATATTACATCTCTAAAGAACCCTAACAAACTCTTCTGAAATGAAAAGTAATTGCTGAATTTGTTAGAGGGTGTACTCATTTATGCAGTGCACTGTATTTCTGTCACAATTTCTTCAAGTTAAACTTTCATTTTGACAGGTTGCCATGAAGAGGTTTTGTTTGTGTGTGACAAGACAATAGTTTTTTTCAAATTAAACGGTCAAATACTGATGAAGTGACTCTCAGATGAGTTCTGAAAATGTTTTTTTTAATGTCTATGTCCTCATTTATTAAGATTGCAGACGCAAAACGTTGCGAGCGCCAGACGGTCTTAAATATGTGAAACCACACATCTGGGCAATTCATTCACACAGATACATGCAGAACATGCAGGATTCATATTTAAAGTCTTAATATTCACAGACACTAGTTCATATCTCCATTTAATTTAGTGTACAGACCTACTATTGATTTATTGATTCAAAATTTGGCAAATTCTCTGGCAAATTCTGCTTTATACAGTAAACTCTATGTATTTATATGACTGGATTCCACAATTTTGTCTGCCTTTTTTGCACTGCCGAAAAGTATGTGTAAATACCAGTGTTAATTTTGACAGCACATTTTGATTTAGTTTTAGTCATAGTCTTTTGACTAAAATGCCATTTAGTTTTAGTCATATTTTAGTCATCTGAATTCTTTTTAGTTTTAGTCTAGTTTTAGTTGACGAAATATCATAAGATTTTAGTCAACTAAATCTACAGTAAATTTATTCGGCTAAAATTGAATGGGTTTAGTTACAGTGCAATGCATTTATTAAGAATTTCTCTAAAATTTCCAAACTCATTATATAGGTTTGATCATGATAAAAATACAATTTAACTGCAGTGATACACAACATACCTTAATATTACAATTAAATAAAACCACTTCTCATAAAGAACATGGTCTTCTTTTCAATGAAATCCCAATGGTTATATAGGCTAATTATGCATTCTTTATAGTAACTTGTTTACCATATTCTTCATTCTTTCAAACAGACATATTTTTTTTCTATAAATTAATTTAGATGAATCTTTAGGGCTACGTAAGTGATTCAGTCAAGAGCAGTGTGTGGTTTTCTGTCTTTCTTTTGCTGCTTGGTTAACATCAGTGACTCGGACAATAGCAAATAATGTGGCTGCTATCCCTTTAAAACCAAATGCACGAATGCAATGGATGCCATGTACTGATGCACTTTCACGCTATTGTTTACGTTCATTTAAGACCTAATCGGCTGTGTTTACGTGAATGCTTGGCAAAACGGACAATTCGAGATCATTGTGTGTTTTTCTCAGTTCATGCAACGCGAAAGAGTGTGAGACGGGCTTTCTGTGTGTATGCGGTGTCCGCGCTCACAAAACAAGACCGAATTGAGTTCTCTCTTGCGTCGTCAAATTTATCCATATGTCTGCACTTCTCCCACATATTGACATTTTGGAATGTTTTATAAGACGTGCAGCAAGTGTATTTAAGCTTGTGTCCCACCGGTTTGTACGCATCTAACCTCCTGACTACGCAACAGATTTTTCTGAATGAATCTCTTTCCAAATCGTCCCTCCCTAACATTTTTGTCTCGTTTTTATTCGTTGACGAAAATGCCAGTAGATTTTTGTCATAGTTTTTGTCATTCAAGGAGAACTTTAGTTCATTATCGTTTCATTTTCATCTGTGAAAAAAATGTTGACAAAGTTTGAAATGAACACTGGTAAATACACTATATTGCCAAAAGTATTGACACCCCCTTCTAATGAACAGGTTTGAGCACTTTAGTAATTTCCATGAGTATTAATCTTAATGTTTAAGCATATAATGACATTCTAGGGCAGGGGTCACCAAACTTGATCCTGGAGGGCCGGTGTACGGAAGAGTATAGCTCCAACTTGCCTCAACACACATGCCTCGAAGTTTCAAGTATACCTATTAAGACCTTGATTAGCTGGTTCAGGTGTGTTTGATTAAGGTTGGAGCTAAATTCTGTAGGACAGTGGTTCCCAACCACGATCCTGGAGGACCCCCAACACTGCAGGTTTTCCATGTCTCCTTAATCAAACACACCTGATTCAGATCATTAGCTTATTAGTAAGGACTCCAAGACCTGAAATGGGTCTATCAGACAAAGGAGAGATAAAAAATGTGCAGTGCTGGTGTGCAGTGTTATCTCTCCTTTGTCTGATAGACCCATTTCAGGTCTTGGAGTCCTTACTAATAAGCTAATGATCTGAATCAGGTGTGTTTGATTAAGGAGACATGGAAAACCTGCAGTGTTGGGGGTCCTCCAGGATCGTGGTTGGGAACCACTGCTGTACGACACCAATTGTGTCCTTCTATTGTTATCGCAAAACTTTGGTCAGGACCCTTTTTTATTCTAACATGACAGTGACTTTAAATGCAGACCTTGAGCCAAAAAACTCACCAAACACCAATGACTTGTACATACACTACATGTACAAAAGTATTGGGACACCCCCTTCTTTAGAACAGAAAAAGGCACTTCCAAAACTGTAGCAACAAAGATGGAAGCATATATCATGTATTTAAAAATTGTATTTCCATCTCTGTTGCTTCAGTTTTGGAAGTGTCTAATATGACTGTACCCATATGCACAAGTTGGTTTTTGGCTCAAGGTCCACAACGAATCCAATCCACGTCACATTTCCATACACATATCACCTAAAAGAACACGCTGTGAAAAGCCTGTGCGTATGTGGGTGAAAAGGAGAAAAAGGCCTTAAGTAAGCCTGTTTAAAAAATTGATGGTTAGCACCGACGAACAAATGGGCCGTGCGCTCAATATAGCCGACATGTGTGCATAATTCACTCCATCACTAATTGAAGCCACACAAATATGCAAATGCCACCTCTACCTCTTGAGTGCCTCGGTAGTGACACAAGACATGCGTTACGATGGTAAAAATGGATCCATGCTGTGATCCATGTCCAATAAAATAAAATCCCACCCAGGAAATATAAAATACATTGCGCACATGCTCGCCCACAGTGGCTCCCATTCTGTGGAGGTTTCCAAAATAAAGGTTCCTCTAATGCTCTGAGGGTCTGTCATCAAAAGAGTGAGTCACCAAACCCACTTTGGACACTCAGTAGAAACCGAATGCGCTCTGGAAAAGAAAGATAAAGAAGGAGAGAGTGGAAGGGCCCTAGGCTTCATCTAAAATAGAACGTCAGCACGGTTGTCACGCCGCTTCTGTACGAGGCTGTGAGTCAGCAGCACACTCTAACAGAGGCCACTCTCATTGATAATTCATCCGCGCCTCAATTTTTCAAACTGCATTTCCATTTCTGAGGGCAGCGGGCGCTACGGCGGAGGCACGATAAGCCCAAAACTGCCACGCTGTAATGTGATTAACCGCTGGCAGCTGCGGCATCACGACGATGTCCATCGGCACAAAGGTTCGCTAAGGGGTCGTATGGGTTTGACAGCAGGTGATAAAGGCGGAGCAGGACAGCTTTAGGCAGGTTTAATCTCTGTAAGTGTGGAGAGAATGAGGAAAAACTCTTTGCTCGGCTTGTTAAGGATGGAATACATGACTAAAACAAAAGGCATTATACACTTGCCGACTTTGTAAAAAGTTACAGAGGAATATACACTACCAGTTAAAAGTTTTTGGACAGTAAGATTATGTTTTCAAATAAGTCTCTTATGCTCACCAAGCCTGCATTTATTTGATCCAAAACACAGCAAAAGCAGTAATATTGTGAAATATTTTTACTATTTAAAATAACTGCTTTCTCTTTGAATATACTTAAAAATGTAATTTATTCCTGTGATCAAAGCTGTTTTCAGCATCATTACTCCAGTCTTCAGTCTCACACGATCCTTTAGAAATCATTCTAATATGCTGATTTGCTGTTCAAGAAACATTTATTACTATTTTCATTATCAATATTTAAAGCAGTTGAGTATTTTTTTTTTTCAGGATTGTTTAATGAATAATAAGATCCAAAGATCAGCATTCATCTGAAATAAAAAACTTATATTAACATTATACACTATACCATTCAAAAGCTAGAAATTAATACTTTTAATTTAGCAAGGATGCTTTAATTTGATCAAAAGTGATGATAAAGACATTTCTAATGTTACAAAAGAATTCTATTGCAGATAAATTCTGTTCTTCTGAACTTCCTATTCATCAAAGACGGATGGAATCGTAGTCTGAAGCTAAAAATAAACTGAGTCTGTGACCTTCATACATTTTTTATTGGTCCTGACAATATATGAAAAGTTCAGATGCAAAATCCCCTAAAAGCCATCTCAGTCAAAAATGAGATAATGATAAGTGAATGCTCTCCACACATATTATATGTCCATCAAATACTTTTACTTCAAACATGCTAAAATCCCAGCCTCAGCCCTATCAGAAATACCAGTACTTAGGTAGAAACCTATACATCGGAGCCTGATAAAAATGTTTTTTTTAAAGAAAGACGTCAGATAGATTTAGAGGCTTTTGCATCTGAACTCTTCATATATATATATATATACTGTATATGGGTATTATGTGAGTTGTTATTCTGGTCATATTCTTTTCCAAGCACACGTTAACAATTTAAAGAGATTTAACACTCAAAAGTCAAAAATAATTAAATGTCTAAGAGAAATATTAAAAACTAATGCAATACAGAAAATACATTTTAACTTGTATCATAGTTTCCACAAAAATGTTAAGCAGCACACCTGTTTTAAATGTAATAATACAAAAATGTTTCTTGTTCAGCAAATCAGCATATTAGAATGATTTTTGAAGGAGCATGTGACACTGAATTTTGAAATATTAATGTTTCAACTGTATAATTTCATACTACAAGTTTTAGCACATGAGGCTTCTTTGAAAAAAAAAAAATATATTACTGCTTTTGAACAGTGGTGTTTCATTTTTTTCATCAAATGTTTTCTGTAGAAAGAAAAATTCCAATAATAGCCTGAAAATATACAGCTAGTTTAATTATAAAGGAACCACAAAGAATGCCAAAAATGACCTTTTCCATGTGACCTTGGACTACAAAACCAGTCATATACAGGTGCATCTCAATAAATTAGAATGTTGTGAAAAAGTTCATTTATTTCAGTAATTCAACTCAAATTGTGAAACTCGTGTATTAAATAAATTCAATACACACAGACTGAAGTAGTTTAAGTCTTTGGTTCCTTTAATTGTGATGATTTTGGCTCAAATTTAACAAAAAACCACCAATTCACCCCTCATTTGGGTGAACTTCCCGAGGAATTGACTGAGGTTGGGGTCAAGGCATCAAGAGCCACCATACACAGATGTATCCAGTAATTTGGCTACAGTTGTCATATTCCTCTTGTTAAGCCACTCCTGAACCACAGACAACATCAGAGGTGTCTTTACCTGGGCTAAGGAGAAGAAGAACTGGACTGTTGCCCAGTGGTCCAAAGTCTTTCTTTTCAGATGAGAGCAAGTTTTGTATTTCATTTGGAAACCAAGGTCCTAGAGTCTGGAGGAAGGGTGGAGAAGCTCACAGCCCAAGTTCCTTGAAGTCCAGTGTTAAGTTTTCACAGTCTGTGATGATTTGGCCTGCAATGTCATTTGCTGGTGTTTGTCCACTGTTTTTGAAAAGTCACTGCACCCGTTTACCAAGAAATTTTAGAGCACTTTACGTTTCCTTCTGCTGACCAGCTTTTTAAAGATGCTGATTTCATTTTCCAGCAAGATTTGGCACCTGCCCACACTGCCAAAAGCACCAAAAGTTGGTTAAATGACCATGGTGTTGGTATGCTTGACTGGCCAGCAAACTCACCAGACCTGAACCCCACAGAGAATCTATGGGGTATTGTCAAGAGGAAAATGAGAAACAAGAGACCAAAAAATGCAGATGAGCTGAAGGCCACTGTCAAAGAATCCTGGGCTTCCATACCACATCAGCAGTGCCACAGACTGATCACCTCCATGCCACGCCGAATTGAGGCAGTAACTAAAGCAAAAGGAGCCCCTACTAAGTATTGAGTACATATACAGCAAATGAACATACTTTCCAGAAGGCCAACAATTCATTAAAAATGTTTTTTAATTGGTCTTATGAAGTATTCTAATTTGTTGAGATAGTGAATTGGTGTTTTTTTGTTAAATGTGAGCCAAAATCATCACAATTAAAAGAACCAAAGACTTAAACTACTTCAGTCTGAATTTATTTAAAGGGATACTCCACCCCAAAATGAAAATTTGTTGAGTAAACACTTACCCCCTATCTATAGATGACGCACGACGCAAACAACTTGACGTGCTGACGTCAATGCCAGTGTACAGACAGAGATCTGGGAACGCGCTTTACAAACAGAGAACACGCACACTGTTCATAGTACAGTCTTTGTAATCGTGTCGGAAGATTTCGATCTCGACGATGACTTGGAATTTTTTGCACAGCCTTACTTATTTGAACCTTAATATACAGATGAAGAACTTATAGAGATGGAAGCGGCTGCAACACAGTCACAAATACAGCCACAAGCGTCTGAAAGACAGAGAGCTATGGAGATATGGTGGTGTAAATGTCAACACTGTCAAGCGATGCCTACAGAAGTTGAAAGCTTCTGCTGTGTCGACTGGGATATGGCCATGCCACTGCTTGAAAGTTTGGACAGTTCAGACGGAGAGGCGATGTCACGTTGTTTGTGTTGTGCGTCATCTGAGGTGTGTTTGCACCATGCTCTGCTAGTGAACTCATGAGCGCGCTTGCAGGAAGTTTCATGGAGAAGGAAAAGTTGAATAAAGTCAACATTTAGTTTTTTTTCAGCACAAAAACGGTTCTCGTCGCTTCATATAACCCCAATTGCATGTCTGATGGCAGATGGAGTATTTTGACGACGTCTTTCATACTTTTATGGACTTTGACAGTGTAATTTACCAGGCAGTCAATGGGACAGTTAGAAGGGTCCCGGTTTTCATCTAAAATATCTTAAATTGTGTTCCGAGGACCAACAAAGCTTTTAGGGGTTTGGAGCAACATGGGGGTAAGTGTTTCCTCAACAAATTTTCATTTTGGTGTGGAGTATTTCCTTAATACACAAGTTTCACAATTTGAGTTAAATTACTGAAATAAAAGAACTTTTCCACGACATTCTAATTTATTGAGATGCACCTGTATTACATCTGATTTAAATAAATAAGCTTTCCACTGCTGTATGTTTTTTTAGGATAGGACAATATTTGGTTGAGATACTGTTTGAAAATCTAGAATCTGAGGGTGCAAAAATCTAAATATTGAGAAAATCACCAATAAAGTTGTTCAAATGAAGTTCTTAGCAATACATATTACTAATCAAAAATTAAGTTTTGATATATTTATGGTAGGAGATTTACAAAATATCTTGATGGAACATGATCTTTACTTAATATCCTAATGATTTTTGGCATAAAAGAAAAATCGATAATTTTGACCCATACAATGTAGTTTTGTGGTCCAGGGTCACATATGTAAAAACATTAAGAATGGGATAAAATTCACAATACAATCAGTACTGATGCTTCCAAAGCAAGTTCCCATTACAATTTCATCAAATCCCAATCTATATTAGCCAGATAGACTAGCAAATTTGAGTCAGAAAACACATCTATTTCTGCATGTCTCTCCCCAGGTTCTCAGGACCTCTTTGGCATGAGTCAACCTACTCGTTAGACCTTGGCTTCAGTGACCTGAAAATGAACGCACACCCTGGGAACACCATAACTGCGGGCATGCTCTCTGAACAGGAAAGAGAAATAACTCACCGCTGCTCTGCGGCGTTCAGTTAACGACCTGTGCGTGATTTATAATTACAAAAAGATTAAGTAGTTGTGAAGCGTTTAGATGTGGATGTGCTGGCCTGCTGGCAGCTGTCTATTTTGGGGGAGGGTGGCAGATTGCGCTCTGACTGAGTCAATCCGTGCAGCTTTGTATGCTTTCATTTCATATGCTATCAGCTAGCGGAATAAAAACAGATGGTTTAGTCATGACATGTGCCACTTACGAGCCTCCACTGATGAGGGAAATAACAGTAATGATTTACATTTTTTAAATTGATAAAGAGTAAGTGTGTCCTGTTTGGGACACCTTGAGCGGGACGGAGGTGTGAGTGTGTGAGAAATGAATTTGCACTGTTGTGTCTAACGAAGCATGGATGCCAAGCTGTGTACCACACTCTTCCTTTTCTACCGAACCTCCTGGAGCTGAGGCACCTGCGCTTCTCTTTTCTCTCTGTCTATTGGTTTAGTGTTTTTTTCTCTCTCACTTATTGTTCTAAAAATAGTAATGTTTCAAATTTTAGTGTTTTATAGCCTGATTGCATTGGAGAGTCTTTTAAAAAGCCACATGTGACTTTTAAAAAATTATCTGGTGCTTTCAGAGGCATCATGCACCAGTTTTTTGTTTTAAGTGGCATTTCTGGTTCACTTGGTGCTCTAGGCAAGATAAGACATGACCAAAGGGAGGGAAAAAACTTTTTAACAACTTAGCAGTTATTTATTTAAGTGTAAGATATGTTATTCAAGCAGTGCAGTTGACATTTAAGACGTGCAAGGGGGCCTGCATGCATGGGAAAGCAAAATAACACTTCATAAGGAAAATACATGTCCCAAATTTTTGTTGTTGATGTCCAATCAAACTAGCATTTTTTGTTTTATTTACATATCGTGGATGTTTACAAAAGCAAAAAAAAAAAAAGAATTCAATAAATAAAAAAATGACTAATGTTGTTTTATTTGTTGTTTTTGTTATTTCAGTTTTTTATTTTTTTTTATCTAAAATGTTCATTTGTGATCTTTATTTCAATTGCCAAAATCTGAATAGTTTTAATTAACAACAACATAATTAACGAATGAACCTAAAAGTTTAAACTACTCTTAACCCAAGCTAGTTTGGTTTTATTCATATAATATAGTATTTACTATATTTTCAGTTTTTGTATTATTTTAGTTTAAGTTTGAGTCAGTTTGTCATGTGCTTTTGTAATTTTTATATAGAACGATAGAACAGATAAAGCGATAGAACAATAGATTGAGCGATATAACTATAGATAGATAGAATGATAGATAGAAAAAACGATAGATAGAACGGCAGACAAAACGATAGATAGAATGGTAGATAAAGAACGACAGATTGATACAGAGAAAGACAGAACAATAGATAAAACGACGGAGACAGATAGACAGAGAGAACTACAGATAGAAAGATAGATATAGAGAATAACAGAACGATAGATAGAATGACAGATAAAGAGAACGACAGATAGAACGGTAGAGAGATAGAATGATAGATAGATAGATAGATAGATAGATAGGTAGATAGAATCTATATAGATAGAATGATAGACAGATAGAAAGACAGAGAGACAGATAGAACCACAGAAAGATAGACGGATAGAACGATAGATAGAGAAAACATTAGAACGATAGACAGAACAACAGATAGAACAATGGAATGATAGATAGATAGAATGATAGACAGAATGACTGACAGAACCATAGAATGATAGAACAATAAACAGATAGAACGATAGATAGAGAAGACATTAGAACGACTAATAGAACGATAGATAGAATGATTGATAGATAGATAGACCGAACGATAGACAGATACAACAATAGAACGATATATAGATAGAACAATAGACAGATAGATTGATAGATAGAACGATAGAGAAACAGAATAATAGACAGAACGATAAAACAATAGATAGATAGATAGATAGATAGATAGATAGAATGACAGAGAGGCTGATAGAATGACAGAACGATAGACAGATAAAGAAAATGACAGACAGAAAACATTAGAACAATAGATAAAACAATGGAATGATAAACAGATAGAATGATAGACAGAACGACTGACAGAACCATAGATAGAATGATAGACAGATAGAATGACAGAACGATAAACAGATAGAACAATAGATAGAGAAGACATTAGAACAACTAATAGAACGATAGATAGAATGATAGATAGATAGACCGAACGATAGACAGATACAACAATAGAACGATATATAGATAGAACAATAGACAGATAGATTGACTGATAGATAGAATGATAGAGAAACAGAATAATAGACAGAACGATAAAACAATAGATAGATAGATAGATAGATAGAGAGAATCTATATAGATAGAATGATAGACAGATAGAACGGCAGAGAGACAGATAGAACCACAGAACGATAGACGGATAGAACAATAGAGAAAACATTAGAACGATAGACAGAACGACAGATAGAACAATGGAATGATAGACAGATAGAATGATAGACAGAACGACTGACAGAACCATAGATAGAATGATAGACAGATAGAATGACAGAACGATAAACAGATAGAACGATAGATAGAGAAGACATTAGAACGACTAATAGAACGATAGATAGAATGATTGATAGATAGACCGAACGATAGACAGATACAACAATAGAACGATATATAGATAGAACAATAGACAGATAGATTGATAGATAGAACGATAGAGAAACAGAATAATAGACAGATAGAACGATAAAACAGATAGATAGATAGATAGATAGATAGATAGATAGATAGAATGACAGAGCGACTGATAGAATGTCAGAACGATAGACAGATAAAAAAAACGACAGATAGAGAAAACATTAGAACGATAAATAGAACAATGGAATGATAGACAGATAGAATGATAGACAGAACGACTGACAGAACCATAGATAGAATGATAGACAGATAGAATGACAGAACGATAAATAGATAGAACGATAGAGAAGACATTAGAACGACTAATAGAACGATAGATAGAATGATTGATAGATAGATAGACCGAACGATAGACAGATACAACAACAGAACGATATATAGATAGAACAATAGACAGATAGATTGATTGATAGATAGAACGATAGAGAAACAGAATAATAGACAGATAACGATAAAACAATAGATAGATAGATAGATAGATAGATAGATAGATAACACAATAGAACGATAGACAGATACAACAGTAGACCGATATATAGATCGAACAACAGACAGATAGATTGATAGATAGAACGATCGATAAAACGACAGATAGAATGATGGAGACAGAACGATAAAACGATAGATACAACAATAGACAGAAAGATAGAGAGACAGATAGAATGATTGACAGATAAAACAATAGATAGATAGATAGATAGATAGAACGATGGAGACAGACATAGAAAAACGATAGACATACAACAATAGACCGATATACAGATAGAACAATAGACAAATTGATAGAGAGAACGACAGAACGATAGATAGAATGATGGAGACAGAACGATAAAACAATAGATAGAACGATGGACAAAATGATAGATAGAATGATAGATAGAACAATAGATAGAGAAAATCTGTATACATGTATATATTATATTTAGTACATTTTGTAGTATATTTTAAATCTGGTTTGTCAAATGACTTCCAACCCTGAACCTGTAACAATTGTTCTCTCAGATCTTCCACTTGTGCTCAAAGGTACCTCTTGTTCTTTCTCAAGGTGACACCTCCTGACTGACGCTAGATAGCGAGTTACTCTTCAGTCTGAACCTAACAACTAAAGCGCAGTCATGCTGATATCTCAACAGGACAGCTCTGGGAGTCTTTAGAAAGTTGTATGCGAGCCCAGGCTGACAGCCAGTGGGTGTTGTGACAGAGTTCACTCACGGACAGGAGTCGGTTCTTCTCTTTCTCAGAGACGCTCTGGGTGTTTTCAAGAACCGCCCGGTGCTTCCTGGAGAGCTCGTCCAGCGCTCGGCTGTGGGAATCCTTAAAGTGAGCAGTGTCCTCTTCATATCTGGCACGCAAGTTCATGAGCTCCTTCTCATAGATCTGCTTCTCCTCTCGAAGTGACTGTTGAGGGGAAAAAAATCAGAGACATGTATTTAAAAGATGGGCTAGATGAGAAAGTGAGTCTGTGAATGGCGAGTATGGTTTGTGAAAAGAGCACAAACAGGCATCAATAAGGGACACTGTGTCTTGTTCAGAAATGTTATGAATCCAATCTAAAAGTGTAACAGTGAAAGCCGAGGGACTCTTGAAGCCCACACTGACTCTGTAATGCAACTGGCCGCAAGTAAATAAACTTCCCATTATAGGAGCAGCAGAAGTGAATCACTCCACAACGCTTTCCCGCTCTATTTAGTGAGTGTTGTCATAGTAACACCTAACTCAAGGCTGTGCTGCTAACAAACTGTGATGTGGGCGACAGAAAGAAACAGAGAGAAAGCTTGATGAGACCTTTTCAAATGAGAATTAGCCTGAAATCCGAGCAGGAGGGAGAGCAAATAATATACTGGTACTTTATATATTCTGCATACTATATTTTTGACAAGTTGGACTTAGGGAAGTTTTGACTTTAGGCTGGTTTCAGCTGACCCCCATCTGATCTGTTTATTAGGATAATGTTCACTTAGCTGTCTGAAACAGCTAAATGTAACACAAGTGAAATAGATGATAGGAGAATTGAAATAAATAAGGCCTAAATTTAAGCTTTATGCATTTGAACTGCATATAAAATTTGCATCCTTTTGGATTATACTTCTTTAACATAATGTCAGCATACAGCAGGTTTATATATTTATCATTAATAAACCTCTGAAATGTCTACATTTTTTGAAATAAATGTTTCATGTTAAGTTTTTTTAATGTGCAAAAATCTAACCATTTTCATTTATTTTATGACTGACAATATGCATCACATTAAGTTTGTTTAAAAGTATTTTTACTAAATTTGAACTGAATATTGTTAGCCATATTTGAAGCAATTACAGACTTTTAACCAAATAAATTTGCATCTAAATATGATTACTACATAATATCAAATAGATGAATTTTATTTAGAAATTAATAATGGCATGTTTTGAATTTGATAATTTAATTTTAAAAGTAATTTATTTATTTTATCTGACTACAGAAATTGTACCATTTCATTTATTTGATCACATAAAGATGGTTTGAATATATTTTCATAAGTTTTAACTGAATATTGTTAGCTATATTTTAATCATGTTTAAACGTTTTAACTGAATACAAAATATGATTATTTAAATAAAATCAAATAGATGGAAATATTTAGAAATAAATTATGCCATGTTTTTAATGTAATAATATTTAATTTAATCTAATTTAATTTATGTATTTATTTTTTAAGGCAGAAATCTTACCAATTTCATTTATTTTATGACTGACAAATATGCATCACATGAAGCAAATTTGCACCAAAATATGATTATTTAAATAAAATCTTAATGACTCTAAGTTACTTTTAACTGAGCAAATTTGCACCAAAATATGATTTAAATGAAATCAAATAGATGGAAAGAAATTATGCCATGTTTTTTAATTTAATTATGTTTATTTAATTGAATTTTTTTGGAGTGCAGAAATCTTAACTATTTAATTTATTTTATGACAAACAAATATGTTATATCACATGATATAATTATGAATAATTCAATTTTTAATTTAATTTAATTTAATTTAATTTAATTTAATTTAATTTTAGCAAATTTGCACTATTTAAATATATCATTTTTAATTTAATTTAATTTAAATTTTTGGAGTGCAGAAATCTTAACTATTTAATTTATTTTATGACAAACAAATATGCATCACATGAAGTTACCTTAACTGAATAAATTTGCATCAAAATCTAATTATTTAAATAAAATAAAATAGATGAAAATATTTTGAAATAATTCAATTTTTAATTAAATTAAATTAAATTAAATTAAATTAAATTAAATTAAATTAAATTAAATTTAAAGACTGACAAATATGCATCACATGAAGTTACTTAGAAAGTAACTGAATATTGAAAATCTAATATCAAAATCTAATTATTTAAATTAAATAAAATAGATAGAAATATTTATAAATAAATAATTAAATTAAATTACATTAAATTAAATTAAATTTGTTGGAGTGCAGAAATATTACCCATTTCTTTTATTTTATGACTGACCAATATGCATCACATGAAGTTTGTTTTAAAGTATTTTTCATAAATATTAACTACTGCATATTGTTAGCCACATTTTAATCATATTCAATAAATGCATCAAAATATGATTATTTAATAAGCAAATGTATTTAATTTTACATTTTAAATTTTTTGTGCAGAAATCCTACCTATTTTATTTATTTTGTGAAGTTAGTTTGAAACATTAGTAATGTTTACTGTATGTTTAATGTAACACAAGTTAACTTGTAATCCAAATGGATGGACATTTTGCATGAAATTCAAATACATAAAACTTAAAATTAGACATACTTTTTGAGCATTGAGATGTTTAAAGTAGTTTTTTTATCTTGACCAAATAAATAAATACTAACTAAATCAATCAATCAATCAAAAGTAAATAATTAGTTGATTTTACTAATCAACTAGTTGGTTGTTGGACACTAGTCATCCATCTCGACTCATACTCAATACTATTGTACAGTAGTTCCTCAAATAAAAAAAATATTTTTATAGCATTTTATAGCAAAATGGAAATATGTAATTTATTTATTTATTTATTTATTTATTTTTAACAGTGTGTGTACATGTACATGGATTACTCCTTTGTGTGGCTGTTTTCTTGTCTCACAGCCTTTTCTGAAGCTATTAAAAAATGAACTTTAAATTTGAAAGCTTTATGCTTTAAAGAATCATTCCATTGTTGAGCTTTTGCCATCTTCATTAGTCAAAACAGAGAATGACAGGAAGCTCTTAGGAAGAGAGAAGGGGGATATCTTTGCAATGTGTCACATGACGGACTGCACCACAGCTTTTTAAAAGTTTCCCAAAGTCTACTTCTGAAACTGCTGAGAGGGATATTTCTGGAGCAGAAACAAGCCCACATTCCCACAATCTGTTTATTGGGGCTCTCAACGTATTAATAATGGAAGAAAACCTAAATGCGACAGGACAGCCAAAAAGCCAAACTGCTAGAACAGATTGTTGTGTGAAAACAGCAAGAAATGCCATACTGTAGCGAGTCAAATAAATAGCCATGCTGTCTCCGCACATGAAAAATGATTGCCAGGCCGAGCGAAACCACTGAGAAATAAGAATTCCCTTTCAATCAAACCGGCTGTCCACAAAGAGACATATTTTCTGAGGTCTCGAGCGCTCTGCGGTGAGGATGGAGCGGTTTGAATTAAACATAGAGGTCTGGATTCAGCTGCGAAAAAGCAGCTAGTGTTTAACACCAGAGATGGGCTTGTATATGCTTAAAGCTTAAGCTAATGATGTCTCAGAGGAACTCATGTGAAATAAATGTTTCTGCAGAAGATTGATGTTTGAGCTACTTACAGACAGATTCTGCAAACTTGAGCTGTTTTTCCTCGCTCCGTCTCTCTTGCATACTGCAACTATGCTTCAAGATCTTATGGTGCAGTACAAATTGTGCCCCCAAAACATATTTGGACGCTTATAAATGTCATTGCATTAGATATAAACTATCAAACCAAGTGGCATCTGCAAAAAAAGAGCAACCAGAAAGTGCCCAAAGAATCCTAAAAAAAAAATATTACGGTTTCCACCAAAACTGATTTTTTTTTTCCAGGACCAAATCAACATATTAGAAGCATCACAGGAATAAATTATACAAATTTGCATCAAAACATGATTATTTAAATAAAATCAAATTATTTTGACCAACATTTAGAACTAAATTATGTCATGTTTTAATTGAACTGAATTGAATTGAAATAGTATTTTTCGAGTGCAGAAATCATTTCTTACCCATTTCACTTATTTTATGACTCACAAATATGCATCACATGATTTTTGTTTATAAATTTGCATATTGTTAGCCATATTTTAATCATGTTCAAAATGTTTAACTAAATACATTTGCATCAAAATATGCTTATTTAAATAAAATCAACTACATGGCACAATTCATTTTTAAATATTCAGATCTACTTGAGTTTATTTAATAATTTAATTGGTTGAAAAGTTTGAACATATAAATATGATTAACAATATTCAGTAAATAAAATGGGTACGATTTCTGCACTTCCAATTAAATTAAATTAAATTAAATTAAATTAAATTAAATTAAATTAAATTGCAAATGTGGCATTGAAATAAATGATGCCATGTTTTTAATTTTAATTTAACATCATTTTTTAAGTGCTGAAATCTTACCCAATTCATTTATTTTATGACTGACATCACATGAATTTAGTTTAAAAGCATTTTTCATAAATCTGAACTAACTGAATATTGTTAGCCCATTTCATGTTCAAACTTTTTAACTAAATACATTTGCATCAAAATATAATTAGTAAAATAAACTCAAATAGATGTGAATATTTAGAAATAAATGATGCCATGTATTTAATTTAATTTAATTTAATTTAATTATTCAAATAATTAATAATTATTAATTCAAATAGATTAACAAATCAAATAGATTAACATATGTATAAATACATTATGCCACATTTGCAATTTAATTTAATTTAATTTAATTTAATTTAATTTAATTTAATTTAATTTAATGGGAAGTGCAGAAATCGTACCCATTTTATTTACTGAATATTGTTAATCATATTTATATGTTCAAACTTTTCAACCAATTAAATTATTAAATAAACTCAAATAGATCTGAATATTTAAAAATGAATTGTGCCATGTAGTTGAATTATTAAATTAAATTAAATTAAATTAAATTAAATTAAATTAAATTAAATTAAATTATGACTGACAAATATGTATCACATTAAGTTATTTTAAAAATATGTTTCATAAATTTATCTAGCTGAATATTATTAGTCATATTTTAATCATGTGCAGCCTTTGTAACTAAATGCATCAATAATATTATATTCATTATTCAAATAAAACAAATAAACAAATAGATTAACATATGTATAAATAAATTATGCCACATTTTTAATAATTTAATTTAATTTAAGTTTTTGTTTGCAGAAATCATTCCATTAGTTTATTTTTAAAAATGTATATTATATATATATATATATATATATATATATATATAAAGCATATTGCCAATGCATATAGCATTTGCTAAAAAAAAAAAAACAATAATAATAGTGCTGTTAGAGCTTTTCTTAACTTTACTTTTCTGAATCATTTTTATAGCATAAAACCAACTAGCATCACGTTTGTGATTTCTGACAACCAGAAAGTGTCCAAAAATGTATTTGCTTCCAAAAAATAAATAAATAAAATAAAAATAATAATAATAAATGTTTCTTTTTAAAAGAAAACGGTTCTTTTGAACTGTAATTGTGACAAATGTACAATGCAATTGTGCCGGCCAAAAATGTTTGGACACTAAAAATGGCACTGATTAGACAAAATATAAAACCAAGTGCCATCTGCAAAAAAAAAAAAAAAAAAACCACAAAACCCTGCTAAAGCTTTTCTTAACTTTACTTTTCTGACTTATTTTTGCTTTATAAAACCAACTAGCATCATGCTTGTGATTTTTGACAACCAGAAAGCGTCTGAACAATCCTAAAAAAAAGTCCCTTGTAATACAAAGTGTCCAAACACTCCCAGTGGGCCGAAACTGATCCATATTTAGTAAACTGGATGGCATTGATCCGTACCTTCTCCAGGGAGAGGATCTGCTGTCTCTGCCTATCGTCCAGCGTCTGACATTTCTTCTGCAACGCCCCTCTCTCCTCCTCCAGACGCAGCACCTTGTCCTTCAGACGAGACTTTTCCGATTCCAGATCCCGAATGACCGCCTCGTGAGTCATCTGGGTGGCCTGCAGGCTGCCGATCTGACCTGGACAGCAGAGAGAAAGTCAGGGACAGAACTGTAGCAGAGGGTCAATGCTTTGAATGTCATCTAAAACAGAGAGCAGACAGAGTCAAAGATCCTTTCCAACTGCCAATTCTGTCAACCTGAACACTGCAAATAAACCTCAACTATTACCAGGAGTGTTCAAGAGTTACTCTGCACCAGATTTAATGTCTTGAAGGGCCGTCTATGGCTAGAGTATGTTAATAATAGCGTAATTGTTAATTGTGCCTACTGCACAGTACATGCTGTATACTGGATATTATTTATTAAATATTAAATAGTATATTTAACAATATAGAACATGTTTAATTTGTCTATTTTAGTTGTCACCTTCGAAATCAAAATGGTTATTTTAGCATTTTTTAAATTCCAATTTTGTGTAAAAAAACAAATAAATAATTAAACTTAAAATATTTATAATTTTTAGTGTGACTAAAACTTGAATTTTGTTTTAAATAAATAAAAAAATATACAAAACTAATATAAAAATATATAACATTTACAAAAACTTAAAATAAAGGTGAAAGCTAAAAATCTAAAAATAGAAGATAATTTAAATTATTAATAAACACCATAAGTGTATATAAATAATACTAAAATAACACTACAATAAAAAGTTATGGCAACATTTCTAATTCTAATGTTTAAGTACAATAATTACTAAAAAAAAAATTAAAACAAATACTATAACTGTACAAAAAATTACAACTAATAAAAAAATGTGAAACTAATATAAAAATAAATAAAACTACATACAAACAAATAAAATAAAAGTGAAAGCTAAAAATCTAAAACTAAAAAAAATTAATTTATAAATATAAATATTAATAAATAATATAACTATATTTAAATAATACTAAAATAACACTGCAATAAAAAGTTAAGGCAACATTTCTAATTCTATTGTGCAAGTACAATAATTACTAAAATTGAAAAGAAATAAAATAAATTTAAAACTATTACAAATATTTGAAACTAATATAAAAAAATAAATAAAAATGGCTAAAAAATAAAAACTTAATTAAATTAAAAGCGAAAGCTAAAAATCTAAAAATAAAATAATTAAAAATATGAATAAATACTGTAATTGTATATAAATATTACTAAAATAATACAATAAAAAGTTAAGGCAACATTTCTAATTCTAATGTTTAAGTACAATAATTACTAAAACAAAACAAAAACAAATGTAAAACTAATACAAAAATATATGAAACTAATATAAAAAATAAATAAAAATGACAAAAAACATAAAAACTTTAATAAAATTTAACTGAAAGCAAAAAATAAAAATAAAAGATAATTAAAAACATTAATAAATACTATAACTGTATATAAATAATACTAAAATAACAAAAAAATAAAAAGTTAGCAACATTTCTAATTCTAATGTTGGAGTACTAAAATGACTAAAACAGAAATAAAAATAAATGAAAATCAAATAGAAATATGTTACAAATTAACAAATGAAATTGACAAAATCACACAAAATAAGTAAAACTCAACTTTTTTTTTCAAATTAATTAATGCAGAACAGAAAGCATATTCTCAGTGTTATTTTATAACTATGTTATAAAATAATAGTATTTATTAATATTTTGAATTTTGAGATATTTTGAATTTATATATATGCCCTTGATTGTTAATGATTTCTGCTCTTATTCTCACTACAAACATTCAACGTGCACTTGTGATATGGCCTGGTGGTCAATGCATGGGCTACCTGGAGTTCAAGTCTGGATAAAAGTCTCAGATAACAGCTTCTGCCTTATGCTACATTTATTAATGCAGTGGAGAAAGCACATTCTCACTGTAATTACTGTAAAACACAAACACAGAAAATGTGAATCGAGTGCCTCAACCCCTATTGTTTCTCCCAGAAAAAAGATCAGAAGTGTGTTTGGCATTTAGGTGTGACAGGCCCAGCTGGGCTCTGCCTCCCTCAGGGAACATTCCAGAATGCGGGTGATGAGCACCACTAGGACACACAGCTGCTGTTGCCAGGATACCAGGAGCTCATCCGTCACCCCAAACTTTTCTTTCAACAGCAATGGTTTCTTGCAAGCGGAGCTGCGTCTCTAATCTGACGCACTGATGACTAAATCCAGTTAACCTTTACCCAATAAACATGGCAAAAATGTT
Organism: Cirrhinus molitorella; assembly: GCA_033026305.1. Lineage (NCBI taxonomy): Eukaryota > Metazoa > Chordata > Actinopteri > Cypriniformes > Cyprinidae > Cirrhinus > Cirrhinus molitorella. The sequence continues at coordinate 24,643,670 of CM065133.1, forward strand.
ATTCAAATATCAGTATTTTTAGCTGAATCAGGTCTTAACCTGTGAAGTGACAATAGAATTTACAGGGTTTCTGCAGGATTTAAGACTTTTTTTAAGACCTGCACAAATAAAATTAATACCATATGAGCAGACCATTTTTTTTATAATAAATAAAAAGAAAACAAGTAGATAGAATAGAAAAGAAATAGAGAATGCTAGTGTTAGAGGGTACTGTTTTTATAATAAATAAAAAGAAAACAAGTAGATAGAATAAAAAAAAGAACAGAAAATGCCAGTGTTAAAGGGCCATTTTTTTTTTTACAATAAATAAAAAGAAACCAAGTAGATAGAATAGAAAAAGAATAGAGAATGCTAGTGTTAGAGGGTATTGTTTTTATAATAAATAAAAAGAAAACAAGTAGATAGAATAAAAAAGAACAGATAATGCTAGTATTAGAGGGTCATTTATTAATAATAAATAAAAAAAGAAAACAAGTAGATAGAATAGAAAAAGAACAGATAATGCTAGTATTAGAGGGTCATTTTTTAATAACCCTTTAACTGCCATTAACAGCCTTCTTGAACAGCTAATGGCAGTTAAAGGGTTAATAAATAAAAAAGAAAAAAAGTAGATAGAATAGAAAAAGAACAGAAAATGCCAGTGTTAAAGGGCCATTTTTTTACAATAAATAAAAAGAAAACAAGTAGATAGAATAGAAAAAGAATAGAGAATGCTAGTGTTAGAGGGTCATTTTTTTACAATAAATAAAAAGAAAACAAGTAGATAGAATAGAAAAAGAATAGAAAATGCCAGTGTTAAAGGGCCATTTTTTTTTTTACAATAAATAAAAAGAAAACAAGTAGATAGAATAGAAAAAGAATAGAGAATGCTAGTGTTAGAGGGTCATTTTTTTTACAATAAATAAAAAGAAAACAAGTAGATAGAATAGAAAAAGAATAGAAAATGCCAGTGTTAAAGGGCCATTTTTTTTTACAATAAATAAAAAGAAAACAAGTAGATAGAATAGAAAAAGAATAGAGAATGCTAGTGTTAGAGGGTATTGTTTTTATAATAAATAAAAAGAAAACAAGTAGATAGAATAAAAAAGAACAGATAATGCTAGTATTAGAGGGTCATTTATTAATAATAAATAAAAAAAGAAAACAAGTAGATAGAATAGAAAAAGAACAGATAATGCTAGTATTAGAGGGTCATTTTTTAATAATAAATAAAAAAGAAAACAAGTAGATAGAATAGAAAAAGAATAGAAAATGCCAGTGTTAGAGGGTATTGTTTTTATAATAAATAAAAAGAAAACAAGTAGATAGAATAGAAAAAGAATAGAGTACGCTAATGTTAGAGGGTCAAGTATTTTTTTTTAATAAAATGGATAAAATAGAATTAAAACAGAGAGTGCTAGAGTTAGAGGGTCAAATGAAGATGGAAGTGATGTGTTTTTAGCAGTTTCTTGAAGATGGCTAAATAATAATTAATTAGTTTACCTAAAAAAAATAGTTAAACTTATTTTAAACCATAGATTAAAACATTTATTTGCAATATATATAATGATGATGATAATAATAATTAGTTTAACCTAAAAAAAAAACAATACAATTAATTTAACCCAATAATAATAATAGTAAAAATACATTTAACCTCAACAAACAGTTCAAATGTATTTAACCCATACATTAAAATTTATTTGCAATACAGATGATGATATGATGATATTTTAACCCATGACTTTCAAAAATAACTTTCAATGTCTATAATAATAATAATAATAATAATAATAAAAAGACGTCAACCCATGCATTTCAAACATTATTTGCAATAGTGATGATGGTGATGGATTTTAAACTCAAATAACCTTAAATGTTACAATTATTTTAGTGCATACACTACAAAAATGTATTTGTAATATTAATAGTAAAAATTATTTTAATATAAAAATAATTTTTACTAATTTAAAAAACATGAATAATAAAGGATGCATTATTAAAAACTATACGAACAGAACTTTATAAACTATTTTAACATTTAATTTAAATTACAGTTCTGAATCCTGTTTAAATTCAATTCAAATGCAGGAGATCAGTTGGAACCTGCAGGCACTCTGCATTTAATTCAGAATCTCGCACAATCCTGCTGTGCATGCTGGTAATGGATTAGTAGCCTAAAGCAGTATAGAAGGATGAATCAATGAAAGTGAGTGGGGTGGGATTGAACAGTTGACTGTGAACAGAGGTGATGAGAGAGCAGAGCATGTGCATATCTCACTGGCTTTGAGCAGGATTTCGGTGGCCTGCTGTTGCACTCGGTCTCTGGACGCCTCCAGCTCACACTCCGCCTCCCTCTGCCTGATTTCCACAATCTCTGTATCCTTAGTCACCTCCTCCAACTGTTTATGCAGCTCCTGCAGACACACACAAACACACAAATCAATCAACAAAACGACCAAAACACTTCACATAAACCTTTCTATCTCACTTTTCATTACCGAGAGCTGCCTCTCTATATTTAACCATCGTGAGGTTTCTTACTTTGTCTCGCTCTCTTTCACTCATGTCACTTTTTCCATTTTTGCTCCTCTCACACTGTCTCCTCTGTTCTCAAATTCATCCTCATTAATTGTGCATGTACACATTAGCTCCTTCTCCCTTTCATCTCTGCTCTCTCTGTCAATTTCCTCCGTCGCCTGCTAAAAGAACTTCTCTCGGCTTCCATCGCTCATCATCTTTCTAACTTTTCCCTTCACTTCCACCATTGTGGAGCTCATGTTCAAATCATCGGCTTTTGCACTGAACGAATTCACACAATGTATTTTGACACAAAATATGTGACATATTCAATGTGAAATGTCCACTGAGTGGCAGTAAAAGAGTTTTTTTTTTTTCCCCCGGAACAGATGAACTTACATATGGTACATTTTATGTGACGTTGGTTTTGTACCGCAGTTCTGACTTGAAATATTCGTTGAGTGGTGATAGTAGCCGATAGTATAAACAAAAGCTAATGTGATGTAAAAACGCAACCGCAAACATGCTGTTTTAGCTTGTTTTTCAATCTCTTATCTTTCAGCTCTTTCATCGTGAGTCATGTTTTTATCACGGGATTCATACCCAAAGGTTCTGTATCGTAAGTCTAATTCCGTGCTGCCTGAAGAAAACACAACATATTGAGCTGTAATCATAACCTCTATTTACCGATTATTAAACTTGAATGAACTTGAATGGTCATGATCTACAGTGCTGAAAAAAAATCTGACACTCTATTACTCCTAACTGGATGGTTTTGTTGGTGCAGTGAGAGTATTAAATGAACTAAGATATATAATACTCATTAAATAATGCATATTTAGGCAAATGTTTCACAAGAAAGTAGTATATATTTTTAAGCAGGGCTTAATATGCTTCTCTGTCTGTCTGTTTGTCTATTTATCTATATGGACCTATTCATTAGTTTATTACAAATGTAAACTTATTCAAGTCACTGTTGGTATAATACTTTTGTCCATCTATCCATTCATCCATCCATCCAGTACACTATTTATAAGTTTGGGGTCAGTAAGTATTATTATTATTATTATTATTATTATTATTATTTTAAGAAATTAATACTTATTCAGCAAGTATGCATTAAATTGATTACATTAATTTATTAAATTAAACAGTAGAACATTTATGATGTTACAAAATAATTTATCTTTCAAGTTAATCCTGTTCTTTTGGCCTTTCTATTCATTAAAAAAAAGTGATGTGTCATCAGTCGGCCATTATTGCTGATTACTGCTCCTGAAAATGAACAATTATTGTCACATTTTGGGCTGTACTAATTGGTCGGACCGAGAAAAACATTTGGAATGCTATACACTGCCAAAAGTTGTAACAAATCAAGGAGAAGAGTGAAACTGTCTGAGGAAAAAAAGGCTTTTGTGGTTGGCTAAACTGAACCAGGATTTCAGGGTAAAAAAGCTGGCATTTGAGTTTTTATAAATACATAAATGGAGGGCCCCTTAGCATAAATTAGCAAAACAACGTATTTAGTAGTACATTAACCGTGCAAACCAAGCTGTTGTTTACATCCGAGTATCGCTAATATGGCCGCGTCTCCAGGTAACTGACCAAATCGTGATGTAAATGCCCTCTATACAACGTTTCAACCTTTTAAGCACAACTCTTGTCAACACTGATAATAATGTTTCTTGAGCACCAAATCAGGATATTAGAATGATTTCTGAAAGTTCATTTTACACTAAAGACTATTAATTTAAATTGCTATAATTTGAAATGCACTGAAAACAGATGAGGGAACATACAGTTGTGGTCAAAAACACGATGCATTAAGAGCTGGGGGTGAAAACTTTATGAATTTGAAGATCAGGGTAAACTCAACTGTCTTCTGGGAAACATGTATGTATTTTCTGTAGCTTCTGAAGGGCAGTACTAAATGGAAATAGGCAAAATTAGACAAATATACACATCTTCATTCTATTCAAAAGTTTACACCCCCGTCTCTTAATGCATCCTGGTTCCTTCTGGAGCATCAGTGAGCGTTTAAAACTTCTTTTATAGTTGCTCAGTTGTTGTCAGTGTGAAAAGATGGACCTCAAAATCATAGTCACTGTTGGAAAGGGTTCAAATACACAAAAATGCTGAAAAACCAAAGAATTTGTGGGACCTGAAGGATATTTCTGAAGAACAGCGGACAGTTTAACTGTTCTGGCCAACAGGATTTTGTCCTCAAATTGATAAGAACACACATTATTTTAGTTTTTACACACAGTATTTTAATTTAAGTGCTGCCATGCTTGTTTTCTTTTGTCATCGTTTATGCAAGGCATACAGTGCCAAACACAAACAGATTTGCTGGTAGTACGCAAAAAAAGTACTTTACGCACATATTTTTATTTTGTTATATTGGAAAAATGTCAGTTTAATTAAAGGGGTCCTATTATGCCGTTTCACTTTTTGAATTTTAGTCAGTGTGTGGTGTGTATGTTTGTGCGTAAAAAGGATCTACAAAGTTACAAATCTCAGGCCACTCCAAAGAGAGATATTTTGTTCCCTTTTCAAGAACTACAATGAATGGCTCGTTTGGACTATATAACAAGGTCCATTAGAATATCGTTAAAATAAATATCACCTACTGAAATTCAAATGGTAGGGACGAGATCGGCGATTATCTTAACATTAGTGATGCAGCTTGAAGAGCCGTTTCTGGGAGACTTCAACAAGCCACAGCACTGCTGGTATAAACACAAGCAATGACTACAGTAGTCACGATCTCCTCCGATGGCCGCGTCAAATCCGGCACGCCACAGGCCTGTGCGGTATAGTGGCTCAAAACACATGCAGAGGCGCGACTGGTATAACCGGAGAGGAGCGATTATCTCCGGTTGCCGTGTCGGAGCGTGCCGCAGGCTTGTGCAGTGTGTGGAAAGAGATTTATTCATAATACAGTGTAGATAGTTTCACTTACAACGTGAGTGTTTTTTTTTTAAATGCATAAATTTGCAGTAGACTAGGCTAGACTAATCAGTGATGTTATTTGATTAGTTTTTTGCTTGTTAGCTGTAGTTGCTTTTTGAATAACTACGGAAATATAAGCATCATAATTAGTATCAATGTCTTTATTCAATTGTTGTCATGTTAAATACAAATTAAGTCTTATGCTGGAGCTGGATTCAGGCAATGAAAGTATGTAAATAATTTAATAAATTAGCACGATAATATCATGTATCTGCAATCTCGGCTGACGATAGGACCCAGCACCACTGTAGCAACTATACCTTAAAGGAACACTCCACTTTTTTGAAAATAGGCAAATTTTCCACCTACCCTAGAGTTTATCAGATGAGTTTTACCATATTTGAATCCATTCAGCCGATCTCCGGGTCTGCCGGTAGAACTTTTAGCATAGCTTAGCATAAATCATTGAATCTGATTAGACCATTAGCATCTCGTTCAAAAATGAGCAAAGATTTTCGATATTTTTCCTATTTAAATTTGACACTTCTGTAGTTACATCGTGTACTAAGACCGACAGAAAATGACCATTTTCCAGGCTGATATGGAGAGGAACTATACTCTTATTCTGGCGTAATAATCAGGGAACTTTGCTGCTGTACCATGGGGGCAGCAGGTGCAATGATATTACGCAGCTCCTGAAAATAGTCCCCAGCTAGGTAACTTCCAACGTGACCAGCACTAAGCCACTAAGGTAATAGTAAAATAGCTGGGGACTATATTCAGGTGCTGTGTAATATCATTGTGCCTGCTGCACCCATGGTACAAATTCAAAAACGGTAAAACTCATCTGTTTAACTCTAGGGCCTATTTTCAAAAAAAGTGGAGTGTTCCTTTACTATATCCTTTACTATAATCAAGTTCTTTGCTATAACAAGGAAGACTAAACTTGATGCTTTGGCAAGGGTCGTGACAGTACTGAAACACCGTCTAAATTGTTCGCCAATCACAACACAGTGGGAAAGCTAACCAATCACAACACAATTAGTAATTTGGAAGGCGGGGCTTCATCAAACCCGGAACTAAATTAAGCTGTTTGTGCCAGGCTGGGGAGAAAGCCGTTGTAATAATGCAAATTATGTGAAAAATAAATAATGCGTTTTCTCACAAAGCATGAGAACATGTTCTAGTACACCCCCAAAACAAAATCAAGACTTTGTAAAAGAGCATAATAGGACCCCTTTAACACCAGTAGATCTTTTTTATCCCATTTTAACACGGATTTCTATGTAGACCGGAACATGCACTCAAAATAAAGTTAGAGAATGAGTGGCGTTCATCGGTTATTCGGGAAAAGGTAGTGAAATAATATAGAGGGTTTGTACTTCCGTCACAATTTGGTCAGTTACCTGGATTCACCACTATATTGGAGATACTCGGATGTAAACAACAGCATGGATTGCACTGTTAATGTACTACTAAATATGTTGTTCTGCTAATTTATGCTGTCTAAACAATGGAAAAAACGTTTGGAGGCTGCTGGATCATATAGAGAAGGACTTAGTAAGCAGGAAAGGGCGCAATATTTTGACAAACTAAAGTTAATAGGTGGTAAAGATACGTACGAGCAGTATTAATTAAGATATTAGCCTAAAATTTCACCTACCTGACTGGAAATGATAAGAACAAACATAAATGTTGTCAAGATTCTTGCCCTGGAAATCCTGGTTCAGTTGACAAACCACAAACGCCTTTTGTTCCTTTTTGATTTGTTATAACATTTTGCAGTCTACAGTACTCCAAATGTTTTTCCTGGTCCGACCAATTAGTACGGCTCAAAACTGAAATCTGAAATTGACCATTTTCAGATGCAATTATAAGGTTAAATATGCAATATGTTTTGTTCGGTTCAGGGGCACTGTTTACATTCAGTGCCACCAATATGGCCGATTGATGACATGTCGTGAAAACCCTCCATTGTTTTTACTCTATTCTTAATTGTATTTTCGAAGGAATGTGGTGCTAAACTAAAAATGCCCTTGTAAAATGACCTGTGAAATCTTTTAATAAGGTGACAGAAGTCTCATCTGGAAAACCGCAGCATGTAATTGGGTGAAAATCAGCACCTGGGGAATCTAAATGGTCTTTGATTGAAGCGTGTCTGATTTGCCGAACTGTGACTGCAGGCTATTTGACCCCAGATATTCAATGATTTTGCCTCTTTTTGTTTATGCTAAATGGTCCAAATGATGTGGACGCTACAAGCATCTTTCACCTGGGAAATTCAGCATTTGATCAGCAAAGATTAACAAAAACTAGCACAGACCCCAGGGAGTTGGATCATTATGAGCTCCAGTCTGAAAATGTCAGAGTGACTAAAGATCGATTCCATTAAAGATCTGCTCTGTGTGTGTGTTGAGCTAAAGAGGCTCAGCACATTGCCATTAAATAGCCATTATAATATGTCATAAAAGCAAGAATTTATGTAAGACAAACATAATATTAAACTGGCCATCACTGTTCATTTGAACGACCATATTCTAAATCAAGCCCAGCATGTATCTTGACATCCATAAATTAGATTTCGTCAGTTCCTCCATTCAGAAACAAGTCTAAGAAATGCCTTGGAGGGCCATGCTGGCTGACTGACTGGGATTTTCTTCAAAGATATTTGAAAGACAATTCAGAGTTCAGGATGTGTGCCACTGCATTTGAAGTCTCTACTGTAAATGCGTCTGAAATATCTGATGTGCTCAGAAAAAGCAAAACAATACAGTAGATTGACTTTCACTGCGCTATGATGTTTTGTGTATGCCCTTTTAATAAAACACACTGCAGATGTTTTAAAGAAATACTGTATTTGTTCTAACACGTGTTTGTAAATGAAACCTTTTTCTAAATTAACATCAAACAGCATTTGTAACCCATTTTAGTAGCGTAATGAGATGCATTTAAACAAGACATTCAACAAGAAAAAACATGTAGAGCGGTAAATTAAAAATTAGACCAGCGGCCAGGAACCTGTTAGGAAATGAGTTTTGAATTTAGCTGTCATTTTAACTATTAAGATTAGATCATTTTAATTAGAAAATGAGATTACATTAGCAACACAAGTTTTAAGCATCAATAAATGTACTTTTCTTAATGCCAATTAGAGTTTGATTAAAATAAATTGAACAAATTAAAGTCATTAAGTTCAATTACATTAAAACTTTAAATTAAATTAAATTGATAGTCCTCTAAATCATTTTTGAATTGATTGAACTTTTCTTAATAAAAAATGAAATTCTGCACAATCCAATCAGTTTCAGTTTGAAATAAACATAAATTCAATTAATAAATTCCATTAAGTTAAATTAAATAAAATTAAACATTTAAATTAAATCAAATTAAAAAGCAGATCAGAGTTTGATAAAAAAATCAATAAAATCCATTAAATTAAATTAAATAAAAAATGTAAATATTAAATTACATTTAAATGAAATTAAATAGCCAATCAGTTTGCTCAAAATTAAATAAATAAAAATATTTAAATATTAAATTAAATGTAAAAAAAATAAATTTAATTAAATTAAATTAAATTAAATTAAATTAAATTGTGGTTACAAACTTTCTTTAATATTTTCTCTAAATATTAAAAGTAAGAAAGATGGTAACACTTTACACTAGTTAAGGGACCAATTCTCACTAATAACTAGTTTTTTTTTAGCATGCATAATATCATATGAGAATGAGAATTGGTCCCCAAACAAAAATGTTCCCAGAAAGTTGTACAAGGGTAAGTAAATAATGACAGAATTGTAATTTTTGGGTGAACAATACCATTAAATTAAATTAAAGTAAATTTTAAATTATATGATTATTTCTTATTTATTTCACTGAATTTCATTATTTTTTTATTTAATTTAATTTAATTTTCTTTTTTTTTTTTTTTTACAGTATACATTGTTCTAAAACAGTTTGACTGCTATAAAAAATATGAAAAAATAAAATAAAAAGATAAAAAGAAAAGACAAGACTCATTAGCACCTATCATTTGATTTTAAAGGGCATATGATGCATCTGGTGGCCTTTACCTTGATGTTGTTCTCTGCAGCGATGAGGGAGGCCTGCAGTTTGTGGGATTTCTCCCTGCTCTCCCGGGCCTCCTCCTGCACCCGCTTCAGTTCGCTGCGCAGCTTCCCCAGAGTTTTCTGCAGCGCCGCTTCCTGCGCCTGGAACTCCTTCCTCAGCTCCGCTTCGGTCTTCTTCCAGGCCAGCAGGTTCTCTGCGGTCATCTGCTGCGTGCGCTTCATGGCCTCCAGTTCCCGTTCATAGAAGGCCTGGGCTTTATTTAGCTTGGCCTCGTACTCCTCCACCAGACGCTTCTTGTCCTGTTTCAGTTCCTCAACTCTTTCGGTCAGTGAATCCACCTCCGCTTTATGAAGCTGTCCCAGTTTCTCCTGGTCTTTGCTATAGTTGGCATTCTGGCTTTGGTGCGAACGAAGCAGTTCTTGAACCTGTAAAAGCAACATGCTTTTTTAAATGGATGGAAAACACTTGCTGCTTCCTAACCAGAAACAAGCAATTTGTCTGTTACTGAATATGAAATATGACACATTTACAGCCAATCAGAAGTTACTCACTGTTTAATGTACAGTTATCAGGGCAGGATTTTGACAAACATAATTTTTTTGCCTTTTTACTGTAGCGTAGCCTTGTGATTTAAGATCTAATCTGCAACCTAAAGTTTCAAACCAAAAGAGTCTAATAATTTGTAATGTTACTTTGTAATGTTAATCAACAAAAACAGATTAAAAAAAAGGAGTAATAATTAAGTTAATTTACTCAAACCTAAATAAATAAATCCATTTTAAAAATGTATGTTCAGCAAAATAAATAAAAATAAATAAATAACTAATAAATAATAATTATTAAAACATTTTTGTTTTAAGTTCGGAATTATTTGAGAAAAATAAAGACATTTTTAGGTTTATATAATTTGTATAGTTTATATAATATTTAGGAAATTTTAATTTTTAATTGTATGTTTACATTTGTAATGTAAAATAATAATTATTATAGTAATATTTCTTATTTTAAATTTTGCAACAACAACAACAATAATAATTTATGAACATTTTTGTTTTAAATTTTGAATTATTTATAAATAAAGAAATACTTAGGTTTATATAATTTATATAATATTCAGGTGTAGGTTTATTAATTGTATAATTGTAGCTGTAATGCAAAATAATAATTATTATTAAAGTATTATTATTTCTTATTTTGATTTGACTTCGTAATTTTGCAACAACAACAACAACAACAATAATAATAATAATAATAACAACAATTATTATTATTATTGATTTTTCAAAACATTATTATTTGAATTTTGGAATGTTTTTTAATACCAGTCAATCAGTCTAATATATGACCTTAAAATAGCCTAAAATAGGAAAATGCGTTTTACATTTCACTACGCAATTTTTAATCATATATATATAAAACATAAATTATTTATGTTTAATCAACATCTTAAATTCAGCACTACATATATCATTATTCTAGATTTTTTTTCTAGAACTTTATTGTTCAGATTCTAGAACTTTATTGTTCAGAAAAATTATTTGAGAAAAATACAGAAACACATAAATTACAAATTTCTATAGCACCTTTCCAACACAGATTCAGTCTAATATATGACTTAAAAATAGCCTGAAATAGGAAAATGACTAATTTTTGATCATATGACTACAAAAAATAAATAATTTTTCTTTAATCTTAAATTCAGCACTACATATAAAACTTTATTTTTATTATTTGTAAGTTTACAGTAATGTAAAATAATAATTATGTATTATTATTATTTATTTTTTAAATTATTATTATTATTATTATTATAGAAAAATTGCAATTGGAGCCTTAGGTCAGAACAATATTTTACAGGTAAACAGTCCCAAAAAACACTTAACACACCTCTTGCCGATGTGCGGAACGTAGCTCCTCAAGGGCCTGCTGTTTCTCCTGCTCAAACTGGGCCTGCAACTGTCCAAAGGAGCGTAGCTTCTCCTCGAAAGAGCGTCGCATTTCCTCCACCTCTCGGGACATGGTAACCACGCGCTGCGTATGCTGCGCCTCTGTGCACAGCTGCATGTCCTCCACCCGCTGGCGGTACGTCTCGAACTCCGTCAGGGCCTGCCTCTTCATCCGTTCGTGCAGCTCCATGGACTCCTCCAAGGATTGGATGCGGCGCTTCAAGTCCATCTCATCGCTGATCTTGCTCTTGTACTGCATGATCTTCTCCCGCGTTTCAGAGAGGATCTGCTGTACCTCTTCCTCGTGGGCCTCCTTCAGGGTCTGGATGGCCGCTTCATGCTCGTCGTTCTTGGTGTTGAGGGCGTAGATCACCTGGAGAGGCGAAAGGATGGAAAATGAGAAATCTACATTGCAAATGAGACTTTGTTTGAAGTTGCATCATTTTCTAGAACCTTCTAGGCAACAGAAACTGCATTCGCTTAGTAAGTGAGCGTCCATGTCAAATGTCAAGTAAACACAGTTTTGCTGATCTAGAGCATTTGTGCCTAATGCATTACACATGTAAAGTCACGCAAGGAAATGACACACTTTAGCAAGCTTTCACTGACTGACCTTTAAGTCCAGAAGATTTATGTGCAGCTCAAATATGGGAAAAGCTTTTCCAATTTACTTTGAGATGTTATATTTATAGGGTAACAACAAAACTTTTCTGTTACTTGTTTCAGAGTGTTTTTAGGGCGCGGTATCAAACGGGCATATTGGCGGCACTAAATGCAAACAATGCCACTGAACCGAACAATACTTGCTAATTATTGCTGCTAAAAATTGTCAATTATTGTCATGTTTTTGGACTGGGTAAAACATTTGGAGTACTATAGACTGCCAAAAGTTATAAGAAATCAAGCAGAAGAGTGCAAAAAACTGTCTGAGGAACAAAAGACGTGGTTGGCCTAATTCAATCAGGATTTCCAGAATCGTAAAAACATTTGTGTATGTTCTAATCATTTCCGGTTAGGTAGGTGAAATATTAGGCTAATAATACTGCGTGTACGTATTTTTACCACCTATTAAGTTTAGTTCGTCAAAATAATGTGCCCTTTCCTGCTTACTAAGTCCTTCTCTATATGATTTAGCAGCTTCAACACGTTATTTCCGTAGTTTAGACAGCATAAATTAGCAGAACAATGTATTTAGTAGCACATTAACTGTGCAATCCATGCTGTTGTTTACATCAGAGAATCGCCAAACTTGCAGCGTATCCAGCTAACTGACTAAATCATGATATAAATGCAAACCCTTTATTCTTATTCTGTAAATTAGTGGTTGTAAAGTGTACATTGGGTATCTAGTGACCACAAAAAGTACCAAAACTGCACATCATTACAAAAAAGAATGTGAAAATATTAGCATGATATAAGCAGTCTAAAAATTAAATAACTAAACAAAAACAACAATTTTCATTGTCACATTTTCATTTACCTAGCACATTTTTATGGTTTTTGAAGATGTTCATGTTGTCATCTGCCTAATTTGGCTACTTGGATATAATTTTACAGGCAATTGGATGTTTTACCTTTGATATCAGCAACAATATATTTGCCCGAATAGATAATCCGTATTCGGAAAGGCACAGAAAACAAATACGCGTTCTACAGAGCCACTAAAGGGACATGGTTAGCTGCTTTCAGTGTTGCCAAGTCTACGTTTTTCCAGAAAAAAGGCCCCGATCAGACAGAACGTGTTTTTTGCAATTGTTTTCTATTGGCAGTGAGCGTCCTGCGTGCTGTTTATGCGCCCCGGGTGACTTTTTGGGAAAAAAAAAGCAACTCAGCAGAAAAACGCTCAACATCATCGCATTTTTTTTTCCCATTGTCCAATCGAATGAACGGAGAGGCGGGCCTTTCTGTTGCATTGACGAACCCTTACCATTGCTTAGAAAGTCCGGAAACTGCTTTTGGTGTCTGTCGTGGGTTACCCTGAGTTGTATTATTGAAGCTTTTAGCTAATATGACATAAAAAAACGCTGTGCACGGCTCTTTTTTTAAAAGTCACCGAAAAAAAGGCAGTGAGGTGCGCCTCACGTTTTCAAACCTAAAGAGCGTGTTCGGTGTGATCGGGGCCGAATTGGGATACTTTAACACTGTTGATGCAGGTTGTTTTTCATATCTGTGGGTTGAAGCGATGCCAATAACGTTATATTTAGCTCCTGGAATGCGAACCTTACCAGGGGAACACCACCAAAAAAGTGTGCAATTTACCTCCCGGAATGCGGTTTTTACTGGGGGACCCCCTTCGGAACGCAATTGGGCTAGTTTTAAGCAGCGATTGGGCGGGTTTTGTTGTAAACACCTGGCAACCCTGCGCTTGCAAGTGGCAGCCTGTTACATTAGTACTACTTACCACATAAACAAAGGAGAGATGACTTATAGGAAAATGGCGAATGAATTGCAGACCCTGAGCACCACTGACGAACATATAATCTGTCAAATGTGTGGTAAGCAGTACCGCACCGTAGTGTAAACGGAGTAGCCCATGTATGATCGCGAATCTCAAAAGTGAAATTAAAAAAGCGAAAGCGCATTGAAAAGCGATTTCAACGTCCCACATATTAATTACGGCTCCCTAATGCTCATGATTTATTTACAGTATACTAACTACCCAACAATATCATATTATCCTTATATATTCCCTTTAGGGGTTCTATAGTACATGTCATTTTCTATATTTGCAGCACTCAAATAAGCAATGAAATAAACAATGCCACTGAACCAAACAAAACTCACATATTTTGCTGATTATTGCTACTGAAAATGGTCAGTTATTGTCATGTTTTGGGCTGTACTAATTGGTTGGACCGGGAAGAACATTTGGAGTACTACAGATTGAAATAAGTTATAACAAATCAAGGAGAAGACTGCAAAAAACTGTCAAAAAACAGTCCATGCTGTTGTTTACATCTGAGTATCTCCATTATGGGTATTATATCTGGGCAGCATTATATACTTGCCTTCTTTTCCGAACACAGTAGCCTATTTGGATTCGGGCACATTCCCGAATGTGTTTGCCTGCTGCCTGTGACTGTTTTAGCACAGAAATGTGACCCGTTTTTGAGTTTTTGAGCAACCCACCACCTGAGAACTGCCTTGTCCAGAAAGATTAATTATTAAAACAATACATTATTTAGTGTTTTATACAGGGTTCCCACTCTAATCCAAATGTCAAATTCCCTGACTTTTCCCTGACTTTCACTGACTAAAAAGCTGAATTTCCATGACCTATCATTTTTTCTCACAATTGCGAGTTTGTATCTCGCAATTCTGGCTCTTTTTTGGCAATCGCGAGTTTGTGTCTCGCAATTCCGACACTTTTTTGCGATTGCGAGTTGGTATCTCGCAATTCTGACTCTTTTTTCAGAATTGTGAAATATAAACTTGCAATTGCAAGTTATAAAGACCATTTCTGAGGAAAAAAATACTGATGTGTTCACAGAATTGCAAGTTAATTGTATCTCATAATTCTGACTTTATAACTCGTAATTGCGAGTTTATATCACTTCTGACTTTGTTTCTCAGATTATTTCTCTATTTCTTAATAACTCACGATTGCAAGTTTATATTTGTATCACACAATTGTGAGACAAAAGATAACCTTTTTTTTATTCAGTGGCAGAAACAGGTTTCCATACAAAACACACTACTTTTTTTTTGCCTTTAACCGTCAAATGCAATTTAACATTTTTATGTACTATTTCTACAGAAAAGTTTTTTTTTTATGATTTCAGGGGCTTAAACACAAGGATTTTCTGTTTGTCATCAGATTCATCACTCATTCTTTGTATTTCTTCCCATTTAGTATTTGCTTTTCTATTGTTTATTTTTAACACCCAGTCTTTGAAGTGGTCTTTTTTTTTTTTTAGCCAAAGTTCTTGAAATTTACATTTTCCTGGATTGTTTGCCTTATCAGGTACAGTCTGGTTTGATTTGATTTAAGTGATTATCAGTTGACATGCAGGAAGGGAATAAAATGGTGCTGAAAAATAGCCTAACCATAAAAATAGGCAAAACGTGTGAAACAATGCAAAAAAAATACAGCATAGAAAAATTACATTTTCATAAATGGAAACTAAAATTTAAAGCAACAAACAAAAATCCCTGATATTCCATGACTTGAACCAAAAAAACATAAAATTCCCTGACTTTCAATGTCTGGAATAGACCTTTTAAAATTCCATGATATCCCAGAAATTCCATGGCCCGTGGGAACCCTGTTTATACCATGAATGAGTTTGCTAATGCATCGTTTTCTTTAAGAAAGCTAATAAGAAACTGCACAAAAACTAGAGATACGTTTTGAGACAAGTTTTTAATTTTTAATTCCCTCAGTTACTAGGGAGAGAGCTTGAAAGTCTCCAAAAATGGGTCTGAGATAGCCTTTACAAAGTAAAGCTTGGGGCTGCTCACGAATACGTTGTTATTTTATTAAAATTCCTAATAAAACTACAGACTTGAAATAGCTCATGAATATTAGGTTATGCACAAATAATTTATCATGATCTATACACAAATAATTTAACGAGATGGTTTTAACGAGTCAATTCCCCTGGATTTTAAATCAGTGCATAAACATGTCCACAAAAGGCAGAAAATGCAATCTCAGTGTTAAAACAACTATGACACATAAATAAGAAATAAATGGCTTTTGTTTCTTCTCAGCTGAACTATTCCCCTGCTTGATTATTTGGAAACAAAGTGACCTTCGTCTGCAATTCTCATGCTTTGTGTGTCCGGCTCCCACTTCATTTCCATAATTGTCTAGACATCTGATTAGGTGAGAGCCGTTCGGCCACCTGAGAGCGGCACAATACAGTTATCTCCTTTACAAATCCTGCTCTGTGAGAAACCGTGACTCAGCCGAAGACGTATGTGCTACTCTCATCACATCTATAGCCGACTCTCTCCTAGGATTGACTATACAGAGGACTCCATTATTCGCCAGTTTTCTTTCACACACTATTCACACACTTCATTCTATCAGCAAGACAAAAATGAGCTGATACAGACAGTGGTGGACACAGAAGAAACGACAGTTCGGTTACTTTGACTATGTTTGCTCTCTCAGTCAATGCACGTCGATGTCTGGAGCCGACCCTGAGCAATGTGCAAAATGAGCCATGTCGGTTGTGTTATCTGCCCCTTTTACTGCGTGAAAGTGGAGAAAATCCTTTAAACAGTGTTTAAACAGTCCTGATGCACAAGTTTAACCTTATCAGAACCAAACCGATAATCTGTTTTCTAAATTTCGATACAACTATCTTACTGACTTTTTTATTAATATATATATATATATATATTTAATTAAAATGGAAAAAGAACATATCAAAGTTACTAAAATATAAAAATTATAAAGCGATAAAGGCCTATATTGTCACTTCACATACATTAAATCTCATTTTGTATCCAAAAAATTTTTGCTTTAACAACACAATATCTTGTTATTACAAGAAAATATGTATTTTTAACAAGGCAAATTGTTTTAACAACACAGCATATTGTTATTATGAGACAATAACTTAATATCATGACAACTGAACCATGAGCACCATTAAAAATAAACAATTAATAAAAATGATAAGTGTACATTAAATCCTAAAATAACAAAAGGATGCATTATTCTTTATTTATTTGTACTACAGAATAATGAGTTGAACCAACGATTAATAATTTAAATGCATGATATTTAAATTTTATTAAATGCAGATTCCTGTTAATTTATAAATATACTGTTCATTGTTAATTAATTTTAAATTCACAATTGTATTTAATATTAATAGATTAATTCATATTAAACAACTTAAAATGTTAAAAATGCATATGCATAAATTTAAATGACCAATAACCAATATTAATATATGCTGTATAAGTTAACAAATTACCTAATGTTAACAAACATAAATTTACTGTAAAGTGAAAAAAATATGAATCAAATGAGTACAAATTTGTTAACAAAAAAGAAGTAAAAGCTCCTTAAATTTTACTCAAAAACCGTCATGAAAATTTAAATAAAGTCACAAAATCATTTACTAATTTTATTGGATTTCTGAATAAAATAAAAAATAAAATTAGTCTAATATGCTGATTTGGTCCTCAAATTATTATTAACGCTGGAAACAGTTGTTGCTATATACAAGATTAAAATCATTATAATTATTATATTTTAATCAAAATTTCATATTTAATTCAATATAAACTTGCTGTTTCTTCAAAATTAAATGTGAAATGTACTAGCGATTTCTGACCACAAAACCAGTCAAGGGTCATTTTTTTAAAACTGATATTTATACAAACCTTATAATTGAAGTTTGTTAGGATAGAACAATATTTGACAATATTTTAACTATTTGAAAATCTGGAATCTGAGGGCGCAAAAAAATCTAAATATTAAGAAAATCACCTTTAAATGAAGTTCTTAGCAATGCATAGTAGTAATCAAAAATTAAGTTTTGATATATTTACGGTAGGAAATATTTTCACGGAACATGATCTTTACTTAATATCCTAATGATTTTTGGCATAAATGAAAAATCAATAATTTTGACCAATACAAAGCTAATGCTACAAATATACCTGTGCTACTTAAGACTGGTCACATATTGGTAACACTTTACAATAATGTTTCATTAGTTAACATTAGTTCACATAAACTAAGAATGAACAATACTTCTACAGCATTTAGTAACATTACTAACTGAAAGTTGTGCTTGTTAGCATTAGTTAATGCACTGTGAACTAACATGAACTAACAAATGTATTTTTTATTAACTGTTAACAAAGATTAATAAATACTGTAATAAATGTATTGTTCATGCTAGTTAAGACATTAATGCTAACAAAACAACACCTTATTTTAAAGTGTTACCAAAATATTAATTTCTTTCCAGAAAAGAAACAAAGAAATAAAAAAATCCCACCCCAAATTATTGAACAGTAGTGTAACTCATAGTTATGACACTTTTGACTCTTCATGAGGGAACGCATTACTCTTTCTAGGAAGGACTATTCATACTTTTAGCCCCTGTATGCATCATGCATCCTGCAGACCCTTTCATTGAAGAACGTGCAGAGAATACCTCTGACCAACTACCTGTGCAATAGTCTACAGTAAGAGGCAAAACAATGTCTCGAGAGGTTGCTTGTGAAATGAAAGTGGCAGCCATCCTGTATAGGACTAAATTAAGATTCAGGAGGCAGTCAGAGTGCCAGCGTTCATTTTACATCTCCGAACATCCTGGAAGCTACACACTCACCCTGATGTACACTGACTGATGCTGAGAAAAATACTCCTGGAACAGTCTAGCTATTTCACTTGCAAAGTGAGTCAATTTGACTAAAACAGTTTTTGAGCTATTATGTTTGGAAGTCATATTTCTCTGAATATGTTCAAATGGTGCATTCCAGTACAGTGCTAAAATTGCTGTCACGCTGTAAATAAAAGCAGCGGTCATGAGCTCTGTGCACATAATCGAGTGAGCTTGACGTCTAGACAAGATTTTAAGTTGTCAAAATGTACACTTTGTTGTGATGTCTCTTCTAAACACGTTTTGACCAGGTTTATCGTTTCAAAATGTTGTGTTGTTAGCTTAGCAATACACTCCACTGAATTGCAGTATGTCATTAACTGCAGCATTGTTCCTCACCATTCACAAATAATAGTAAAAATGGTGGAAGTACACTTTAAATTCTCACTCTCAGTGGGTTTTATTTTAAGTTTTATTAATATTAATAAACCTCAAGGGGGCAAAAGAGTTCTTGTTAACCTAAAACTAAAACTACAAAAACTGGTAATTGAAATTAAAAGTTGAAATGAAATACAAATATTAAATAAAAATAATCAAGGAAAACTGGCAACTAACTGAAAAAGTGTAAATTGAGGTACTAAAATTATTAAAGTGAAACAAAAATCTCTAAGCTACACTGAAATATAAAAAAGAACCAACAAAAGCCCATCTCAAAATATCAAAACCAACTCAAAAAGGGTAGCAAATGAACTCAGGTGTGGGTGAGTGACGAGGGGAAGAACAGGAACATAACCAAATATGGGCAAACAGAAAGTGGAAGGAACCAAACTCAAAAAGGACTAAACCAATATAGAAGACAGAAGTCAAATGATCCATCACTAAGCAGGAGTAAATTCACTCATGTGAAAAGAAGCGCATTCAGTGGGAACGCAAAGGTGTGGGCAGCTCGCGGCTAAAATGAAGGGAATTTTAAGAAAACTATGGCGAAAGGAGGATTTGGTTTTCAGGCTAAAAGTAAAGTAAAAGAACGCTTCTTAAACAAGAGAAGGTGAATCAAATTACAAATATGGTTAAAACAGAATCTTTTAGTGTTAAACGAGAACAAAACGGAAATCATTTTGTTCGGTGTAAAATCATATGAAGACTATGCCGTTCATTTTGGTCAACTTTCCTCTTACTTGACCCTCTATGCTAAAAATCTCAGTGTCCTCTTTGATTGCAATCTGGATTTTGAGAAACAAATTAGTGCAGTGGTCAAATCAAGCTTCTTTCACTTGCAACATTTATCGGAAAAAATAAATCTTTAGGAACTTGTGATGTCTTTTTAACCAGGTTTATCGTTTCAAAATGTTGTGCTGTTAGCTTAGCAATACACTCGACTGAATCAGCTGTGAACATTTAGTCAGAAACTTCACATATTGTCAGAGTACATACTACATTTGACAAAAGCATAATCATACCACATCAATGTCATGTGACTTACAGTATGTCATTAACTGCATCATTGTTCCTCACCATTCACAAATAATAGTAAAAATGACAGTGGATGTACACTTTAAATTCTCACTCTCAGTGGGTCATATTACTATTTCTGTTTTTTTTTTTATTTATTTTTTTTAATTAATATTAATAAACCTCAAGGGGGCAAAAGAGTTCTTGTTAACCTAAAAATAAAACTACAAAAAAAAAAAAGTGTTTTCAGTAATTGAAATTAAAAGCTGAAATACAATACAAATATTAAATAAAAATAATCAAGGAAAACTGGCAACTAACTGAAAAAGTGTAAATTGAGGTACTAAAATTATTAAAGTGAAATAAAAATCTCTAAGCTACACTGAAATATAAAAAAGAACCAACAAAAGCACGTATCAAAATATCAAAACCAACTTAAAAAGGGTAGCTAATGAACTCAGGTATGGGTGAGTGACGAGGGGAAGAACAGGAACATAACCAAATATGGGCAAACAGGAAGTGGAAGGAACCAAACTCAAAACCAAACTAAACTAATATAGAAGACAAAAGTCAGTAAAATGATCTGAACTTTCCATCACTAAGCATGAGTAAATTCACTCATGTGAAAAGAAGCGCATTCAGTGTGAATGCAAAGGTGTGGGCAGCTCACGGCTAAAATGAAGAGAATTTTAAGGAAACGATGGCAAACGGAGGATTTGGTTTTCAAGCTAAAAGTAAAGTAAAACAACTCTCTGTTTTACTCTCTGTAAAACAGTTTGAACAGATTATCCACCTGTTTGTCCACTGGAACTCACTATACTATGGTATAAGTCAATCCTCAGTAATGCTTTTACAGACGGTCCAAAATGCTGCTGCAAAGATGCTGACCGGCAGACGCAGGTTCGATCACATCTCGCCCATTCTTATTTCGCTAAACTGGTTACCAGTCAAATCTAGAATTGTTTTTAAAATCCTAACTTTGGTTTTTAAATCTCTTCACGACCAAGCACCATCATATCTTTCTGAGGCTATCTTTATAAACTAAATAAGTCCCTAAGATCCAGTAATCCTGGTCTCCTTTCAGTTCCTAGATCGAGGCTCCATAACAGAGGTGATCAAGCCTTCGCTGTAGCAGGTCCTAGTCTATGGAACAAACTACTAGCTTCTATTAGAGTTGCCCCCTCATTACCAATATTTAAATATCTGCTTAAAAACATCTTTTGTCAATAGCTTTTACCTAGCCTTGTCAGCTGTATTGTTGTTGCTTTGTGCTTTTGTTGTTTTGTGTTTTTATGTTTTAATTCTAGTTGTAGTGTACGGCACTTTGGATCAACTAGTAGTTGTGTGAAAGTGCTTTATAAATAAAGAAAAGAAGAAAGAAGAAAGAGAGAATGTTGGTATTCTTGCTGAAAAAAAAAGCAAGCCCTGTCACCGTTAATATATGTTATGTAAGCTAATTGTCATTGTAGCCTGTTTTATAGTTGCTGTGTTTTTACTTAAGAATACTAATGAATCCATCTTATGTTTTAGTCTTAAAAAATGAAAGGCATACCTATAAGCAAAACAAACAATTATCTTTTTCTTGAAAAATGACAAGATCGCGAATTCAAAAGTGAAAGAGTCCGAAACTCAACTTATAGCAATAGAGGAACTATACCGTTCACAAAATTCAAACCAAAAATAATACTACTGATGAAAAAGAAAGGGTTAAGGCAGGGGTCACCAAACTTGATCCTGGAGGG
The DNA here is from genome assembly GCA_033026305.1 of Cirrhinus molitorella. Lineage (NCBI taxonomy): Eukaryota > Metazoa > Chordata > Actinopteri > Cypriniformes > Cyprinidae > Cirrhinus > Cirrhinus molitorella. Next base: position 24,665,627 of record CM065133.1, read on the forward strand.
CCAGTGTCCTGCAGGGTTTAGCTCCAATTTGCCTCAACACACCTGCCTGGAAGTTTCAAGTATACCTATTATTACCTTGATTAGCTGGTTCAGGTGTGTTTGATTAGGGTTGGAGCAAGTGTTCATTTTGACAGCAAATTTTGATTTAGTTTTAGTCATAGACTTTTGACTAAGGGTGTGTTCACACTTGTAGTTCTGTTCGTTTGGTTAATTTGGTCCGGACCAAAAAGGAAAATGATACATTTGGTCCTGGTCCGCTTAACGTTCACACTGGTATTTTGACAACGAACCAAAAGATACCGAACCTAAAGCCATAGTGATACGTTCGCGAACTGATTGGTCACGTTGACGTATATTTCGTGAAGGAACCACTGATCTATAACAGAGAATATATAGATCAGTGGACGGAACTCACCGAACACTCCAAACAAAAGAAAAAAGGTGATTTCGACTTAAAGCGGCGCTGCGGGTGTATGACATCAAAGTACCCATTCACGGATCGGTCTGATGATTGCCGCTTTAAGTCGGATTTACGCAATACCGTCTGCTGGACTAAGCACGCTCATTTTTGTGTGCATATGTTTTATTTTCACCATCTACGAACTCACAAAGAGCTCATCCTCGTTGCTCTACGTTTGCCCTCTGCTCGTTTTGTTTTGGGTACCACTTGTTCTCTTTGTGAAATTATGTCGCATAGCGTCACATCTTGCCATTACTTTCTGGTTTTGGTTTGTTTAGAATTATTTGGTCCGTGTTGCGTTCATATATCATTCGAACCGCACCAGAGTCCGTTTGGAAGCGGACCGAGACCTATCTTTTTAGCGTTCTCAGTCCGCTTGTTTGGTGCGCACTAGGGTTCGGATGGCAGCATTCACACTTACTCAAACGAACCACACTATCAGAGCAATCGCACCAGGGTTCGTTTTAATCTAACCAAACATGACAAGTGTGAACGCACCCTAAAATGCCATTTAGTTTTAGTCATATTTTAGTCATCTGAATTGTGTTTAGTTTTAGTCGACTAAATATCATAAGATTTTAGTCAACTAAATCTACAGTAAATTTAGTCGGCTAAAATTGAATGGGTTTAGTTACAGTGCAATGCATTTATTAAGAATTTCTCTAAAATTTCCAAACTCATTATATAGGCTTGATCATGATAAAAATACAATTTAACTGCAGTGATACACAACATACCTTAATATTTAAATTAAATAAAACCACTTCTCATAAAGAATATGGTCATCTTTTCAATGAAATCCCAATGGTTATATAGGCTAATTATGCATTCTTTACAGTAACTTGTTTACCATATTCTTCATTCTTTCAAACATACATATTTATTTCTGTAAATTAATTTAGATGAATCTTTAGGGCTACGTAAGTGATTCAGTCAAGAGCAGTGTGTGGTTTTCTGTCTTTCTTTTGCTGTTTGGTTAACATCAGTGACTCGGACAATAGCAAATAATGTGGCTGCTATCCCTTTAAAACCAAATGCACAAATGCAATGGATGCCATGTACTGATGCACTGTCTCGCTACTGTTTACGTTCATTTAAGACCTAATCGGCTGTGTTTACGTGAATGCTTGTCAAAACGAACAATTCGAGATAATTGTGTGTATTTCTCAGTTCATGCAACGCGAAAGAGTGTTAGACAGGCTTTCTGTGTGTATGCGGTGTCCGCGCTCACAAAACAAGACCGAACTGAGTTCTCTCTTGCGTCGTCAAATTTATCCATGTCTGCACTTCTCCCACATACTGACATTTTGGAATGTTTTATAAGACGTGCAGCAAGTGTATTTAAGTTTGTGTCCCGCCGCTTTGTACAAATTTAAACTCCTGACTACGCAACAGATTTTTCTGAATGAATCTCTTTCCAAATCGTCCTTCCCTAACATTTTCATCTCGTTTTTATTCGTTGATGAAAATGGCAGTAGATTTTTGTCATAGTTTTTGTCATTCAAGAAGATTTTTAGTTCGTTATCGTTTCGTTTTCGTCTGTGAAAAAATGTCGTTGGCGAAGTTTTTGACGAAAATTATACGTCAGCGAAATTAACACTGGTTGGAGCTAAACTATGAGCATCCCTATGTCCTACTCCCTTCGAAGGGCAGAGCCCTTTGAAGTGTGCTCTTTTAAGGGAGTCGGGCATTTCTGTCTAGTATAAGCGTTTGGAACTCCCTTGGCGAAGGGAATGACTGACCAAATGTTGCCTTGACAACGCTGCCCGTGCGTGCAGCATTCAGCGTTCATCAGATGTTGCAAATAAACATTTATTCTCATTATTATTATTATTATTTTATTTAAATATTGTCCAACTGTGTCTTATATACTATTAAACTTTTTCAAACTAAACGTGCTTAAACCTGCTTACACTACCATTTTAAAACATATGAAAAAAATATTTTGTATTACATTAAAATAAAAACAAATTTAATCAGCCTATTCTACTTACGTTTGTATGTGAAGTCAATTTCACATTTGCTTTAAAAGGCATCGCAAGGCATCGCTAACGGACTTCTCGAATGGCCCTTCGTGAAGGGATTCAGTTGCTCACTTTCGTTTGGAACATCCCTACAAATGGAGTCCCCTTCCCGAAGTGCCCTTGAAGGGTCCAAAAAAGACGTTTGGAATTCGCCATCTGTAGGACACCGGCCCTCCAGGACAGAGTGTGGTGACCCCTAGGTTAAGGGTTAACCACTTTCATTACCATATATTAGGGCTGTCAAACGATTAATCGCGATTAATTGCATCCAAAATAAAAGTTTATATGTTTATATACTATATGTGTGTTTACTCTCATTGTGTATATATAAAAACACACACATACATGCATATAATTAAAAACAAATTTATATGTATGTATATTTACACCTGTATACAATTTAGATTATAAATAAATATAAATATTTTATATATAAATCTAAAATATTTTTCCTGAATATATACATGAATGTGCTTGTATTTATATATACACATAATAAATATACATAGTACACAGACATATAGTGTGTAAACATAAACTTTTATTTTGGATGCGATTAATCGCGATTAATCGTTTGACAGCCCTACCATATATAACTATAAACTATGATCATCAGCATGCATTGATAAATGTTGTAGCAAAACAAAAAAAAAAAAAAAAAACACCAAATTATGTGCTCTTGCGACCAACTGAGAGTCGCAAATGAGTGACCAGTGAAAAGAAGGAGTCTAGACCCTGTTTTGAATGAGTAGAAAGACTGAAATGGATTTTCTTGTAGAACATAATCCAGCAATCTTTATTTAAAACTAGGTTTTACTGTTCAGTAGACAATCTGAAGGACTATGTACTTACTTATGTTATAAATTGAGTTCTTTTGCATTTACATAAAATATGAAAAGACTCGCTTAACACCTGCATACGTAGATAACTCTCAAGGCTTTATAACAGAGCCTTTGTAATGAGGGGTTTAGTGCAAAACTGTACTGGTCTTTTCTGATTTGCCACATTTGGCTCAATCTTTATTCCTGAATATGCCCAATGAATCTGGCAGTCAGCGAGATTTCAGCCCACTCTACACTGGAATATGAGAAAACCCATTAACTCCCACAACACTGCAAAGTCTTAATCACTTTGTACTTGAATCTGAGAGTTATTACAACTGTTCCAACATTAGTCAATAAGACCAAGACCATGATAATGATAATTACAGTCATTTGCAATGGTGCAGAGCATATTGTTCAGTGTATAAAGGCTGTCTGTAAATTGGTCCAGATCACTTTTGGGGCGACGTAGGGGGTTATTGTTCAGCTTCAATCACAGCCTGTTTCACAAGATGCGCCTCGCTAGAAGATTAAAACGGGTTTGTGACTTGCAATAAAAGCTTTCCTTATAGCTATCGACTTGGCTTAGAGCTTTAACCGGTTATATATATTTTGTTTTTAAAGAATGATGGGCTGTGTAAAATAAATACATTCACTCCAACTTTGTGTCCATAGATTCTGCATTCTCAAGCACACAGGATCACTTCATAACTGGCAGGCTTATAAATATGTATTAAGTGAGGAAATGGGTTATAATGAAGTTGAGAGATGCTAATTAGTGTAATTATATGCATGGTATCCACTAAACTGCAAGGCACACCTTCAAGTAAAGGAATTAAAGCAGATGAAAAAGAACAGTTCGGTCTGGCAGGAAAAACTTGGAATCGAAAACAACTTTCCGGTATACCGTGTACATTAATCATGATTAAAAGGCTCATAAAGGGTTTTGTAGCTCTAATTTCCCGCTACATAAATGGGCACTGGCTGCAGTGAACCTGGAGGTGTGAAATATAGTTATGTTTGTTCCTTTTGGCTTCATAGCAGAGTTTTTCTTCATTTTTTTAAATTTCCTTTTCCCTATGCAAAGTGGGTGGGGGAGTCTAATTTCTAAAAGTCTACAGCAACAAAGTCTAAAAAAAAAAACAACAACAAAAAAAACCCATTTTTGGCTGAGAGTTTCCAATTACAAGGTTGGTTGGTTGTTACCTCTTAAAAGTAAAGTTAATCTACAGTTACTGACAATCTACTGTATTCAGTGTTTTTTACACAGACTGAAAACAAGAATGTCGGTTTTCTAACCATCAGTCATGAGTGTAATGACTTTATTACATCCACTATTGTTGACAGTTACAGACATGTATATTGTTAAAAAAAAGAGTTCTATATCAAATACATGCTGTTCTTTCTATTTATTTAAAGACTCCTGAAAATATTTCTCAAGTTTTCACAAAAATATGAAGCAGCACAACCATTACCAACGCTGATGAAATGTATAAGAAATGTTTCAGCATATTGCAATGATTTCTGAAGGATCATGTGATACTAAAGAGTAATGATGCTCAAAACCAGAGGAATAAATCACATTTTAAAATATATTATAATTGACAACAGTTATTTTAAATTGTAATAATAGTATTAAATTTTTACCGTATTTTTAACAGCCTTGGTGAGCATAAAAAAAACCTTACTGACACTAAACATTTGAAAAGTAGTATTAAATTATAAAACAATTATAAAATAAAATATCATTATGCATATATTGTATAACCATGTTAAATGTCACATCACATTTGTCTTCTTCACTCAGCAATGTGTGAAAGAAATATATATCTTACTCTGACTAGTAGTATAAGAGCAAAGGGTTTCCAATACACTTACATTTGCTCATTTAGCAGATGTTTTTCAAGGTGACTTAAGAAAAAAGTAATAAAAAATTAAACACCAATGACAAATCATATGGAGTCAGCAATATAGCAGCCCTATTTCACCTAAAAATGAAAATTTCATTCCAAACCTATAAGATGTTCGATAAATTTTTGATGAAATCCAAGAGATTTCTGACCCTAAATAGACAGCAATACAACTAACAAGTTCAAGGGCCAGAAAGGTAGTAAAGACATCATTAAAATAGTCCATGTGACATCAGTGGTTCAACTGTGATGTTATGAAGACACAAGGATACTTTTTGTGTGCAAAGAAAACATAAACTTTATTCAACAATTTCTTTTCTTCCGTGTCAGTCTTTGACGTGTTCACGAGATTACCTGATGCATATTCTCGTAGCTTAATAAAATGAACGTTGATTCACTGTCACATAGACAATTTTAACATTGTCCTTACTACCTTTCTGGGCCTTTTACATGTCAGTTGTGTTGCTGTCTATGCAGGGTCAGAAAGCTCTCGATTTCATCAAAAATATCCTAATTTGTGTTTTCCAAAGATGAATGAAGGTCTTACGGGTTTGGAACAACATGAGGGTGAGAAATTAATGACATGGTTTTAATTTTTGGGTGAACCATCCCTTTAAGGAAATGCTTTAACTCTTTAAATAAGCAGGAAAATCATACCTTATATAAAAAAAGCAAATCTAAGACTAAACACACCTAAAGATATATTTAAAAGCTAAATGTCATACATGTGAGATGTAGCACATGTATATCTAGTAGATGCTATATTAATCAAAAATACAACAACGTGTAACGTCACCTACATATGAGACCCTGGACCACAAAACAAGTCCTAAGTAGCACAGGTATATTTGTGGCAATAGCCAACAATTCATTGAATGGGTCAAAATAATACATTTTTCTTTTATGCCAAAAATCATTAGGATATTAAGTAAAGATCATGTGCCATGAAGATATTTTGTAAATTTCCTACCATAAATATATTAAAACTTAATTTTTGATTAGTAATATGCATTGATAAGAGCTTCATTTGTACAACTTTAAAGGCAATTTTCTCAAAATGTAGATTTTTTGCACCCTTTCAAATAGTTGTATCTCGTCCAAATATTGTCCTATCCATGCATCAATGGAAAGCTGTCACATATAACTTAAATACATGCAAATAAACCCATGAAACATGACTTAAATGTGCCTGTGATATCTCACACAGCAACTGTCTTGGAAAGTCAACGGCAAAAAAGTAAAGATAAAAAAAAACTGTGAATGAATGCAAGATTTACTCAGGGTATTTTGTCACCTGCCATACTATAGTTGCAATGACAAAGTATGAAAGTAAGTATCAGGGAAACGCTATCATAGCGAAGAATTGTGTTACTCTCAACATATATTCAGAGAATTCACAAGAAATCACACTGCAGACAAAAATGTGATCCTGGACCACAAAACCAATCTTAAGTAGCACAGGTATATTTGTAGCAATAGCCAAAAATACATTGTATGGGTCAAAATTCTTGTTTTTTCTTTCATGGCAAAAATCATTAGGATATTAAGTAAATATTAAGTTTCCTACCGTAAACATATCAAAACGTAAAATCTTTTATTAGTAATATCCATTGCTAAGAACTTCATTTAGACAGCTTTATAGGTGATTTTCTCAGTAGTTTGATTTTTTTCATCCTCAGATTTCAGATTTTCAAATTGTTGTATCTCAGCCAAATACTGTCCTATCCTAACAAACCATAAATCAATGAAAAGCGTATCTATAAAAAAAATGACCCTAATGACTGGTCCAGGGTCACACATATGCTTCAAAACACTACAGTGTATTAAAAATCTCTGACTATCGCAGCTTTAAAATAATCATTGTATCTTATCATAATCCAGATATAGATAACATATCTCAGTATCTCTCTCTACAATTTGCATATGAGCATATGGAGAAATTCTGACACATTAGGATGCATATGTGCATCACTGTCACGCATGAGAGCAGCTCCACTAAAAAGACAAAGAAAGATAAAGCAGGTTCAATCCTCAGGGAAAAACATTTTTCTAGTCTCAAAGTGCATGACATGAAAATATTTATTTTTATTGAATACAGAAATGGGGAAAGCATGTCAACAGTATGACTGCAGACACAGGAGAGATGTACGGTTGTGATGAAATACGCCTGTCTGGATGAGGTCAGTTCATAAAAATATTTCTGTGCTCCGAAACTGATATTCTGCACAAGGGCTTGTAGAATATTTTTGACATGTACAGTGTTTTTTTTGCACATATTCAATGAAGAGGTCATACAACAGGGTCTCAAGCTACACTTCCTTTGCCACAGGCATTGAAAAACAAGCTCACTTTAAATTCTACATGCTGCCTTTGCCTCGGGTGCTACAGTCGATAGCGAAAGCTGTCAGGGCTGTTTACAAAGCCGGTCCGAAATCAAATCTACAGGGTGTGAGAATGCTGCGAGTACAACTTTAAAACAACTATGGAACCTCAGAAAAAACTGTAAAGTTAAGAAGAGTCTGTTCTTAATACAGTGAAAAAGTCCAAAAATCGACTGTGCTTTCCAAAAGTCACAAAAAAGTCCACTAGAATTTAACAAATGCCAAGTCTTAATCTATTCACCACCGTTCATACACTGTAGTTCAAAAGTTTGGAATCTGTAAGATTTTTTATGTTTTTTAAAAGTCTTTTCTGCTCATCAAGGCAGAATAAAAACAGTAATATTGTAAAATATCATTGCAATTTTAAAAAATGGTTTTCTATTTTAATATACTTTAAAATATAATTTATTCCTGTCATACAAAGCTGAATTTCCAGCATCATTACTCCAGTCTTCAGTGTCCTTCAAAAATCATTCTAATATGCTGATTTGCTGATAAAGAAACATTATCAATGCTGACGTTTACAGTATCTCACAGAAGTGAGTACACCCCTCACATTTTTGTAAATATTTTATTATCTTTTCATGTGACAACACTGAAGAAATGTCACTTTGCTACAATGTAAACACACAGCCATTAATGTCTAAACCGCTGGCCACAAAAGTGAGTACACCCCTAATTAGCAATTTTCTCTCCCTGGTGTCATGTGATTACAAGGTCTCAGGTGTGAATGGGGAGCAGGTGTGTTAAATTTGGTGTTATCACTCTCACTCTCTCATACTGGTCACTGGAAGTTCAACATGGCACCTCATGGCAAAGAACTCTCTGAGGATCTGAAAAAAATAATTGTTGCTCTACATAAAGATGGCGTAGGCCATTGGTAAGACCCTGAAACTGAGCTGCAGCATGGTGGCCAATACCATACAGCGGTTTAACAGGACAGGTTCCACTCAGAACAGGCCTCGCCATTGTCGACCAAAGAAGTTGAGGGCACATGCTCAGTGTCATATCTAGAGGTTGTGATTGAATAGATGTATAAGTGCTGCCAGCATTGCTGCAGAGGTTGAAGGGGTGGGGGGTCATCAATTCAGTGCTCAGACCATACACCGCACACTGCATCAAATTGGTCTGCATGGCTGTCATCCCAGAAAGAAGCCTCTTCTAAAGATTATGAACAAGAAAGCCCGCAAACAGTTGCAAAGCAGACAAGGGCATGGATTACTAGAACCATGTCGTGTGGTCTGATGAGACCAAGATAAACTTATTTGGTTCAGATGGTGTCAAGTGGCGGCAACCAGGTGAGGAGTACAAAGAAAAGTGTGTCTTGCCTACAGTCAAGCATGATGGTGGGACTGTCATGGTCTGGGGCTGCATGAGTGCTGCTGGCACTGGGGAGCTACAGTTTATTGAGGGAACCATGAACGTCAAAACATACTGTGACATACTGAAGCAGAGCATGATCCCCTCCCTTCGGATAACAACCCCAAACACCCCTATAAGACGGCCACTGCCTTGCTAAAGAAGCTGCGGGTAAAGGTGATGGACTGGCCAAACATCCTCAAATGGAAGGTGAAGGAGTGCAAGGTCTCTAAAATCCACCAGCTCTTGTGATGTCATCATGGAGGAGTGGAAGAGGACTCCAGTGGCAACCTGTGAAGCTCTGGTGAACTCCATGCCCAAGAGAGTTAAGGCAGTGCTGGAAAATAATGGTGGTCACACAAAATATTGACACTTTGGGCCCAATTTGGACATTTTCACTTAGGGGTGTATTCACTTTTGCAGCCAGCGGTTTAGATATTAATGGCTGTGTGTTGAGTTATTTTGAGGGAACAGCAAATTACTGTTATACATGCTGTACACTCACTACTTTACATTGAAAAACAAATGGAGGAAAAGTGTTAAATTCATGACTCCCTAGTGGGGTTGTGCGTCATTCAGATTTAAAGTAAAAATGCTTTTTTAAATTCCAATGGTAGCAGCAAACAGAATGCAAAATTGCTATTTGAATTTGCATGTTTTGTATATAATTGTGTACTTTTGTATAACTACATAGATATAGATATGGAATGACAGATAGACAGACAGAACAAAAGGAAGAATGATAGAATAGATAGACAGATAGAACAGATAGATATAGATAGACAGACAGACAGAACGATAGAACGAACAACAGAATGAAAAAAGAACAACAGAGTGATAGAAAGAACAACAGAACGATAGAACAATAGATAGATTGATAGATAGATAGAACGATAGATAGACAGATAGAGAGAGAGAGAGAGATAGATAGATAGATAGATAGATGGAGACAGACAGAATGATAGAAAGAACACTTTGGGCCCAATTTGGACATTTTCACTTAGGGGTGTATTCACTTTTGCAGCCAGCGGTTTAGATATTAATGGCTGTGTGTTGAGTTATTTTGAGGGAACAGCAAATTACTGTTATACATGCTGTACACTCACTACTTTACATTGTAGCAAAGTGTAATTTCTTCAGTCTTGTCACATGAAAAGATATAATTAATAAAAAATAATAAAAGATATAAAAACATTTACAAAAATGTGAGGGGTGTACTTACTTTTGTGAGATACTGTATGTAAATTTCAAAAGAACAGCATTTATTTGAGATCGAAATCTCTTGTAACATTATAAATGTCTTTACTGTCACTTTTGATCAATTTAATGCATCTCTGCTGAATAAAAGTATTAATAGCTTTTTTTAAAAAAAGAAACGTCTTACTGACCTCAAATATTTTTAATTCATATATATTAATAAACATTGCATGATCTCTGGCAGTTCTCACCCCAGTTTCATCAGCTTTTTACTTGTTAAGTAAACAAGACATTTCTCGTCACATCTGGTGCATGTTAAACCCAGACAGAAGAGTTTGAATAGAGGGATTTTGGATGTGCTGGATGGCTCAGTGCCAAATCTGTGAAGCATGGCTCTTCATTTCAAGTGTTTGTTTTTTTGTTTGTTTGTTTTTTTATTCAAGACTTCCTCCAGACCTCAGTTCAACATGAATATTCACATATTCAGTTTATCTGCCCTTCATGGGCTGCTTTCTAGGGCAATAAACTTAACAGCCAAATAAAACTCGTCGAAACTTTTAAAGTGTCCTCAGAGAGCCAAAGTCAGGCCTGTTGAATCAAATAAAGCACAATGAACTTCAAAAGTTGCCCTCTACCATGACATAAAAGAAGATAAATGGTACAAAAGCTTCAAGAGGTTCATTAGCTTAAGTTTAAATCTGATCTGCGCACTAAAAAAAAACATCAGAACACAAAGCCAGTAATCCACTTTTAAGATAACACTTGCTTTTTTGTTCATTTGGTCTTTGGAGGAGGGAGAAAAAGGTCAATGTGCAGTTTTTGGAATAACAAATGGATTTTTTCTTCACGCCTATAAGGAAAATAGGTAGGTCACTCTGTCAGTTCCCAAGCAGTTATCTGCAAAAACAAAGTCTTTCTGCACAACAGCCGATTTGGTTTATGTTACTCCTGAGGAAAGAAGGATATAAAGTGTGTTTAGAAAGGGTAGCAGTGCTTGTTCACTGCTCTGGAAAGTTTGCTGTACCAAGCAGCTTTAGGTTAAGCTAACGCAGGCACTGAAGTTACAGATATTGGCAGCGCCTACTGTAAATATCAATGGCACTCTTGAGCAAGATAATAAATCAAAAAGACACTGCTATTTGAAAGCATGTCAAGGATAAATGTGAAACTAAGGTGTTAGATTCATTAATCAGCTTCCCTGTGGCCCAGGTTATGGAAGCATTCCCACCTCAGAGTAAACACGACTTTATTTCTCATAAATGTTTTATATCTCCCAATTGTGACTTCATATCTTGTCACAGTGTGACTTTGTTTCTTGGAATTGTGACTGTATATCAAACTTTATCTAAGTACCTTCTGATTTTTAACTTTAAGGCCAAACAGGCTTCCATATTGTGTAAAGTATGAGGCTTGAAAACCAGAGGGTGAGAAGCCTCCTACGTGAGCTGTAATCTTCCTCAGTTTTCTTATAACCTTATATATCTTTTCCACTTCTTCACCAGCAATTAAACTACAGATACCACAGGGTATTATGCAATTCTACTGACGCCAATCCCAAAGAGAGTAAAGATTACAGCTACTAATTAGTCTAAGTTCCAGAATCTCAAGAAAAACACCACCTGGTGAAAGCAGAAAAGGATAAAGCAAGCACAATGTGAGGAAAAGGTGCCATTGAAAATGTTCTTCTATAAGAAAGAAAAAGTACCAAATAAGGGCATGAGAGAAGTTCGAGCAAGCCAACTCTGACAGCTGAGCAAGTGGGGTCAGAGCTTTGATGGGCAGCGATGACAGAAAAATCAAGGCGAGGAGAACTATTTGCAGGCTGAGATTTACACCCAGTGGAATTTAAACCTGCAGGAGATGTTTTAAATCAGACTTCAGAGCACTTAAAAATCCACATCTCCATCTCAAAAAGGCCTTTTGAGAAAGTACGTAGTGAGCCGTCACCTTGCAGCTTGTACCACAGGCATATATTTTCTTCTGTGAACTTGATATTCACATTTGAGTGTGAAAAACAAATGGAGGAAAAGTGTTAAATTCATGACTCCCTAGTGGGGTTGTGCGCCATTCAGATTTAAAGTAAAAATGCTTTTTTAAATTCCAATGGTAGCAGCAAACAGAATGCAAAATTGCTATTTGAATTTGCATGTTTTGTATATAATTATGTACTTTTGTATAACTACATAGATATAGATATGGAATGACAGATAGACAGACAGAACAAAAGGAAGAATGATAGAATAGATAGACAGATAGAACAGATAGATATAGATAGACAGACAGACAGAACGATAGAACGAACAACAGAATGAAAAAAAGAACAACAGAGTGATAGAAAGAACAACAGAATGATAGATAGATATATTGATAAATAGATAGATAGAACGATAGATAGAGATAGATAGATAGATAGATAGATAGATAGATAGATAGATAGATATAGATATAGATAGACAGAATGATAGAAAGAACAACAGAACAATAGAACAATAGCTAGATATATAGATAGAACAATAGATATTACGCCCCGCTTCTAGGGAACCTTTAGGGCATAACAAAAAATAAAGGTGATGGATTCCACAGAGATAGAATATCACTCCGGCCGGGGACCAAACAAACACACCAGTTAGGGTAGAAATATTATTATTGTTTATTTAAAGGAGAAATGTGAAACACAGAGAGCATCTCTTCGGGGTGGCCACAGGCCAACATAACAAACAAAAGAAATCTAGAACAAAAAAAAGGGAAAATAAATTACCTGATTGTAAAAGAAAAATACAAATAACTAACCTAACTGCCTAACCAAAAAACAAAGCCCAAACGAATTCACAAAAGAAAAAGGCAGGACACCCCTTCGCTCTGTTTCACTATGTGTGGAGGATTGTTGACCAAATAAGCACTATTCAGCCACAAAAGCGTCATTGAATCAAAGTAAGTTTGGCCGCCGACCGGAGGAGGAATCCAGGAGCTCCGAACTGTTCCGCGTCCGCACCAACAATGAGCTCGTCGGCTGCATGCAACCGGCGTTCTTAAAAAGACCCCGCCCTAATAGAGCGACCAATAGCATGACAGAACTCCAGCGTCACGCGCCCTATGAAATAAAGAGAAAAATGAAAGCAAAAATACAACACCGAAAAAAAAAAAATATCAAAACAAAAGCAATCATACCCATAACACTCCCACACACAAAGAATCTACCACTGGTAGATTATTCAAGATCGAATGACCGTGATAATGCGTCTGCCAGTACATTGTCTTTACCCTTCTTATAATGAATCGCGAGGTTAAAATCCTGAACAAACAACGACCAGCGCATAATTCGCTGATTTGAATTCTTCATTCGGGATAAAAAGACTAGCGGATTGTGATCAGTAAATACGACCACGGGGAGAGAGCTAGAGCCAATGTAGACTTCGAAGTGCTGTAAGGCCATCAACAGTGCAAGGGTTTCCTTCTTGATGGTGCTATAATTTAACTGATGCTTTAGGAATTTTTTTGAAAAATACCCAATAGGATGCTCGATATTATCTTTATCATCCTGCAAAAGGACAGCACCTGCGCCTGTAGCGCTGGCATCGACATCTAATTTAAAAGAACATAAATAACGTGGAGCAGCGAGAACTGGTGCACTACAAAGAAGAGTTTTAACAGTGTCAAACGCAGACTGACACTCATCAGTCCATTTAAAATCTTGCGAGGCACGAAGCAAATTTGTTAAAGGCAATACAACATCTGAGAAATTCTTGCAAAACCCTCGATAGTACCCGGACATTCCCAGGAACCTCCTGAGTTCGCGTTTCGTACGGGGAACTGCAAAATCGAGGATAGCCTGTACCTTCAAGGCAACAGGTCGAATTTGTCCTTGCCCCACCTGCTTCCCCAGATAGGTAACAGTTGCTTTGCCGAACTCGCACTTGACAAGATTGAGCGTGAGGGAAGCATCCTGCAAGCGCTCGAAAACAGTTCTCAAAGTTGACAGATGCTCGTCCCATGTGTCCGAATAAACAACGATATCGTCTAGGTAAGCTTTACACTTTGACACTCCACCCAGCACTCTACTCATCAAGCGCTGAAAAGTGGAGGGCGCGTTCCGGAGCCCGAACGCCATTACTGTATAATTAAGAAAATCATCGGGTGTAACAAAAGCAGATATCTCGACAGCACGCTCCGTCAAGGGGACTTGCCAATACCCCTTTAAGAGGTCTAATTTTGTGACGAAGCGTGCAGAGCCTACCTTATCAATACAGTCCTCCATAAGCGGGAGGGGAAACGAATCTGGCTTCGTCACGGCATTTACTTTCCTATAATCTGTGCAGAAACGTTGCGTACCGTCAGACTTGGGAACCAATAAACATGGCGAGCTCCATGCACTAGCGCTCGGAACTGCGAGACCATTCTCCACCAAGTACTTTACCTCCTCTTCCATAACTTTCCGTTTGGAAGGATTTACTCGGTAAGCACTTTGCTTAATTGGCGGATGGTCACACACGTCGATATCGTGTTCCAACACGTGTGTTCGAGACGGGACATCTGAGAACAGGCATAAAAAAGAATTAATTAACTCCACCATACCAGCTCGCTGATCATCAGACAAATGTAACAAATGCGCATCTAAATTCTCCAAGACTTTAGAATTGTTTAATCTGCCACTCGAAGCTAATGGGCTCTGCAAATTCAGCCCATCTTCGTCTGGTCCACCGCCAGAGACTATAACAGCAGAAGCTACAGGGGTGGTCACGGAGCTTTTTAACTCCGAATCCTCTTCCCGACTCACATACAGCTTCAGCATGTTTATGTGGCAGAGACGAGTCTTCCTCCGTCGATCAGGAGTTCGAACAACATAGTTTGTGTCGCTCAGTTTTTTATCAATGGTATATGGTCCGGAAAATCTAGCCTGCAAAGCAGCACCCTGAATTGGCAGCAAAACCAGCACTTTGTCTCCTTCAGAAAATGAACGGAAAACAGCATTTCTATCAAAACGTTTCTTCATTTTTGATTGCGAGTGCTCCAAAGTAGTACGAGCCAATTTACATGCATTATGCAATCGCTCGCGAAAAGAACTCACATAATCCAATAGGTTGCACCTCAGCTTCTGGTCGGATACCCAGCTCTCCTGCAGCATTTTAAGAGGGCCTCGCACAGTGTGTCCAAAAACTAGCTCCGCCGGACTGAACCCCAGCGACTCCTGAACGGATTCACGGACAGCAAACAGCAATAACGGCAAGCCTTCATCCCAATCATTCCCTGACTCAGCGCAATATTTACTTAACATAGACTTCAAAGTTTGATGGAATCTCTCCAGGCAACCTTGGGATTCCGGATGGTACGGGGATGACGTAACGTGCTCGATTTTCAGTTGGGACAGCACCTGCTTAAACAGTCGAGACATAAAATTAGACCCCTGATCAGTTTGAATCACCTTCGGAAAACCAAAGGTAGAGAAAAACGTAATTAGGGCTTTCACAACTGCCTTCGCTTTCAACGACCGCAGTGGTATGGCCTCGGGGTAACGCGTAGCTGTGCACATAAGCGTGATCAGATAAAGATGTCCCGACTTCGTTCGCGGTAACGGTCCAACACAATCTAAAATTACTCGTGCAAAAGGTTCGTCCATGATGGGAATAGGATTAAGAGGGGCAGGAGGGATAACTTGATTGGGCTTTCCCACGATCTGACACACATGACATGAACGACAAAACCGGGCTACATCTGCCTTCATGCCAGGCCAGAAAAAATAACGCAAAATCCGATTACAGGTTTTGGTTATGCCCAAATGCCCAGCAACATTGTCATGTGCGAGACTCAGAACTTGCTTACGCAAGCACTCAGGGACTACTAGTTGGAAAACAACATCCCAACCACCAGACCTAACTGGCGTCCACTTCCTTTTCAAGACCTCGTTGTCCCAAAAATAACCAATCGGCTTATTCTGAATCTCACCCAAAGCTAGCGCCGAATTCCTGCAGCGCAACAGAGAAGGATCCTTTTTCTGCTCAGTAGAAATCAGAACCTTATCAATGGACAGCGGCAAGTCACCTGGTTCCAGTTCAGCACCACTAGCCGTGGACAGCGACTCCAAACCTCGTGACACAGGTGTCACAAGATTAATCTCCTCCCTGTCCCCTGTTGTCAGAAAAGTGTCAGAAATGTTAATTAAATCACCGAATTTACGGGCTTGAGCCCGAGTAACCACACAAGCTGGAAAAACTGCCGGAAATTCTGACGCCAACTCACTGGACGTATCAGGTTCATACATTGGGTTTTCGATAACTTCCAAAAGAGGAAGAACCTTTTCCCCAGCTAAATCGTTACCAATAATCAAGGCAACACCCTTAACGGGCAACTGATGGCGTACGGCCAATTTCACAAGCCCAGTTACTAAACCAGACCAAATGTGCACATTATGTAAAGGCACTTTTAAGACAACCAATTCGATGCCTTGAATCAGAACATCAGATCCACAATAACTTTTCTCAGAGAACGGCAACACACTAGCCAGCACAAAAGACTGCGAAGCCCCAGTGTCGCGAAGCATAGTCACAGGGACAGCATCTTGTGCCAACCCACTAAGAGAAACCGTTCCCTGACATACAAAAGGTCCATAAACCGCATCAATATTCGAATCAGAACTACCATCTACCTTTTGAATAAAACCAACACTTTTTGTTGTTTTCCCCTGATTCTTTTTCTTCAACGAAGGACACGTCGCAATCAAATGGCCAATATCGTGACAATAAAAGCAAGCACGGACTTCGGCAGATTTTGTTTGTTTAGGTGATTTGACCATTTTCACACTTTTTTCAGAAGGCATAAAATAATATGGCTCACGCCGTGCAACAAACGCATTCTTGTGAGTCAAAGTGAACTCATCTGCGCAAACAGCAGCCTCAGACAAAGTCGAAATTTTTTTCTCATTCAGATACACAACAATTTTGTCTGGCAGCGAGTTTTTAAAATCTTCAATCAGGATTAACTCACGAAGTTGCTCAAACTCGGCGACGCTGCTGGAATGACACCATTTATCAAAGAGCATGCTCTTCTCTCGAGCATATTCCACATAAGTTTGACTAGCAATTTTAACATGTGAACGAAACTTTTGCCTATACGCCTCAGGGACTAATTCATAGGCCTTCAACACTGCACTTTTTAATTTATCATAATCCAAACAGTCCTCAACGGACAAGGCGGAACAAACCTCCTGGGCTTTTCCTGTGAGTTTGCACTGAATCAAAAGGGACCAGGTCTCTTTCGGCCAGCGCAAAGCCACAGCTATACGCTCAAATGCGCCGAAATACGAGTCCACCTCACTGTCCCGAAACAAGGGTACAAGGGTGATGTGACGACTAATATCAAAATCAGCATTATCACTAGGAAGCACAGGCAACGAACGACCAGAAGATCGAAACGAATGATCCACAGTAGTAGACGTTCTAACAGAAATTAGGGGGACACGTCGGTCAGCTTGCGTTTCGAGTTCGCATTGTCTAAATCGTAGGAGTTGAGTGGTATGTTCCTGACGTTTAATTTCAAGATCTAATTGCTTCAACTGAATGGCTAGTTTTAAATCTTCGGAATTTGCCCCACTTAACGAACGCAAATCAGTACCTGAAGCATACGCAATACCCGCCTCTGAACTTTCTGCCGCATCAAGCTCAGCGTTAGAACTAGGCTGTAAAATGCCTTGTTGTAGCAGCGCAGCTTGAATTACGTTCCGGACCTCCTTTTTCCTGGCCGTTTTTACAACCGGAACATTATAAAAATCCGCCACTAAAAACAAATCAACTTTACGACATGATTCTAAAGCTTCCCACGAAGGAGCCTGTTTAAACGCTTCAATGCTGAACTCCATAATCCTATCCCTTCCCCACCGATCATGAAAAAACTGCCAATCACAAAAAAAGTGCAAAAATATAAATGGTACTCACCAACAGCGTCCTAAAATTTTTCATAGAGCGAACGAATCGAACAAATTTCCCCAAATAATAGAAGAGGGAAACAAAAAGGACGAGCCCCCAATTTATTACGCCCCGCTTCTAGGGAACCTTTAGGGCATAACAAAAAATAAAGGTGATGGATTCCACAGAGATAGAATATCACTCCGGCCGGGGACCAAACAAACACACCAGTTAGGGTAGAAATATTATGATTGTTTATTTAAAGGAGAAATGTGAAACACAGAGAGCATCTCTTCGGGGTGGCCACAGGCCAACATAACAAACAAAAGAAATCTAGAACAAAAAAAAGGGAAAATAAATTACCTGATTGTAAAAGAAAAATACAAATAACTAACCTAACTGCCTAACCAAAAAACAAAGCCCAAACGAATTCACAAAAGAAAAAGGCAGGACACCCCTTCGCTCTGTTTCACTATGTGTGGAGGATTGTTGACCAAATAAGCACTATTCAGCCACAAAAGCGTCATTGAATCAAAGTAAGTTTGGCCGCCGACCGGAGGAGGAATCCAGGAGCTCCGAACTGTTCCGCGTCCGCACCAACAATGAGCTCGTCGGCTGCATGCAACCGGCGTTCTTAAAAAGACCCCGCCCTAATAGAGCGACCAATAGCATGACAGAACTCCAGCGTCACGCGCCCTATGAAATAAAGAGAAAAATGAAAGCAAAAATACAACACCGGAAAAAAAAAATATCAAAACAAAAGCAATCATACCCATAACAGATATAGATAGAAAGAACAACAAAACGATAGAAAGAACAACAGAATGATGAATAGAACAATAGATAGAACGATAGATAGATAGATGATTGATAGATAGATAGATAGATACACAGAATGACAGAAAGAACGGCAGATAGATAGGTAGACAGACAGAATAGGACAACAGAACGACAGATAAAACAATAGAACGAACGAACGAAAGATAGATAGATAAAACAAAAGAGAACGACAGATAGATACACAGACAGAATGATAGAAAGAACAGCAGATAGATAGCTAGACAGACAGAACAACAGAACAATAGATAGAACAATAGAACAAACGAACGAACGAACGATAGATAGATAGATAGATAGATAGATAGATAGAATGATAAAAAGAAAGAGAACGAACGAACGAACGAACGATAGATAGATAAAAGAGAACGATAGATAGACAGAATGATAGAAAGAACGGCAGATAGATAGACAGACAGAACAATAGAACAACAGAACGATAGAACGAACGAACGAAAGACAGATAGATAAAACAAAAGAGAATGATAGACAGATTATCTATAGATGGAATGATAGAACGATAAAACAATAAAACGAAAGAGAATGAACGAACGAACGAACGATAGATAGATAAAACAAAAGAGAACGATATATAGATACACAGACAGAGTAACAGAAAGAACGGCAGATAGATAGCTAGACAGACAGAACAATAGAACAACAGAACGACAGAACGATAGATAGAACAATAGAACAATAGAACAAGCGAGCGAATGAACGAAAGATAGATAGAGAAAACAAGAGAAAGATAGATAGACAGATAGAATGATAAAATGAAAGAACGAACGAACGAACGAAAGAATGATAGATAGATAGATAAAACAAAAGAGAACGACAGACAGATACACAGACAGAATGATAGAAAGAACGGCAGATAGATAGCTAGACAGAACGATAGATAGAACGAATGAGCGAATGAACGAACGAACAAACAAAGGATAGATAGAAAGATAGATAAAACAAAAGAGAATGATAGATAGATAGATAGACAGTTGATAGAACGATAAAACGAAAGAGAACGATAGAACGATAGAGAGATGTGAGTGATTATCTGCTGTACTTATACTGCTCTCCATTTTGTAATGTTTTATCCTGACGAAGGCTTTTATGCTAAAACATTGACATTAAAGAACATTCTTAAGTGAGTGAGCAGTTATCTCTTTCTTCTAGACAGATAAACAATATACAATTCAACTTCCGTTCAAATTCACACTCAGTCAATTCCGTATGTCTGAATTATGCGCAAACCTGTTTCCTAAGACCCGTAGAGGTTTTGATTAGAAACAAATCAATCCCAAGAAGCTCAGGACAGGTGATATCCCATCTGTGAGGATCTTCAAAACCTGCTCTTACTATCTGTGCTTCAGCTTCATTCCTTCCTGATTAGGATGTCATACGTGTTCCATAGAGACCGGTACCACCTGGATGAGACTGGCTTGACAAATCAGATGTTTCTTAAATTCTCCAGTGACCACAAAACCATCCTGCCAATCTGACATTGGGAGGAAGCTCAGGGCAATGCAAATGGACACCTGTAAATTCTTCCAGATCCTGGTTCTACCTTACCAATAAGGACACAGCTGTTTGCAAAGCTACAATACAATGTGCCAGAGAAGGTGTTGAGCAGCCCTGAGGAACCCCAGGGAACTGTTCACAACACAGCCATGCTGTGAAAGAAAGGCCAGAGCAGACCGAACTATCTGACGTGGCTCAGATCTCTCATTGTGTGCAGCAAGCTGTTAGAGATGTGCAAGCGTAATGGCTTGTTTTTCAGTGCTGTCATCTGCTAAGGGAACAAGAGCGGTTCAGACAATTCGAAAGGCCTGAACAAGCCAATCAGGAAGGCCACCTTTGATACAGCACTCACTTTGAACCCACTGGAGACAAAGCAGGGAACAGGATGGTGGCCAAATTGGAGTCCATAATGAACAGTGTGGCATCTTAGAGGACCTTTAGCCAGGGCTTATTCCAGCATGGTGCTTTAAGAAGCGCTACTGAGGATTCTTCTTGCCTGGTGCCAACAGGCTGTATAGTGCCATCTGTCCACCTGCATGGTCCCCCTGGCAGCAAGGAGGAATGACATTGGACAAGGTTACTTTCTTCCATTCACTGACCCAATAATGTGTTCATACTTTTTGCTAAGCAATTATTTCACCACACTGGCTGAGTGCAAAATGTGTATGTATAATGAGAATTTAACAAGTACTGTATGTCTACAAATCTATCTATAGTTAGGGCTGGGTAAAAAATATAGATTTTTTCAATCCTTTATGTGAATGATCTTGAAAAAAAACAAGATCGATACTCTATGTTAGTGTTTCATGCACCGCTGAATCAAATCATATTTCATCTAAATTTGCATTAGGAATTGAATGTAATGAGATAAAAAGGTCATGCACTGGAAAATATTGGCACCTTAATAACTTCATTAAGTTGTCCTTGTGGGATTCAAGCAATGACATAGAGTCATTTGTTCAACTATGTTGGTTGCAAGTATAGTCAGATTTATGAACAAAAAGTTAAAAAACATCCAGCTCAACCAGTATGGTCAAATTTGTGAAGAAATTGTTACAAACCAGCTCTTTTTCGTCAATAAAACACAAAGTGCAAACAATGTGGTTTGACTAATGAACAAACAACTCTAATGAACTGGTTCTTTTTTAATGAATCAAAAACGCAGTGCAACTAGTGTAATGCGATTCATAAACAAATGATTCTAACGGACCAGTTGTTTTTAGCTAATCCAACGCATATAGAATTCTTAAACAACTGATTATGAACAGCTCTTTTTAGTGAATCAAAAACATACAGTGCAACCAGTGTGAAGTGATTCATAAACAAATGGTTCCTATAAACCGTTTTTTTTTTAGCTAATCCAATGCATATAATACAAACAGTGTGGTCCAGTTCGTAAACAACTGATTCTTACAAGCATTTCTTTGTAGTAAATCAAAATCATACAGTGCAACCAGTGTTGTCCAAATCAGATTCTAATGAACTGGTTCTACTTATTAAATCAAAAACACACAACACAACCAGTGTGGTCTGATTTATTAGTAAATCATGCATATTAACCGTCTTATTCATATGATTCATATTAACAGTTTCTTTTTAGTGAATCAAAAACATACAGTGCAATCAGTGTGGATAGATTCATAAACAAATGCTCCTTATGAACTGGTTCTTATTAGCCATTCCAATGCATGTAGTGCAAACAGTGTAGTATAACTCTTATTAAACAACATATTTTTTTTGAACATTTCTTTATAGAAAATCTACAACATACAGCACAACCAGTGTTGTCAATTGCATGAACAACTGATTCTAATGAACCAGTCCTTTTTATTGAATCAAATGCATACAACACAACTGATTCATAAACAAATGTTTCTAACGAACCAGTTATTTTTAGCTAATCCAACGCATATAGAATTCTTAAACAACTGATTCTTATGAACAGCTCTTTTTAGTAAATCAAAAACATACAGCGCAACCAGTGTTGTCCGATTCATAAACAAATGATTCTAATGAACCGGTTCTTTTTATTGAATCAAATGCACACAACACAATCAGTGTGGTCTGATTCATAAGCAAATGATTTATATTAGTTGTTTCTTTTTAGTGAATCAAAAACATACAGTGCAACCAGTTTGAAGTGATTCATAAACAAATGGTTCTTATGA
The DNA here is from genome assembly GCA_033026305.1 of Cirrhinus molitorella. NCBI lineage: Eukaryota > Metazoa > Chordata > Actinopteri > Cypriniformes > Cyprinidae > Cirrhinus > Cirrhinus molitorella. The sequence continues at coordinate 24,688,194 of CM065133.1, forward strand.
ACCATTTTTAACTAATCCAGTGCGCTAATCCAACGCATATAGAATTCGTAAACAACTGATTGTAATAAGCGTTTCTTTGTAGTAAATCAAAATCATACAGTGCAACCAGTGTTGTCCAATTCAAAAACAACTGATTCTAATGAACCAGTCCTTTTTATTGAATCAAATGCATACAACACAACTGATTCATAAACAAATGTTTCTAACGAACCAGTTATTTTTAGCTAATCCAACGCATATAGAATTCTTAAACAACTGATTCTTATGAACAGCTCTTTTTAGTAAATCCAAAACATACAGCGCAACCAGTGTTGTCCGATTCATAAACAAATGATTCTAATGAACCGGTTCTTTTTATTGAATCAAATGCACACAACACAATCAGTGTGGTCTGATTCATAAGCAAATGATTTATATTAGTTGTTTCTTTTTAGTGAATCAAAAACATACAGTGCAACCAGTTTGAAGTGATTCATAAACAAATGGTTCTTATGAACCATTTTTAACTAATCCAGTGCGCTAATCCAACGCATATAGAATTCGTAAACAACTGATTCTAATAAGCGTTTCTTTGTAGTAAATCAAAATCATACAGTGCAACCAGTGTTGTCCAATTCAAAAACAACTCATTCTAATGAACTGGTTCTTTTTACTGAATTAAATGCACACAACACAACCAGTGTGGAGTGATTCATAAACAAATGATTCTTATGAACCGGTTCTTTTGAGCTAATCCATTGCATATCATACAAACAGTGTGGTCCATTTTGTAAACAACTGATTCTTATAAACAGTTCTTTGCAGTAGATCAAAATCATACTGTGTTGTCTAAATTAAAAACAGCTGATTCTAATAAACTGGTTCCATTTATTGAATCAAAAGCACACACTTTCTTTTTGGTGAATCAAAAACAGCACAACCAGTAAGGTGCGATTCATAAATAAATTATTCTTACGAACCAGTTCTTTTTAGCCAATCCAATGCATTTAGTACAAACAGAGTGGTCCAGTTCATGAACAACTGACTCTCCTAAAACATACAACATAAACATAAAGTTAAAAACATAAAGTTAAAACATACAGCGTAACCAGTGTTGTCTATTTCATGAAAAAATTATTCTACTGAACTGGTTCTTTTTATTGAATCAAATACAACACATTTAGAAGCAAAAGATTCATATTAACCGTTTCTTTTTGCTAAATCAAAAACATGCAGTGCAACCAGTGTAGCCCAATTATTTTGATCTGATTCATTTAATGAATCATTCAAAACATCTAACAAGCTGATTATTGGATATATGCCTTATAACTGTAGGAATCCTTGCTCCTTTTTCTCTCAAGAGGAGTAAAACTCTGTACCAAAAGATGTATGTGGCAACGACAGCCTGACAAGCCAAGCAGAAAATGATGATCCATATTTGCTCTGGTGCCTTTCAAAGCCCAGAACAATCTGAAATGCAGAAGGTATGAAGGCCAGGTCCCAAAGTACAGCAACAGGTGCATCTCTAGGCCTGTGCATCTGTTTGCCAGCCATGTCTCTCTCTATAAACCCCCAGGACCCGCAAATGACTGAATCTCATTACAAAACCCTGCAAACACTGAATGGAAGAGATACAGAATCGTCTTTTAGTGAGTAAACTGGACAATAAATTTCATGAACAAGAGTCACAAAGTTATACGGTTATTTCACAACATCTTTGAGCCTTTGATTAGAGCAGTGATGTTTAAAATAGGCTCAATCTTTCATAGTTTATGAGCTGCATTAAAGGACACGGTCTCACGGTCACTGTGGCCTCTGAGTGCTTCTGAAAAGAATCAAATGTGCTGAGCATTCAATGGAAAAATGTAGAGTTGCAATGCATTTCTGACATAAACATCCACTCACCAGGGATTTTGCACCTCCTAATTTAAGCTTACACCCCTCAAAGAACGTCAAAACAATATGTTAAGTTTTTAAAATAACTGTTTTAAAGGGATACCTGTAAAACCTTCATTCATCTTCAGAACACAAGTTTGTTAGGATAGGATAATATTTGGTCGAGATACAGCTATTTAAAAATCTAAATATTGAGAAAATCCCCTTTAAATTTCTTAGCAATGCATATTACTAATCAAAAACTCGGTTTCGATATATTTACAGAAGGAAATGTACAAAATATATTTTTGGAACATGATCATTACATAATATCCTAATGATTTTTGACATAAAATAAAAATCAATAATTTTGACCCATACAATGTTGGCTATTGCTACAAACATACCTGGTTTTGGGCTCTAGAGTCCCATTTTAGATGAAATCTGAGACCTTTCTGACCTTGCATTGACAGCAATGCAACTGACATGTTCAAGGCCCAGAAAGGTAGAATGGACAGCTTTAAAATAATAATTAATAAATAAATTAAACAATTTATTTAAGGAAAAATGACACATACATGCTTTACAATGTCACAATTAATTCTAGCCCACAAAAAAAATAAAAAAATAAAAATAATAATAATAATATGCATTATATTTTTGCCACTTTATCAACACATATTACTTAAAGGATTAGTTCACTTTCAGAACAAAAATTTACAGATAATGTACTCACCCCCTTGTCATCCAAGACGTTCAGTCATAAAGAAATTCTGTTTTTTGAGGAAAACATTTCAGGATTCCTCTCCATATAATGGAAATGTATGGTGTCCACAAGTTTGATCTTCCAAAATGCAGTTTAAATGCAGCTTCAAAGGGCTCTAAACGATCCCAGCCGAGGAAGAAGGGTCTTATATAGTGAAACAATTGGTTATTTTTGAAACAAATTGACAATTTAGATACTTTTTAACCTCAAATGCTCATCTTGTCTCGTCTCTGCGATGCTGCGATGTTAGGGTTTGTTGAAAAACTCCCATCTTGTTTTCTTCCAAACTTCAAAATCATCCTACATCACTCCAGAAGTATTAACCCAGTGTTTACAAAGTGAACATACAAAGAAGATCAAACGCCCTTTACAAAAAAAAAAAAAAGGTAAAACAGCACTGTAGGACGATTTTGAAGTTGAAGACAAAAACCAGATGGGATTGCATCGCAGAGACGAGACAAGATGAGCATTTGAGGTTAAAAAGTATCTAAATTGTCAATTTGTTTCGACCATTTCGCTAGATAAGACCCTTCTTCATCTCCTGGGATCATTTAGAGCCCTTTGAAGCTGGATTCAAACTGCATTTTGGAAGTTCAAACTTGGGGGCACCATAGAAGTCCACTATATGGAGAGAAATCCTAAAATGTTTTCCTCAAAAAATATCATTTCTTTATGACTGAAGAAAGAAAGACATGAACATCTTGGATGACAAGGCGGTGAGTACAATATCTGTACAAAAACACAACACTTCAAAAGGTCAAATGAAAATTCAGAAATAATGCTGTTTTATAAGAGGTAACATAGCAACAGCTATGCTGCTCAAGAACGTTCTGTTACAGTCAGTATCAGATCATTGACATCAATTTAGAAATTAGTTAGTGTTGTTTTAAAAGTCATTAAAATATTTCATGCTTTGCTAACTGTAAAAGTTGCTAAAATTTTCTATAAAGTTGCTGACACCTTTTATAATTCATACAGTAATAAAAGCTCATTTTAGCTTTTAAAAAACACAAATCATATTTACTCACTGTTGGCCTAGTAACCACAGTTCGTGCTTTCATCTCGCAATGCACCGCCCTGCAGCTACAGATCTGAGTTTAACTCCCATGTTAACACTAGGAATAGTCTTCCAAATCCTCTGAAAACATATCTACTGATCCGTTCCCTGACCAACACTAATTATCCCTCAGCACAGAGAACCAGCCTACTCAAAACTCAAACTTCTCCCCAACCATGTGCAATGAGTCAAGCAGAATCTATCCCTTCAGGAGTCACTCACCGACAGTGTGACCGTTCTTCATCACTATGGCAACTACAGTACATGATCACAGTCTTTCAAAAGATTCACGATATAGTGGGCTGCAAGCAGGGCAGATTTGCCTTTCGTATAGAGGGTGCAATTGAGATACCGGTTCTAAAGCAGCCGTCGAGACTGCTGCTGGGGATCTTTTGACTGAGCTGAGAGACATGAGATCACAAGAGACATCATCTCCTGGTGGTTTGCTGGGGCCTGTTATTTATGAGACCCAGAGCTAATGATCCAGCTTCAGAGCAGCGGCGTTTATCTTTGAAGTGAACCTCTTTGTTCACATCGGAGGGTTAAAACCTCTGCGGATTCTGCTTCCTACGTTTCTAAAGATTTAATAAAAGTAATGCCTATTCAAATTGTTTATCTCTTCATCTTTATACAAACTGTATCTCATCTGTGTGATACAATGTAAAGACCTGCTGTTCTTCAGAAAAAAAATTTGTTCAGCATTTTTGTGTATTTGAGCCCTTTACAACAATTACTTCATGATTTTGGGATCTATTTTTTCACACTGAGGACAACTGAGGGACTAATATGCAAATATTACAGAAGGTTAAAACGTTCACTGATGGAAGGAAGGAAACAATGCATTAAGGGAACTTTTTGAATTCTTGAGATCAGGGAAAATGTAACCTATTTTGTCTTCTGGGAAACATGTAAGTATCTTCTGTAGCTTCTAAAGGGCAGTACAAAAAAAAAAAAAAAAAAAGATATTTAGGCAAAATAAAAAAATATATATACATGTAAAAATCTTCATTCTGTTCAAAAATTTACATCCCTGGCTCTTAATGCATTGTTTTTCCTACTAGAGCATCAGTGAGCATTTGTACCTTCTGCATATCCCTCTGAGTCCCTCAGTTGTCCTCAGTGTGAAAAGATGGATCTCAAAATCAATCAATCATTGTTGGAAAGGGTTCAAAATAAACAAAAATGCTAAAAATTTGTGTGACCTAAAAGGTTTTTCTGAAGAACAGCAGGCAGTTTAACTGTTCAGGACAAACAAGGGTCTCATGAACAACTATCACAAACAAAAAAAAAAAACAGTAACAACACAGTATTAAGAATCAAGCGGTCATTGTTATAAATTCAACTATTGTTTTCTCTTGTGAACTATATGCAAGGTTCCCACTCCAAGTCAAACGTCAAATTCCCTGATTTTTCCCTGACTTTCACGGACTAAAAAGCTGAATTTTCATGACCTATAATGAACGGATCCATCCATTTGCAAGCTTTATTTTCTTGTTCATAGATGTTTTTAGTACAAAACACATATATACACTATATATATATATTTTTTTTTTTGCTTTTACCTGTTAAATGCACTTTGATATTTTTATGTACTATTTCTACAGAAATAAATGTATGGTTATTATGCTTTCATAGCCATAACAATAGGCAAAACATGCAAAACAACACAATAAAACAAAATACAATACAGAAAAATTACATTTCGATAAATGGAAACAAAATTTAAAGCAACAAACAAAAATCCCTGATATTCAATGACTTGGACAAAATATATTTATAAAATTCCCTGACTTTCAAAATCTGGAATAGACCTTTTAAAATTCCATGATATTCCAGAAATTCCATGACCCGTGGGAACCTATTATGTAAACGTCTTTTATGTGAAATATCTTTTTTAGGTCAGTACGTGTATTTTGTACGCTCCCTCTTATTATGGTAAAAATTGAATAAATAGATTCTGCAAGATGTATGTAAACTTATGACCTCAATTCTATATGAAATGATTCTTAAGCAACCAAATCAGCATATTAAAACAACTTTTGTCTTGACAACTTTCGGAAAGGTTTAGCATGGTAATGGTTATGACAATGTTAATGTATTTGGTCTTGGCGGAATAGATCTGCTACACTGCTGCTGAATTGCTGCTGCTGTTGGTTATTGCTGTAGTTGTAGATTATTGGTGCTGCTGTTGCAAGCAAGTACAGGAACTTGCTACTGCGAAAGCATATGGCAATACGGTGCTCTGAATATTTAAGAAATACTGCTGCTGCACAAATAGCATATAAAATAAGATCAGCAGATCTGTACAGGTGGAGCTGGGGAAGGAGGAGGGTTTCAGAGGAACTCTGAAAGCACGCTGCCAAATGCCCAAGTGAATTCTACCAGCCATTTAAATGATAAGCTGCAAGCTCATTGGTTGCTTACGCAACATGAACCAATCATCTTGTGCCAAGTTGTATACTCTGTGAATATCATCAGTTACGTTAACACCCATCAGCCTACATCATCTAGAGTTTCATGGCGGAACTAGGTATTTCTGAAGGATCATGCCACAGTAATGATGCAGAAAATTCAGCTTTGCCATCACAGGAATGAATTACATTTTAAAATATATTCAAATAGAAAACAACTATTTTAAACTGTAATAATATTTCACACCATTACTGTTTTTACTCCATTTTAGATCAAATAAATGCAGCCTTGGTGAGCATAAGGGACTTCTTTCAAAAACATTAAAAATTACGGTAGATTCTTTATGTTCAAGGAACACAGACTAAAATTTTAATTACTCAAAACTCATTCACAGAGATGTATGCAAATGTCTCAAATAAAAGAGAGTTCTCTAGAACAATAAGGTTTCACCCCCTGAGTCGACAAGCAATCTCGCAGCAAGTAGTACATCATGGTTTTCAGACTGTGTTGTCAAGTAAAATCAGTCAGATGTCAGCTAAAAGCCACTGCTATACAAAAAGGGCAAGCAAATTATTTGTCATCTCATGGGGTTTCTAATAACAGTCCCGAGCGTCATTAGAGGGGGAAAAAAGAGGAACAGATATTTGCGATACGCTGATTCAACACTCAGCACCCAGTTAAATGCATTTCGCCTGTCAAAGAAGAGAAGACAGCTGAATGTAAAGTCTCTGTGAACTCCATGACCCATCCCCATTCTACTGATGGAAAGACACTCTGCAATTTAAACCAACCGTCAGCCAAAACAGACAACTCATACCAACCAATAACGTTGAGAAGAAACTAAAATTGCTAGATTTTCCACTAACAGCTCGTTTTGAGCAGATAATGGTTTAGTGTCACATTTACAGCGATAATCAAACACACTCATATCTGTGAAATCTGATTCCTTTTAAGGAATCATTTGATTTGAACACTTCATTTAAATGAACAAGTTCAAATAATTAACCCAACTATCAAGCACATATAACTGTAAAGAAGAAAAAAACACCAAGTAAACTTGCTGCAAAAGTTCAAGGTATATTCAATATTCGTGTTATATTTAGCCCAGCACAGGGTGGACTGTAATTGCATGGCACAGTATGTGAAATGAAGAAATTTGCGCACTTTGTTTCCTTTCTGATTGGCAGTGCTAACTTGAAAATAAAAAGAGTAACCGTGGCAACTAGACACAGCTGCTTCTGCGATAGGAAAAGTTGTGTATTAAACAGAGCCACTAGTCTTGCTTCCTCACTGTAATTTACCTCACTTACTTTTCCCTCACACATATAAAGCTCTGATTACGTTAATGTAATTTTGCAGCCGATAATTACGCATTCGCTAAAATCTGCTGATTGGATGCGCATTAGCCAAAACGCGTCTGTTACTTAATGCAATGATTAAATGCATCCCTGAGAGCTCTCCTGCATTATGCTGCAAAACATAAGACATGAAAACTGTCATTATAGTTACAGCAGTGATCGGTGTGGGAAACTTGAGTTCTTGAATGTTTAAGATTTTCCCAAGAGTCTTAGCTTTGCTTTATAAAAATACAGCAACATAAACTTTATTATTCACCGTCATATTCAAACACGGCCTCAGCCTATATTTTATAACCCACAGATGCAACCTTTTAATTTATAACTACTTGAGACAGGGAACGAGAGATGATAGATCTGTGTGAATATGCATGGGGATGAGCCAATGCAGCACAAATCCTGAACATTTTGTCAGTTTCAATTCATGGAATTAAGTGAAATGTATATAATTTGAATGATTTTGTTGGCCATAACAAGAAGAGCAGAGCTAGAGAGCCAAACTGAAATACAGTTAAAGACAAAATTATTAGCCCCCCTGTGAAATTTTACTTTTTTTTTTTTAGAATATTTCCCAAGTGATGTTTAATAGAGCAAGAGAATGTTTTCACATTATTTCCTATTATTTTTCTCTTCTAGAGAAAGTCTGATTTCTTATAGTTGCTTGAATAAAAGAATTAAAAAATAAATAAATAAAAAACTGCTAAGGTCAATATTATTAGCCCCCTTAAGAAATTATTAGTTTGATTAGCTATAAAACAAACCACTGTTGTCAATGACTTGCCAAATTAACCTAATTTGCCTGATTAACCTAATTAACCTAGTTAAGCCGTTAAATTGCTCTTTAAGCTGAGGCTTTGTATCTTTTGAAACAACTAGTAAAATAATATGCACTGTCATCATGGCAAAGTCTTCCAGCATGATAACGAACCAAAGGATACCTCACTTCTGGTGAAGAAATGAGCAAATTGAGTGTACTTGAGTGGCCTGCACAAAGCCCAGACTTGAATTCAATAGAAAATCTGTGGAGCACACTAAAGTCCAGAGTTTGTGCCAGAAGACCAACAAATCTGGAGGACCTTGAGAGATTTGCTAAAGAAGAATGGGCTGTCATTCCTCAGGAGACATGCTTGAAACTTGTTGAGAACTACAGCAAATGACTAAAGGCTGTTATCAACAAAAGGGATACACTATTAACTATTAACATCAGAGGGCTAATAATTTTGACCAGTAGACTTTTTAAAATTCTTGGTTATACATTTATTTCTATTTGTATTACAAACCCTAAAAGCTTCCTGAATAAAGTATTATGTTGAAAAATATGTTGTTAAAATCTGCTTTCTGTTAAACAACACTTGAGAGTTATTTGAAAAATAATGAAATATTTTATAAGGGGCTAATAATTTTGTCTTCAACTGTACATGTTGGAAATTGATGTCTGCATTATGTAATTTATGCAGTTTTGCGGAAAGTTACTTTTAAAAGTAACGCATTACAATATTGCATTACTCCCTAAAAAAGTAACTAATTACGTTAGTTACTTTTAATGGAAAGTAATGCATTACATTACTTTTGCGTTACTTTTTAAATCTGGGCAGGGCTTGTTTGTTTTTTATTTAAATACGTTAGATTCTTAGCAAATGTAAAAGCCCTTTCACACCAAAATGAAATTAAGTGAATAATTTTAAGGCTAAAGGAAAATTAAATTCACGTCTACAGTAGAACTGTTGGAAAAGAAAGTTCAACACTCTTCAGCAATGAGAAAAATGAAGCACAAATATTAGTTAATATAAAGTAAGTTTTGTTTATTAGTACACTGCAAAAATACGCTTTTCTTACTTTGATTTTTTGTCTTGTTTCCAGCCAAACAATATCTACAAAGTCTTAAATCAAGATTTTCTATACAAGTAAAAAATAATCTTGTTTTCTGTTTGAAATATGATTTTTTTGCTTACCCCATTGGCAGATTATTTTGCAAAAACTCACTTAATTTTGACTTAATTTCAAGAAAATAATTTTTTACTTGTCTTGATTTAAGAATTTTTCATATTTTGGCTGGGAACAAGACAAAAATGTAAATAAGAAAAGTATTTTTGCAGTGTATGGTTGAATTGGATCAACAAAGGTCAGCAGCAAAGTCACTGGTTAATAAAATGGGATTAAATACATAATGGCGTTACTTTTAAAAAAAAAGTAATGCAAATACTTTCTTGGAAATGAAAAAGTAATGTGTTACTTTACTAGTTACTTGAAAAAAGTAATATTACGTAACTTGGGTTACTTGTAATGCGTTACCTCCAACATTGAATTTATGTACACTAAATTACCATTTTCTGGCATGCAACAAGAAATATCAATAGCAAATGCTTGGTAAAAAGCCAAAAATACTAAAACAGTATTAAAATGTGTAACGGTGTTACATAAATTAATTTGATGGATAATGGTTTTAATACTGTATTAAAGTAGAGTAGTTCACATGCATTTTTGTTTTCATTTAATTGCATGCATTTTTTTTTCAAGTATGGATCATTGAATTAAAATGCATGTCATGAATCATGACTCATCGTACATGAAAAGTAGAAAACAGCAAACTGAAACTGTCTCACAATGTCAATAAATATGGATCACATACAGAACTTTCAATCTATATTTTAACAGAATGTTGAGATAAATTTCTAAATGGCAGCATCTGTGAGAGAGAAAATGAAAGACCAGAAGTGTATGTGATGTAAGAACGTGTCCATCCATCGCAGTGGAATTAGAGAGTGAGGGAATATATGTGTGTGTGTGCAGAGAATGAAAGTGAATGACTCATCGTCTCACAGCAGGTTTCTGGGTAGGACAAAGAATAGACTGACCTCTCCGTAATACTGTACGTGAAGTAGATCAGCACACGGGTGTGCAGTAAACCTGCTCAGCCTAGAAAAAAGCTGTTGGATAAACTCCAAAATCCAACTAAATTGCCATGCTGCCAACCTAAATGCATTACAAATACTGAATTTTCAAGGAAAGTTAGGCTTAAGTTAAACTTAAGCTCTAAAGTAAAGTTGTCAAACTGCTTTGGAACATGGGAATGACTTGAAAAACTGTGCTAATTTTGTGTTGCACAGAAGAAAGTCATACAGGTTTGGAATGACATGAGTGTGAGTAAATGGTGACATCATTTACTTTAAACCTGATCTCATGATGAAAACGTATCTGTGGGAACTTTTGCAAAACGCGAAATATGTACCGTTTCGTGACATACTATGTAAAAAACAATTTGTTGAGTTAACTTAAAATAATTTGTTACCCGGCTGCCATAAAATTTTAAGTTCAGTCAACTCAAAGAAGTTTAGTCAACTTGAAATAGTAATATGTTAGATATGAGTTGATTCAACTTCAAATTTTAAGGTAGCAGGGTAACAAATTATTTTAAGTTGACTCAACAAATTGTGTTTAATTTTTTTTTGTGAAATGTCCACTCTTAAAAATAAATCTTGGCATTTATGATTCCATGAAGAACCTTTAAAGGTGTTGAGAATTGGCTTAATATAACATAAATTAAATCTCTTACTGAAATATGTAGTAGAAAACCCATGAAAGATTTACATTATTTAAAAAAAAAACATCATTTTATACAGATTTTGGATTATGGGGGCGCTATTATTTCAAAGACCTAAAGCGGTTTGTGATTGTCGTGAGGTACTGCCACTACAGGTTGCTCTTTCTACCACAACACAACTCGGAATTCACAACTCTGAAAATAAAATACTTATACAATGTCAAATTGACCTATCGGTTACTGTTGTTGCCTCGGACAAACAGTGTGACAGCTGTCAGTGTGAAAACCTTGTCCGAGGAGCATTCAAGTAGGGCTTTATTATGCCATGGAGAGATATATAAATGATTTTCAAATAAATATGGTGTGTAACATGATTAATTTGAAATTGAGGGTTTACAGATTGCAATGCAAACGGAAGAAATTTCATGTTATGGTCGTCACGATCACAGATGACGACATTCAGGATCAACACTGTTCATGTACCGCAGTGTAAGATTAATTATTTTACATTTACCCAATTTAATATAGAGAGGCACTGAAATATAGACCTTCGTTTTTGACCTACACTGTACATGACGTGAGAATAGTTAGCTGAGGTTTGTATGTTAGTATGGACTCACTAACTTTAACGTTAGCTAGTTTTAGACAGAGATATTAACGATATTTACAGACATTAACTGCTTGAGCAGATGAAAAAGGCCACTTGATGAGAGTATGACAACCAGAAAAATAAACGTTAAATATTAAAATAAATTCCAAAACCACTGCCAATCCTCTCAAGATACCTGGAATCAGTGTTACAGATACTTCAGGCACATTGTTTTATTATTTTAGTAGCATAAACACATAAACAACGAAAGCTTCGGATCTTCCAATGTTTCTCTATGGGGCTGCAACCTACAGATGTCCAAGTTCCATCTCCGTGCAACTGATACTCAACTGCCATTGGCTCATCTGCGTTCTAGGGGCAGGGCTTACCGATAGGTCAATTGTGCAGCTTTTGGTTGTAATTTTCAGTCAAATGGCAACAACAGAAGCGATGTAAGCCTTCACTGCTTTTCCTAGCGATAAAAAGAGGAGAAATGAATAGGAAGATGTCTGTGGATGAATAAAAAATCCTAAAGATCCACGTCTGTGCTCTTTCCATTTTAGCCCTGATGCCTTTGAAGTTTTTAGTAGTCCACAGCTACTGAAAGAGCTTACAAATGGCAGAGACAAGAAATGCTAGATGCCATCCTGGTATTACATTCGGTTTACATTAGATGTCTGGGAGCGTTTACACTCCTTGTGGGAAAAAATAAATGGTACGGCATTTGGTTTAAGCCTACGCTTATATACATCGCCACCTATAGGCTCTTTCAGTAGGCAGTAAGTTGTGCATTCCGAATAAAAATAGCAACAGGAAGCACCAGTTGCTCACAGAGTGCAACTATTTCACGTCATTGAAATAGTCCAAAATATGTATAAAACGATGTGGATTTCCATACAAGTCTTAATACCTGGAGTTACTTTTAGCATTCATGGCTTTCCATTGAACAGAAAGTTCTTTGTACTGAAAAAAAGTTTCTTTAGATTATTTCTGTTAGGAACTACACTTTTAAAAATAAAGGTTCCATTTTTTTTACCAGTGTAAAAAACATTTAATAAAGAACCTAAAAAAATCCACTATAAAGAACCTTTTGTCCAATGTAAAGGTTCCATGGATGTTAAAAGTTTTTCATGAAACCATTGATGCCAATGAATACTTCTCATACAGCATTGCTGCAAAAATTCCCTTTTAGAACCTTTATGATTCAGGGATGATTCATAATTGTTTGTATGTGTAATTATTCCATATAGCTCAACTTGTTTTGAACCCAGAACATTCGGTTAAAATTCACCAGAACACTCCGTTTTCTAATTACCTGGTGCAATATGGCCACATCTCTCCATCTGTTGCACTCTCTGAGGTGTAAACATCATTATCTGATGTGATATGACACTGTCGTGTCTGTGTCTGGCAGGTTTGTGATGTCACTCATTCATCACAAAGCAAGGCGTAATACTACTGGCTGATGTTCAGTGCTTGCGCCCGCAACACAATCAAACACGCAGTATTTTGGTCTCAATGAGAGCCGAGGTGATGGATGGCCCCTTTCATCACTCCTCTCTGGCCGACAGCTTGTGAAATTGTGCGCAAGATCCTGCTCCAGGCACGAGGGGGGCAGCTGTTCGGATAGCATTAATCAGCACTGTATAATCTAGTACAAATAATCACTGGAGGATAGAAGCATGACTAGAGGATTTGGTCTCAAGGATTCACATAAATGCAACGATCATTCAAAGACATATCAAACAGAGCGCACAAACAAGTAATATACAGCCCGCGAAAGGAATGAACAGGAGGGAAGACGCTCGATCAAATCATCTCTCGAGATTTATGCAGGCCGCAGTGGAGTGTTCTCAATATTTCCTCGCCTCTACACTCTCTCGCTTTAGGCTCCGTCAGGCAGAAGCATTATTCAGCATCTCAAAGTGAATCCTCCATCAAATGCCAAAACCTCCATCCGGTGAATCCTGTTACTAACTTTAGTTTCTAATTCAGCACAAAGCAAGAAAAGTCCTGCAGGCAGAAAATGAGAAATAGAGAGAAGCACACAGATGTAATTCAGCAGGACGTGGGGTGGTTAAATTGGTTAACGATCTGAGCTGGTGACAGAGATCTGATTCTTGCAAACTACCCTAGAGGTTTTTTACCATTGGGGCTCTGAGCAAAACTATCAAACCTATTTAATATGATTTATGCTTGTAAAAAATGTTCCTGGATTAATATTCTTGGTGATCTTGGGGCAAGATTTTTGGGGCTTGCTGTGTTTTCAGCCTCTCACGCCTCATTATACAAGTACATGAAATGTTCTGAGAGTCACTTCATGGGCATTTTACTGTTTCCTTGAAGAAAAACTACAGCCATATCATATTATATCACAGACTGTAAAGAAAAACATGGACGTAGTGTCCATGACGTCACTCATAGGTCACTGATGCTTCAGAAGGAAACACAGTGCATTAAGAGCCTGGGGATGAAAACTTTTGGAAATTGAATAGAAATTGGTAAATTTAACTTAGTTTGTCTTCTGGAAAAACAAACGTATCTTCTGTAGCTTCTGAAGGGCAGTAATATATATATAAAAAAAAGGATATTTAGGCAAAATAAGAAAAATGTACATTCTGTTCAAAAGTTTACACCCTTGCTCTTAATACATTGTTTATTCCTTCTAGAGCATCAGTGAGCATCTGTACCTTCTGTAATAGTTGCATATCCCCTTAGTTGTCCTCAGTGTGGAAATATGGTCTCAGAATCAGTCAGTCATTGTTAGAAATGATTTAAAATACACAAAAATGCTGAAAAAAAGAACAGCAGGCAGTTTAACTGTTCAGGACAAACAAGGGACTAATGAACAACTATCACTAAACAACAACAACTAAAAAAAAAACTAAAAAAAGCTGTATCATTCAAGTAACAACACAGAATTAAGAATCAAGTAAACTTTTGAACAGGTTCATTTTCATAAATTCTATTATTATTTTCACTTGTAAACTATATGTAAATGTCTATGTGAAATATCTTTTTCAGGTCAGAACTAAATAAAAAAATAACATGGATTTTGTATGATCCCTCTTATTTAAAGGGTACAATAATTAACATTTTGCAGATTCTGCAAGTTGTATGTAAACTTTTGACATCAACTGTATATATAAAAACCTCAGTTCAACTGCATTCTCAATTCACATCAAGCAAAACTGTCCAAACATTTAACATGATTTAGCCTAGCAAGACACATTTCTGGATTAATATCATTTTTAATCTTGGCACAACATTCTGACCTGACTAAATTAAATGAAATTTACATTACATGATGACACTTAATCCCACCTCGCTACAAGAGGTCTGTCTCTGTAATAAGTGTACTGCATATTGCTTTACATAAAATCTGCTAAATAACTCTTTTCTCTTTTACTGGGCAAGTCTTTACATGCGTGACTACTGCTCTTCTCAACACTGTTACTGGTCTTCGACATTTTCTAAAAATCCCCATGCAGGATTAAAGCTGACTAGCTCAGGCACTTGACTATTTGAATGGGTCAAAATGAACTAGATGACCAGGGGCATGTTCACACCACAGGACACCTGTGGAAAGCAGCAAGGCCGACTGCAGGTCTTTTATAAACCATGCGCTGTCATGCTGCGATTCAGCTCTGACCTGAACAATTATGATGGTAATGACAGCAGCAGTATTCAGTATACACTAACAGCTCCAACCTGAGTTGAGAATGTGCCAGCCATACATGATTGTTTGAGTACTAAGCAGTGTCTCATCCGAATTTCCTATTCTGTTCAAATGAGTGTAAAAACAACCCTCCAGTACCTCCATGATATGTGTTGACATGCTGTCAAGACTAAACTCTCCCATTGCTGTGTATGAGTACTGTAACTATTAGAGAGGAAAATTATTTTGTAAGTGATGCAACTAGCTTGTGTTCACTTCTGCGCACAGTAGAGTGTTTTCACGTCATCACTCTGCCATATTGACGGTACTGAGCATAAACAATGCTACTGAACCGTACAAAACTTGCATATTTTGCCCATATGCTGCTGAAAATCATCAATAATTGTCATGTTTTGGGGTGTACTAATCGGTCAGACCAGGAAAAACATTTGAAATACTATAGACTGCCAAAAGTTATAACAAATCAAGGAGAAGAGTGCAAAAAAAATGAGGAACAAAAGGCATTTGTGGTTGGCCAAACTGAACCTGCTCTTATAATTTCTGGTCAGGTAGGTGAAATATTAGTCTAATATCTTAATTAATACTGCTCGTACGTATCTTTACCGCCTATTAACTTTAGTAAAAAAAAGTATTGCGCCCTTTCCTGCTTACTAAGTCCTAGGGATGGGTACCGAACTCGGTACTTTTATAGGCACCGACCGAATTGCGTCGGTACTACCGACTATCGATTCAGATCAAATCAATCGGTGCTCCATTTCGGTACCTGAGAGAACATGTCTGCGCGCTGCGTGAGTTTGGTACGTAGCGAAAGCGTGCGCGCAAGAGAGACCGTGCTCAAACACACAGGGCAACGACTAACAGAAAGCGCTGTAATGTGTGCGTTACATTTCACAAAGGTTCATGCGGACAAATGGCTGCAATATTTGTAACAGTAAATGCAAGGCAGACAGTGGTAATACCCAACCTGAGGAAGCGCAGGAGTGCAATTTATTAGATAACCGAACCCAGGGCAGAAAATATTGTGGGACACCGGGGACGTAGTTTGGGGAGTTAATTTCAAGGGAGGACGGCGTTTCAGTTGCAACTGGTTAGTTTTATTTAGAAATGACAGTTTTTTTCTATATTTTATCCATTCAAAACACTACGAAAGCTATCTCAGTTCTGCACATAAGCATAGCGCAAGTAGACTAAAAACGTAGCAGACTATGTGTCTATGATTCACACGGCTCACGCCAGACTCACGCTAATTAATCCTCTCATTATAACAACGCCTGTAGACTCGCCTGTAGAATGCACGTTAAGTGCCGCGAAGAGTTTCATGCGATTGTTAAAACCAAACCGAAAGTTAAACGCGCACACGCATTCAGAAGCTATTTTAATACCCCGCGTAATTTGCGCGCATTGGATAGTTGCTCTTTAAACCCGGCCCCAATGCGCGCAAATTAGTCTATATAACACATTAGGCTGTATAGCAGGTCTCTAGCTGTGTCTCATTTTTCAAAAAATTTGGTCTATATGCACTTTGAATATTGAGAGAGTATAGCCTACTTTGATTATGGCTGCATTTAATACGACTAAGAAAGAGCTGTGTTGTTTATTATTTATTTTATACTGTTTTTATTTACATGTTCAGTATGTCTCCCCACTTCTAACTAAAGTTAGGGTCACCTCAATTTAAAAATAAAAAATAGGGTCATGCTTAAAGTTTGAAAACCACTGCATTACACTATGCCCTGGATGTTGTAGGTATTTATTTATTGTAAGGATTGTGTGTATTATTGAACATTTCAAAATAAATAAAATGTTGAAAATGAGAGGATTGGGCTTATTATATCCACTGAAAGTCACTTAAGTCAAAGTAAAGTATCGAAAAAAGTACCGTTGGGTACCGGTATCGAATTTTGGGTACCGGTACTGGAACCGGTACCGGTAAAAATGTGAACGGTACCCAACCCTACTAAGTCCTTCTCTATATGATTTAGCAGCTTCCACACTTTTTTTCCACAGTTTAGACAGTATAAATTAGCAGCACAATGTATTTAGTAGTACATATACTGTGTTGTTTAATACCAAATATCAACAATATGGCTGCGCATTCGGGTAACTGACCAAATCATGACGTAAGTGCAAACCCTCTGGATTCACGCTTCGGGCATATATATAGAGTTGTATAAGTCAAAAGTTTACATACACCTTGCAGAATCTGCAAAATGTACATTCTTTCAGCAAAATAAGAACGATCATACAAAATGCATGTTATTTTTTATTTAGTACTAACATGAATAAGATATTTCACATAAAAGACATTTACATATAGTCCACAAGAGAAAATAAAAGTTGAATTTATAAAAATCACCCTGTTCAAAAGTTTACATACACTTGATTCTTAATACTGTGTTGTTACCTGAATGACCCACAGCTGTCTTTTTTGTTTAGTGATAATTGTTCATGAGTCCCTTGTTTGTCCTGAACATTTAAACTGCCTGCTGTTCGTCAGAAAAATCCTTTGGCTCCAAAAAATTCTTCGGTTTTTCAGCATTTTTGTGTATTTAAACCCTTTCCAACAATGACTGTATGATTTTGAGATCCATCTTTTCACACTGAGGACAACTGAGGGACTCATATGCAACTATTACAGAAGGTTCAAACGCTCACTGGTGCTTCAGAAGGAAAAACTATGCATTATGGGGGTGTAAACTTTTGAACAAAATTAAGTTGTTTGCATTTTTCTTATATTGCCTAAATATCATATTTTTTCATTTAGTACTGCCCTTCAGAAGCTTCAGAAGATACTTGCATGTTTTCAAGAAGACAAAATTAGTTACATTTACCATGATCTTCAAATTCAAAAAGTTTTCACCCCCTTGCTCTTAATGCATGGTTTTTCCTTCTGAAGCATCAGTGAGCATTTGAATCTTCCCTAATAGTTGCATATGAGTCTCTTAGTTGTCCTCAGTGTGAAAAGATGGATCTCAAAATCATACAGTCATTTTCGGAAAGGGTTCAAATACACAAAAATGCTGAAAAAACAAAGAATTTGTGGGATCTGAAGCATTTTTTCTGAAGAACAGCAGGCAATTTAACTGTTCAGGACAAACAAGGGACCCATGAACATCTATCACTAAACAAAAAAAAAAAACAGCTGTGGGTCACTCAGGTAACAACACAGTAATAAGAATCAAGTGTATGTAAACTTTTGAACATGGCCATTTTTACAAATTCAGCTATTATATTTTCTTGTGGACTATATGTGAATGTCTTTTATGTGAAATATCTTGTCCAGGTCAGTACTAAATAAAAAATAACATGCATTTTGCATGATCCCTCTTATTTTGCTAAACGAATTTTGCAGATTCTGCAAGGTGTATGTAAAAATTTGACTTCAGCTATATATATATTTAAAACAGATCATACTGACTTTTGAACAATAATGTACCTAGTCTGAATCAACATTTTGATTACCAGCCCTGGTAACCGCACAACCCTTTCCAGAATCACTTCTCAAATAGAGAATCACCTTCACACAGGTGATACAAAACAAAATTATCTTGCTTTTCACTGCAATGTCAGTTGATACAAAATCCTGTGCAGACCTTTCCCCGAAAAAAGCACCCATATGCCAACAGCTGAATAGGGTGTCACCTGCAAATGGAATCCTGGGCAACTCAGACACGGGGTGATGCTCCTCTATTGTGGCTAGCTGTATGCTGAGAGGGAAGGTGAAAATTCATTATAGAAATAAAGAGTTGATAATAGCATGATTCGAAAACCTGAGGGACGCACACACACATCTGTGAGAGTAGAGACGGATCACAGCGGCACTGAGAATCGCCCACAGTGGCACATTTCTTTAACCTCATATTCACTTGTGGAAGCAGTGGATCTTCATTTGAGCAGAGCACTGAAACATTCACCTGCTCGCTCTTCTCTGGTCACCCTCATTACGCTCTGCCTCAAAACACCTGAGGAAAGCAGAAATAATCTTTAACGGTTCACTGATAAGATGCAATTTATTTAAAAAAAGGAACTCAGTCTTGCAGAAAGGACCACAATGTCTTCGGCAGGCTATTACGCCATGGATTTCAGCTATAAAATGACATCAGCTGAAAGTAAATGGTCATAAGCAATAAATGTAACTAAGTTTCTAAACACAGTAACGATTATGGCAATGCCCTTGTTCGTTCTGTGCTGAAATTTCCTTGGCATAAAAATAATGTTTTACGATTAGACTGAAGCGATTTCCTTGGGATTAAATCAACAACGACATTTTTTTTATATAAAAAGCATAAAATATGCAGACTAATCAACTGTCTCCTCAAATTAATGGGGTCTCCTGCAGTGTGGAACCGCTGGACGCCTCTTCCAATCACATATTAGGGACTAATCACTTCATTAGTATTCATAACCATGTCTCTGTGTAATTCCGGCAGGCTACTTCTGAAGAGTTTCCCCCCATTTTTCAGCTCGGAACATTGGCAAACAAAATTAGTTCAAGACAAAGGTCAGTCAAACAATGTAAGGTCTCAAGGTAAGGTATGCACATAAATGGCAAGTACACTCATTAGATGCATCTAAGTGCAGGGAGAAACATTTACCTCACTGACATCTTGTATTGGGAATGGAGTTAATGGTTCTAGCACATGCATTTTTCTGCCGATGCTGACAGAATGGTGAAATGACATACTCTGAAGGTGTCTTCTGTACTACGATTTAGAGGCACTGCAACACTGCTATTTAATCTACAGAGTGGCTCATTTGCAACTACAATCAGACGCATGCAGTCCAATTCCTTAAAGAATGGCACTTATGAATCTGTTTATTTCAGTAAATCAAAACTACACAACCCCAACAATGCAGTCCAATTCCTTAAAGAATGACTCCTTAAAGAATGTTCATTTTAATTAAACAAAACTACACAGCACAAACAGCGCAGTCCGATTCCCTAAATAATGACTCTTATGAGTCAATTTATTTTAGTGAATCAAAACCACACACCCCAAACAATGTAGCCTGATTGCTTAAAGAATGACTCTAATGAGTCACTGAAGAAGTTAATTTTAGTGAATCAAAACTACATGCTCCGAACAATGCAGTTTAAATCTTTAAAGAATGACTTTTATGAGTCAATTCACTGTAGTGAACCAAAACTACATGCCCCGAACGTATACTGGTTCCTTAAAGATTGACTCTTATGAGTCGATTAATTTTAGTGAACCAAAACCACACACCTGAACAGTGCATTTTGATACCTTAAATAATGACTCTTATAAGATGGTTCATTTTTGGTGAATCAAAACTACACACCCAAACAATGCAGTCTAATTCCTTAAAGAATGACTCTTATGAGTCGGTTCATTTTAATGAAACAAAACTACACAGCACAAACAGTGCAGTTTGATTCCTTAAAGAATGACTCTCATGATTCAGTTAATTTTAGTGAATCTAAACTACATGCCCTGGGCAATGCAGTTTGATTCCATAAAGAATGACTCTTCTGAGTCAGTTAATTTTAGTGAATCTAAACTAAATGACCCGAACAATGCAGTTTGATTCCGTAAAAAAAAAAAAAAAGACAATTATGAGTCCGCTCATTTTAGTGAACCAAAACTACACGCCCAAACAGTGCATTTAGATTCCTTAAAGAATGACTCTTATGAGTCGATTCATTTCAGTGAACCAAAACTACACAACCCTATAAGTGCAGTCCAATACCTTAAAGAATGACTCTTATGATTCGGTTCATTTTAATAAAACAAAACTACACAGTTAATTTTAGTGAATCTACTGTAAACTAAATGACCCGAACAATGCAGTTTGATTCCGTAAAAAATTACAATTATGAGCCAATTCATTTAGTGAACCAAAACTACACACCCAAACAGTGCATTCCGATTCCTTAAAGAATGACTCTTATGAGAGGGTTCATTTAAGTGAATCAAAACTACACACCCGAACAATGCAGTCCAATTCTTTAAAGAATGACTCTTATGAGTTGGTTCATTTTAGTAAACCAAAACTACACACCACTCTTATAAGTCGTTCATTTTAGTGAATTAAAACTACACACCCTGAACAGTGCAATCTCCTTAAAGAATTACTCTTATGAGTAGCTATTTTTAAGTCTGATTCTCAAAAGAATGTCCCTGATAAGTCAGTTCACTTTACTGAATCAAAACTACACACCCTGAACAGTGCAGTCTGATTCCTTAAAGAATGACGCTTATAAGTCTGCTCTTTTTTAGTCTGATTCCTGAAAGAATGACTCTTATGAGTCGATTCATTTTAGTGAAACAAAACTGCACAGCACGAACAGTGCAGTCCGATTCCCTAAAGAATGACTCTTATGAGTCAATTTATTTTAGTGAATCAAAACCACACACCCCAAACAATGTAGCCTGATTCCCTAAAGAATGACTCTTATGAGTCACTGAGTCAGTTCATTTTAGTGAATCAAAACTACACACCCCAAACAATGTTCTGATTTCTTAAAAAATTACTCTTACGAGTCAGTTAATTTTAGTGAATCAAAACTACACACACTGAACAGTGCAGTCTGATTCCTTAAAGAAAGACTTTTATGAGTCTGCTCTTTTAAGTCTGATTCCCCAAAGAATGACTCTTATGAGTCGGTTAATTTTAGTGAATCAAAACTACACACCATGAACAATGCATTTCGATTCCCTAGAGAATGACTTTAGTCTGATTAAATGTTTTTTTTGAGTAGGTTCATTTATTTTTAATGTTTCAAAATCATACAGATTGATCAGTCCAATTCCTGAGCGAATTTCTAAATTTGGAACCGCATATTAGCATACTATTCTTACTATTTCTGCCATATAATAATATATTAAAAATAGTTGTATGCTAGTACGTAGTTCCAAATTCAGTAATAATGTCTATTATATTTTATTTTAGTGAATCAAAACTGATTTTGTCACCAAAACATTACAGCACAATCAGTTTAGTCCGATTCCCATGCAAATGAATCTTATGAGTGAGATCATTTTAGTAAATCAAACACTTTCTGATGTGACCGCTGCAGTCCGATTACGAATGAGTGCCTTTTACTGAACCAAACACACACTCAAAAAAATGAATCAAGGCGTAGTTTAAAATTATGTATTTACTTCCTTTTGATTTTATTTAAATTATGTATTTTTTCAATTATATGTAGCCAAAATGGTTAGAATCAATGTAAATGTGTAAACTGTTAAAATTATTTGATTTAATCTGTTAAATGTTATGTGTATGGTATAAATATAAGTAGCTTTGGAACAAGCCAGACCCAATTAGTTAAACTTTATGCGATTTGATTGCATGCGATTTCCCGGAAATTGAATCGTTAGAAGTTGATCCAATCTGGTAGGGGGCGGTATTGCACACCTGCAAAAAGCAGCAACGGTTGGAAGAAACGACATTCAAATCTCTTTGACATCGTGACCAGATTGCAAGGTAAATTACATTTATATTCATTCCATATGTTTTGACAGTGTATGTAAAATGTGGTTTTAGTGCTGTTGGTGCTGTGTTAAACTACTATCAATGTAATTTCTGTCATATTTATGTTTAGTCCACTAGTGCTAGTGTCCACATGGTGTTAAATGCTAATAAAATCTAATTTCAATTACACGTATTGTTTACTGTAAAATGTTTACTAATTTATTTATTTTTTGTTTGTTTTTCTTTATTTATTTGGTAATCCGACAGCAAACATTGGTGTCATCACTGAGATATATAACAAAAGCAAAGGTTTAATGAGCAGTAAGCTACATTAAAAAACATCTTTTTTTATTAATTGCCTTGCAAGTTGCAACCTTGGAATAAAGTCAACATGAGTGTGAATAAAAGTTTAGATTTAATTTGAACTATTCTAAGTAATCGTTTATCATTTTACATTACATTATAAAATCAATGTATTATATTGTTAATCAGTAGTAGCAAAACTTGTATTGACAGTACAATAACAATTTAGTAGTTACAGTAATATATATATATATATATATATATATATATAATATTATTTTTGTGTGTCTAATAGACATGTGCCGGTATTCGGTAATACGATATATCACGATAATGAATATGCACGGTATTGTTATTGTGGGCATTTCAAAATACCGAAAATAATTGTTTATTAAAAGTTATTCCGAATTTTGAAAGCATTTTAAGCATACTTTTCCCATTAACTGGTTAAATGCACAACACACTTGTAAACTGCGTCGAAGATGCGTGATGTAAACAGAAGCACATAGCAGAACGCCTAAGGGACGCTCCGGATTAAAGTGAAAGTGTCATTCACTCTCTGACAGCAGATGGCGCTAAACCGCAAATGCAACGTTAACCCAGAAACAAAGCAGCTGCGCTACTTTCTAAAACGTATTCAAATGATTTATTTAGCCATTTAGATTTTTGTATTTGCAGTGGTGTTTATCACAACACCAAATACTTAAATATTCAGACTCCATAGGCTATTTATTTTAACACTTTTTACATTTTAATCTGGACTACAACATGCCCTAGATATTGTTTGAAAGTGTATTCTAAGTGATTCTTTATTGTTCGGTCACACTTTACTTTAGGGCTTCATTAGTTAACATTACTTACTTAATTAATTAATTAGTTAACATAAACTCCCAATGAAAAATTATTCTAAACATGCATTAATCTTAGATAATTCCAATATAATAATAATCAAATTAAAATTAAAATCAAAGTTTTTTTTTTTTAAATAAACCGAGCTAACATGAACTAAAAGTTGTATTTTTAACAAAGATTAATAACTTCTGTATCAAATGTAGCTTTTGTTTACTGATCATGTTAACTAATAATAATTAACTAATAAGATCTTACTGTAAAGCGATACCTATTGGTCTTTTAATTCTTTTGCACTTTAATCTGTGTAAAATTTTAAACTTTATACATTTTTTGTGTATTGCTTTATTGTGTTTTAATGTTCAGAATTTTTTTACTGTATTATGACATCACTTTTTTGCAACTAAATTTCAATACCGTGATAATACCGTATACCATGATAAAAACATTATCAATTTATCGCAACATGAAAATTTGATACCGGCATATCCCTAGTGTCTAATATTTTATAATAACTGATATTTTGTCTTTTGTCTTCACAGACATTTGAAAGTTACATTTCATTATCTACTGCAGGGTACCTAAAGGTAAGTTTCCTTACATCTGATAATTATTGAAATGAAAATGCATACATGTGGTTCCAAACTTAAATACTGTGTTTTTAAGTTCAATAGAAGAAAGTTGTACAAGTTTGAAACAATATGAGTGTGAATAAAAGTTTATTTTTAGTTTGAGGAATCCTCTCAAGTGTTTATTGAAACCAATGTATTATAATGTTGATCATTAATGGTAGTTGTATTTACAGTACAGTAAACATTTAGTAGTTACAGAAAAAAAAAAACCTAAACATAATATATTTTGTTGGTCTAATATTTTGCATTAACTGAGATTGTCTTTTGTCTTCACAGACATGTGAAAGTGGCCTTGTAAAGTGTGATAATTTCATTATCTACATGTATTGCAGGTATCCTTGTCTATACAGATTACCTTCAAATGTTGAATGTAATTGCAGTAAAACAAGTGTAAATCATTTTTAACTACTATTTTTCTTTTGTTTTTGTTTACAGATATGTAAATGTGGCCTTGTAAAGTGTGGGACACTTCATTATCTTTCCGGTATGAGCTTCTAAAACATTTTAGGCTGACATATTTCCACTATGGTAGCAACTGCTAGTACCCCTGTCTATGTGCCTCCCTGTGCATATTGCACATACACATTCATTTATTCATTTCCATGAGCACAGATCTTAAAGCGATAGTTCACACAACAAATGAAAATTCTGTGATCCTTTACACACCCATATGTTTTAAACTTGTAGGAGTTCCTTTCTTATGTTAAACACGAAGGAAGATATTTTGATAAATGACGGTAACCACACAGTTGCTGGTAGCCATTGACTTCCAGAGTATTTGTTTTTCCTACTATAGAAGTCAATGGCTACTAGCAACGGTGCGGTTCCTATCATTAACCAAAGTATATTAATTTGTATTCAACAGAATAAAGAAACAGGTTTAACACACACAAGTGTTAGTAAATGATGACAGCATTTTCATTTTTGGGTAAACTATCTCTTTAATGCTAAAGTCTATCATGCTATTCTAGAAAATTATGTGCCTCTAATTTTATGGGTTTTTGGCTCAAATCGTGCAAGTTATAACAAAGGTGTTGAGTTGGATTTAGGTCTGGGCTTCAAGCAGATTAGTGAAGTTCTTCACCCTATATTTTTTTTTTTTTTTTGGAACATTGCTTGGTGTACAGGGGCATTGTCATGTTGGAAAAACATGTCCCTTCCCAAAGCTTTGCTATAAAATCAGATGTTCACAATTCTCTAGAATTTTATTATATACTGTACCGTAAGTTCCGTGCTCATGAAAATGACTAAAGTAGTCAAGCCTGGTCATTAGAATACTTTTGGCAATATAGTGTATTTAGGTTAGACGGAAAGTATATGTAGGTTGTTTAATAAGCCTGGTGTTTTAATCTATTCTTTTTGTTTTTCCTCTAGGACTGTGAAACTGAAAAGGCAGAGTCTGGGATTGCACAAACAACAATGTGCATCTATGTTGGGTGCTAATCCCAGAGATGAGTCTGCAGACGTTGGTGTGGTTCTCGAACCTTTGGCAGTTCTTCAATACCTGCTTTTTACCCGAAAGACCTCAAGTGCACATATGAAGATTTTCAGAAAATTCGATGTTTATGTACAGGTATGCCCAACATGTAAACATGCTTGCCCTAACAACATTCCCTAACCAATCAAGCAACTTTTTGTGACTATTTTTTATTTTTTTTTAAGTTGCATGTCTTATATTTGTGAAACTGTCAGTGTGATAAAACAGTGTGTTTTATATGGTTTTGAAACACAGTTCTTAGGGATTTTTTTTTTTAATATACTTTTGATACTCTGGTATTGCAAAGCCACTCATACTCTGAGACTTGAAACTTTTCTTGACTACCACCATTTCATTTCATGTAATGTCACAGATTTGTCAAAATGTCAGTATAAGTAATACTGTTTTTATTGGCTCATATGTAACTTGATTTTTCTGTCTATACGAGTGTCCAAATACATTGATTGTGACTGCAGTGTTTAAAGTGGTGCATTTAAGCTTGCTTTTACCCCCAAACAACATATGGGGCACTGGCTAGTATCATTTGCCAACTCATCTTTTTGATCACTTTCATGTTTTGTTACTTCTAAAATGTAAACATCAATAAAAAAGTGAAACTATTTGATCTAACTGTTGTTTTTTGCATGTTGAGGTTAGATTCCTTACAGGAATAAATACATTTTGAATATGATTTAAAAACCATTCAGTTTATTATTAAAATGCCTAAATATGATGCATTTTAGTTAAATAGAGTTTATTATCTAAAAATACATAATCCTGATTCTAATGAATTCTAAACACATTTGATTTATTAATATTATTACATAAATCTTATTCTTACTTGTTTAATTTACATATGATTTACAAATTTGTACCACATAAAGTTTATTACTTGGTTTGGGTAAAAAATATGTAATCCAAATGGATGGAAATTTTACATGTAATGAAAATACATAAATCTTATTTTTTAGAGACAAATATTTTTTTGAGTGCATCTAGCTTGCATAGTGAAGTTACAATGTTGTTAAGGCTCATGAAATATAAAATGGTTGTTCATATAACAACATCTCATAAATGAATGAATGAAACATGTTATCGCATTTTTTTTTGTTTGTTATTGGATTTATGTCATATTTAAAAAGACTGTAAATGAAAACCAATTATGCATTTATTATCTGAATCAATCTCATCATGTGACAACGTAATTGCATCTGTTTCCTCTAAATATTTCTTCCTCAACAGTGAAAGAATCAGTAGTGGATCCATTTGGGTCAAAGGTAGCAGAACTGAAATAGTTAAAATCTTTGCAATCCTCTTACCATTGACAACACAATGCTATTTAAGAGACTTCAACTTGACGTCAGGCTAAAAATAACTCTTATTCTAGCCTCAATTCATCAGCGCTCAGAGCCTATCAGTTAAAATGTGTGAGGGGGCTTCACTGGAGAAAGCTGAATGAGCTTCTTATCATTGATTGCGCGTTTACCTTGAAGGCTTAGCCGATTCAGAAACACGATAGCACTGGAACGCTGATTGCCTGCTAGAAGCTGATTCGAGTGAATGGGAAGAAGTCATCTCAGAGGCCAAATGAAATAATAGTGAGTGGGAGAGTTTTATCTACACAGAGCAGAGCCAGAGTTTGCTAAGATTTTTTTTGCTTTATTCACACAGGTGTGACCTTTGCTCAGCTGGCCACAGGAGAAAGCGAAGGGAATCAAGGTCTAGGTCAAATATGCACTCGACTGACCCACAGTATGTATGAAAGCGTGCAACTGTGTGTCTTCTACAGTAGCAGTGCAGAGGTAGACTTAAAAACCTGCCCCAGGCCAAAACGGCAGAAACTCGCATTCAATAATCAGTTCAGGATATGAACTCTGCAGGAAACCGTGGGCTGAATTCCAATTTGCACACTTCTACTACTGTATGCACAAAAAAGATGTACTGCCAGTCATGGAAAAGTGCAAACTTTTCGTAAGTCAAAGAAATGTTTATGGAAGTTTGCTACTGCATGGGATAAAAAAAATACATTTGTCTCACAATTCAGACTCTTTTTGGTGCAATTCTGATTTTATATCTCACAATTCAGGCTCATTTATGTGCATTTCTCAGTTTATATTTCACAATTCTTACCTTTTTTTGTAATTCTGGGAGAAAAATGAATATAAAAATCAGAATTGCAAAATATAAACATGCAATTGCAGGATATAAATTTGTAATTGCAAGAAATAAGTCAGAACTGTGAGATAAAAGTTACCTTTTAATTTTTTTTTTTTTTTTTTGAGGGAAACAAAAGAAAAACAAATGCGAGATGTAAACTCAGAATTAGAGGAAAAATATTAGGTATCATCTGCCAAATGCATGATTGTAAAAGCCAGCCTTACTATCTTTTTATTGGGTCGTACATCTTACCAGTCAAAAGTTTTTGAACAGTAATCAGTACATTTGTAATGATTTTTTTAAAGAGGTCTCTGCTCGCCAAGCTTTCATTTATTTGATCCAAAGTACAGCAAAAAAAGTAAAATTCTGAAATATTTGTGCTATTTAAAATAACTGTTTTCTATTTGAATATATTTTAAAATTAAAGTAATTTATTCCTGTGATTTCAAAGCTGAATTTTTAGCATCATTACTCCAGTCACATGATTCTTCAGTAATCAATCATTCTGATATTCTGATTTGCTGCTCAGAAACATTTATTATTATTATATTATTATTATTACTACTACTACTATTATTGTTGAAAATGGCTAAATAGATTTTTTTCAGGTTTCTCTTAAGAACAGAATTTATCTGAAACAGAAATATTTTGTAACATTATAAATGTCTTTATCATCACTTTTGATCAATTTAAAGCATCCTTGCTAAATAAAAGTATAATTTCTATAATTTATTTAAAAAAAAAAATTATACTGACTCCAAGCTTTTTATTTAGATAAATGCTGATCTGTGGATCTTTCTATTCATTAAAGAATACTGAAAAAACTGTTAAATATTAATAATAATAATAATAATAATAATAATAATAATAATAATAATAATAAATGTTTCTTGAACAGCAAATCATCATATTAGAATGATTTCTGAAGAATGGAGTAATGATGCTAAAAATGTACCTTTGATCACAGGCATAAATTGCATTTTAAAATATATTCAAATAGAAAAGAGTTATTTTAAATAGTAAAAATATTTCAAAATGTTACTGTTTTTGCTGTACTTCAGATCAAATAAATGCAGGCTTGTTGAGCAGAAGAGACTTCTTTAAAACATTTAAAATCTTGCTGTTCACTTTTGACTGGCAGTGTACACTGGAAATTTTTAGTCAAATAAATACTTTTATTCAGCAAGTATGCTTTAAAATGATCAAAAGTGACAGTAAAGACATTTATAATGTTACAAAAGAGTTGTATTTCTAGTCATATTTCCTCAAAGATATTAAGCAGTTTTCAACATTGATGAAAATAATAAATGTTCTTGAGTACAATCAGCATATTAACTTCTGAAGGATCATGTGACACTGAAGACTGGAGTAATGATGCTGAAATTTACATTTTAAAATACAGAAAACTGTTTGAAATTGTAAAAAATATTTCACAATATTAGTATTTTTACCATATTTCTGATCAAATAAATGCAGCCTTGGTGAGAAACTTCTTTAAAAATAAATAAATAAAAAAAATCATACCAATCCCAAACTGAAAGGTAATGTACTGGATGTGCCTACACTCATTTTTATAAAAATAAAGATGCTTCATGATGCCATAGAAGAACCTGTTTTGTCTAAATGGTTCCATAAAGAACTTTTACCATCTGAAAAACCTTTCTGTTTTACAAAAGTTTCTTTGTGGTGAAAGAAGGTTCTTCAGATTATAAAAAGGTAATTAAAAGATGCTTCTTTAAAGAAACTTTGACTGAACGGTTCTTCGTGGAACCAAAAATGGTTCTTCAATGGCATCGCTGTGAAGAACCTTTTAAAGCACCTTTATTTTTAAGAGTGTATTAATAAAAAGACCGAAAACAAATAGTGTGACAGCACGAGAGAAAGATGGAGGCGGTTGATGATCTGAAAGTGTGAGGTCTCGAAGTCAACAATTTTTACCACCTTCTGATGTGAAATGACAAGACATATTGGGTCCCTCACATCCTAACTGGGAATTTTCTCCCACTGCCAACACTCACTACAAGCACAGGGGAAGAGAAGTCTGCATATAAAAAGAAAGAGAGGAAATCTGTCAGACTTATCAGATGAATGAAATGTGAAGTCTGCAGTCCACTGGGCCTTGCCAGTCAGTCGGGGGTCTGACTGAGGTGAGAGATCCCTCAACAAACCTCCACACAGCAACACGCGATTTCTTTATTTCCACTGTATAAAGAACTTGAATCAAATTCATGCTGCCAGGAGTAGAAAGAAAGATGAAAACATTCTTTTATCTTCCGCTTTCCCCCACCCTCTATGACTGTTTTCAGTGACTGTTTATCCTGATGAGGGTGATGACAGAAGGGGCTGGGCAGGGAAGACAGCAGGGGGCCAGCAGCGCAGGGCTTTAGGGAGCATAGCCTCCCTCTCCTGTCAGCACTGACCTGCTACAATAATGCATACACAGCGTCTTTATCCCCCAGGCCTTTTCCAGCACAGAAATAAAACCCAGAGTGTCTATTGCTCAGGGAGAAATATAGATATTTTTTATATATTATCTTGCTGCCCACACTAATGCATTTTTTCTATGTGTTATACAAGTGGGACAATGTTGTGTGGTACATGTCTGAATGCATTGAATACCCATTTTAATAAAAAAGCGAGCAGCGTATCTGTGTGTGTGCATGCAATTTGAAAAACAGTGAATTAAACAAGCGACCATGGAGAATGCAAATTATTTCATTTGTATGCAAACAAAAAAGTCAAATGACTGAAAAACAAAAACTCAGAGTTCTGTCGAGATTGGTTAGTATTAAGTCACAGCTCTAAAAGTACAACAGTAATTTGGAAATGTAATTTGAAGTGATTCTAATAATCAGAACAGATTTGAAATTTTGCATTGCATCACTTGCCCATCGACGGATCCGCTGCAGTGAATGTGTGCCGTCAGAATGAGAGATTACATGAGTCAGTTTCAGCATTTGGTTGAATTATTTCTTTAAAGCATTAGTTCACTCCTGAATTCAAATTCCCTGAGATTTACTCACCTCTATGTCATTTAAGATGTTCATGTCTTTCTTTCTTCAGTCAAAAAGAAATTAAGGTTTTTGAGGAAAACATTTCATGATTTTGGGAGCCAACAGGCAGTTTCAGTGCAGCTTCAAAGGGCTCTACACGATCCCAGCCTAGAAATCCCAGGCTCTTATCTAGCAAAAAAAAATTAATTTTCTAAAATATATATATATATATTGTGACGAGTCGGTTGCCTCCCCCCTATTTATCATCAACACCCCGTCCCATAATCGCCGCCCTTCGCCAGGCTCCCAACGGGAGTGGGCGTATGGGAGAGGAGAGGTGCCAATCAACCACATCTAGTGGCGTGTGATGAGGCGCACATGACGTGCCTTAAGCCTCATCACCGCCGCTGTTTAAATGGCGCGGGCGCATTTCCTCAGGAGACCTGTCTCTTCCCAGTGCATGCATGCTGGTGTCCTCGTGGGTACAGGAAGGAGTGAGAGAAGGACGAGAGCCGCACCAGCCAGACGGCCGTCGGGCCAGGATGCCGGGCCGTCGAATCCCTCCCTGGCCGTGCCGAGGGCCGGGGAGGACGAAGCCGCGCAGATGACGCCGCTGCCCCTCGCGCGCCTTGCTGGACCCTTCCTCATCGGACACTGCCCCTCCTTCACAGTCCCTATCACGACGAGGACACCAGATCCCCTGTTTATTTTGGACACTGTTGTTTTTCCCCATTTTGGACAATTTATTTTGTATTTCTGTTTAATAAAAACCTCTCCGAGGCCTGACGTCACACCCCCTGTGTCTGTCGTGTGCTCCTCCCACCCCAATATATATATATACTACACTACCAGTCAAAAGTTTGGACACCCTCTCATGCTTATCAAGACTGTTTTCACTTAATCAATAAAACAGGAAAAAAAAAATTATATTGTGAAATATTATTACAATGTAAATTAATGTTTTTCTATATTAATATACATTAAAATTTAATTCATATCTAATTAAAGTTGAATTTCCAGAATCATTACTCCAGTCTTCAGTATCACATGATCCTTCAAAAATCATTCTAATATGCTGATTTATTATCAGTGCTGGAAACAGTTGTGCTGCTTTTTTTTTTTTTTTTTTGTGGAAACTGACTTTTTTCAAGATTTTTCGATCAATAAAAGGTTAAAAAAAGAACAGCATTTATTTAAAATAAAAAGGTTTTCTAACAATATACACTACTGTTCAAAAGTTTGGGGTCAGTAAATTTTTATTCTTTCTTTTGAAATGAATACTTTAACCAAAGACGTGTTAAATTAATAAAAAGTGATTTACATTGTTAGAAAAAATTTAGATTTTGAATAAATGCTGTTTTAACTTGTTATTCATCCAAAAATCTTGAAAAAAAAAAAGAATCACAGGTTGCAAAACAATATTTGGCAGCACAACTGTTTCCAACATTGATAATTCTAATAATAAATCAGGATATTAGAATGAGTTATGAAGGATCACGTGACACTTAAGACTGGAGTAACAGCTGATATTTCAGCTTTGCATCACAGGAATACATTATATTGTAAAGTAAAAATAAAAACCATTATTTTATATTGTAATAACATTTTGCAACATTGCAGTTTTTTCTGTATTTCTGTATCAAATAAATGCAGCCTTGATGAGCATAAGAGACTTCTTTAAAGAACATTAAATGACTGGTAGTGTACACAAAATGTGTATACATTTTAACCACAAAAGCTTGTCTTGCACTTGCTCTGCGATGCACACTCGGGACTTCACGCATTAAGTAATCACGTTGTAAAGATCACGCATGGTTAGTTTCTTCATCTGTTTTTATTTTCTCCTCCAACTTCAAAATCGTCTGACATCGTTGTTTTACCTTTGTTTTTTCAAAAGGGCGTTTTTGACTTTCTTTGCACATTTGCTTTATAAACACTCTGTTGGTAATTCTGCCCTCTTCCAACATGATTACATAATGTGTGAAGTCGAACATGAACGATCCCTATTCCTCGTCTGGGATCATTTAGAGCCCTTTGATCCTGCATTGAAACTGCAATTTGGACCTGAAAATCCTGAAATGTTTTCCTCAAAAACCTTAATTTCTTTTTCAACTGAAGAAGGAAAGACACAAACATCTTAGATGACATAGGGGTGAGTAAATTTCTAATCCTTTAAATGTAACATAGTTTTATAGCTAATACATGAGGGTTAAAATATACAGCAGATCACTGTGTATTCTGGATGCTCAGAAGGCTATAAATTACCATGAGACTCAAGGCAGACCCGGAGATTCACTTCAGAATCAGACTGTGCAAAAACACCCATTTCATGTCCTTTGAAGCGGATCACAGCTGCCATTTATATGACCACATGAAACAACCATCTACTGGCATGAAAACACAAGCATTTTAATATTGAAGTGAGGCTGCTAAATGATGCATATGCAGGTTAAAGGATCCATGCTTTCAGTGGATTATCTCCAATGATTATATCGCCCGGCATGAATGGAAGTGTGTGTGGGAGAGAATTGCCTGACCGCACATGAGTGAACATGGCTTTAATGTTCTCTGTGTTTTCTCACCTGCGCTGTGACCCCATGATGGATCAGAGATCTCATCTAAGGAGTGTGAAAACCATTTCCAAACTGTACCTCTACATTTAACTGCGGCTAATAGTCACAAATCATCTAGTCATTCTAATGGCACAGCAGATGCTTTGTACAAATAGTAAACATATTAGACTAAAGCACCTGTCGTTTTGCTAGAATAATGAGAAATTATCTGTATCAGTTTAAAAATATTTTTCTAATTGTGTTAGTTCTACAGAAATAACTGATGTGATTATTACATTCTACAGACAAATATTTGAACAAATACAATATTTTAATAAAATACAAAATACTATATATATATATACACACACATATAGTAGTTCAAATGTTTTTCCTAGTCCGACCAATTAGTACAGCTCAAAACATGTCAATAATTAACCATTTACAGCAGCAATAATCAGCAAAATATGCAAGTTTCATTCAGTTCAGTGGCATTGTTTATGTTCAGTGCCACCAATATGGCCGATTGATAACACATTGTGAAAACACTCTATTGTAAAGTAGCCCCTCAATTTATGACAGTTTTCCAATTAATTTTGTCCACAAGGTGCTTAATTTAATGAGGTCAAACCAGCAATAGTGCAAAACCAATTTCTGTGAAAGTTAATATGACTGGTTACATTTGCTCAATTCCAGTTTGGTCTTGACAGTTGGCTCTTTTTTACTCCACTTCCTCCTCAAATTGGATATAACAAGCTACTAGAAAAAATACAGTCTACATCCAAAGGTGAAACATTCAGAAAATGGGATTCTGAGCAAGAAACTGGAATTCTTTTCAGGCAGAATAAGAAGTTGGTATGTTAATGGTATGTCCACTTCACAAACTCAATACATAGGCAACATGTGAATGTAGGGGTCATGACATGGATTTTTTTCTTTTTTTTTGTTCCTTGAGGTTGACTTATAATGGTAA
Organism: Cirrhinus molitorella; assembly: GCA_033026305.1. Lineage (NCBI taxonomy): Eukaryota > Metazoa > Chordata > Actinopteri > Cypriniformes > Cyprinidae > Cirrhinus > Cirrhinus molitorella. Next base: position 24,722,823 of record CM065133.1, read on the forward strand.
TAAATCTAAACTGACCTGTTTTTAAGAGGTGGGTCCTTTAAGGCTTGTCAGGAATCTACCATTGTTATGATAACAGTATCAACAGCCCCTCACTATTGCATGTGAGTGTTTTGAGAAACATGATAAATTAAACGGTCATTTTCAGATAAAGCATTATGAAATCATTTACTTACAGTTTGTAATGCAGCTGCAGTCAGATCTAGTATTTCTTCATCTTTCAACAAATGTTTCTTTGTGAACTCTCCATGACACTGTGTCTCGTTTACAAAACAAAATGCTCTGATCAATCCTCGAACATGATCCGGGATGCCATTAAAAATAAACTATCCACTTACACTGGGATTCTTCTGATATCTGTACAAAGACCAATTTTCTATTTGGTTTTAACGCGACGTGACAATTGCATTCAGCATGTCAGCCATCAAGGGACTGTGGGCGGGGCCTATGGTAAGAAGATGACTTTTTGTCGATATTTTGCTCTGGAGGCATGTTTATGCAAATGTTTGTGCCTGGGTGATGTCATCTTGCACCTCAGATCCAAACAAGCCATTTTTAAAGTGTTGATTGAATAAATGCTGTGTTTATAATAAGGAGGATATTTTAAGCTATAAAACTTGCAGGATGTTTTAATGGTACAAAGACCTCTTATACATTTGAGGTCAAAAGTTTACACCCCCCTTTCAGAATCAGCAAAATGTTAATTATTTTACCAAAATAAGAGAAATCATACAAAATGCATGTTAATGTTTATTTAGTACTGACCTGAAGAAGATATTGCACATAAAAGATGTTTGCATATAGTAAACTAGAGAATATATATATATTTTTATTTAATTTTTTTTTTTTATAAATGCTGCCTGCCGTTTTTCAGAAAAATCCTTCAGGTCCCACAAATTCTTTGGTTTTCCAGCATTTTTGTGTATTTGAACCCTTTCCAACAATGACAGTATGATTTTGAAATCTATCTTTTCACACTGAGGACAACTGAGGGACTCATATGCATGAAGAGCAGGGTTATTAAAACTTTGAATTTGAAGATCAGAGTAAATGTAACTTATTTTGTTTTCTAAAAAACATGTAACCATCTTCTGTAGCCTCTGAAGGGCAGTACTACATGAAAAAATATGATATTTAGGCAAAATAAGAAAAAATTACACATCTCCATTCTGTTCAAAAGTTTTCACTCCTGGCTCCTAATGCATCGTTTTTCCTTCTGGAGCATCAGTGAGCGTTTGAACCTTCTGTAATATTAGCATCAGAGTCCCTCAGTGGTCCTCAGTGTGAAAAGATGAATCTCAAAATCATACAGTCATTTTTGGAAAGGTTTCAAATACAGAAAAATGCTGAAAAACCAAAGAATTTGTAGGACTTGAATTTTTCTGAAGAACAGCAGGCAGTTTAACTGTTTAGGGGATGTAAACTTTTGAACGGCGTCATTTTTATTAGGTCTACTAAATAAACAATAACATGCATTTTGTCTGATCCCTCTTATTCTGTTTAAATAATTAACATTTTGCAGATTCTGAAAGGGGGTGTAAACTTTTGACCTCAGCTGTATGCCAAAAAGATCATGACTTTTCATGCTATGACCCCTTTAAGTTTTGCAGTTTAAGTAGTAATTATGTGTGTTGCATGCTTAAAGAAAATGATAATATGCATTCAAAAAAGTCTATAGTCTTGATTTTCTTGCTGGGTGGCATAAGGATTTAACACAGTAATAAAGTTACAATTTCCCAACAAGGCTCCTTAGTGTTTTTATAAGCTACTGTAAGCGTGCAGAGCCATTTCTCAGAGTAATCAGAGTAAGCAAGCTGTTCCCGAAAGGAAATATTGTTATAGTCCTCACATTCACTATTTCACCTAAGCCCCTGTGCCCTGGGCTTCCACCATCTGCCGTGCGGCAGGCAGCCTGCGCCTCCCTAGATAACGCAAGAATCATATTAACCCATGGATTATGACACACGCACATCCTCCTCACATGCCATGATTCAAACACAGAGGTTACAACTGACTTCACATGCCAGGCCACATGGAAAAGAAGCACCTGCTGCTATCACATGCTAATTCGGTCATTTGAAGAAATTTACATTTGCAAGGAACATTATCTCTCAAGACAAGGTAAAATGCAATGTTACAGGAAAGAAAACTTAATTATAACATGGAAAATCAAAAGAATGACCCCTATGGCAACTCAGTCATTCTTTATACTATAATGTGGCATTCAATCTTGCATAAGCTTTAGTGTGAATATAATGTAATTATGTTACATAACATACAAGAATACTTCTCAGTAATGGTTTGACGCAATATATATATATATATATATATATATCCAGGAGATAAAGCCAAGCTTAATCTACTTTTGTCTAAACTGGCAAATCATAGCCGTGTTATGCATTTCTTATTAGATTTATTGATTTTCAATGGTGGCATTATTCTCTAATAATACAGACTATTCTTTAAGAGTCTGCATAGCTGCTTAATTTAAAATCCTCATTTCAAGAAAATGATACTGGTTGAATGCTTATATTTGTATACGTATGGCTGATATACAAAGTAGGGGCCATTAAAATATAATATTTATACAGTTGAGTGAGTTTGCACAACCTTTTTGTCTCCTATGTTTATAAACTCCAAAATGCAATTTTAAAATGCAATTCTTATTTTGTAGATTCACTCAACTGTATGGGCTACTAAAATCTAATTTAAATAATGACAAAATGTATGGCGACCATTTTTTTGGTAACATCATAAAATTACTAGTGGCTAATTTACAATCTCCTAAAGAACACCCAAAAAACACTAAACAATGACAGTAAAGACTAACAGAGACTGGTTCAACGGTGATAAAGATGATAATTAGATATAAAAAGCTCAGAGGGATGGCTACTGAAAGAGCATTTGTGTGAGGAGCATCAAATGTTTTTGCACAAACAACCGGTGGGGGGTAACTGAATTGCAATGTGATGCTTCTGGAGTTTATTGATACCCATCAGGAGGCTGTGAGATCCAGACTGGGCCCATCTGGAGACTGGGAAGTGTGACTGCCAAGGTAAACCATAACCAGAGAGAAAAAGGCCAGACAGGGAGACTGGTTGCAGCTTTATGAGTCTATCGAATTACGTTGAGCACCACATGAGAAAATGGCTGACAAAGTCCTAATGTACTAACAATGCACTTAACTGTGAAAGGCATAAAATGTTGAAAACATAAAAATGATGAAGTTTGTCTTAAAACACTGTGCAGCCAGGATCTTGGGATCTCATTACAGCTTTAGTCAAACCAGCTGTATAAAACTTCTGCAGGACACTTGCTGTGTCACACAAAGATGCACAGACGCTTATATATCCAATAGCATAAAAGTGCAAACTATGCAAAGTTTTGAGCCAACTAGTAATTGTTCACCCCAAAAAATGAAAATGGTCATCATTTTACTTTTTTTTTTACTCTAGAAAACAAAAAAAGGTTTTGTGAAAGTCAACATTGGACCTCTTCGACTTTCATTGTATGGACGAATCAACATTTAGACAGAAAATAAAGATGGGGAGTGAATGATGACAGAATTTACTTTTTTTTTTCAAATTTACATTCAATGATCATTTTCAGTTTTATTTCAGTTGTCTTGTGCACTTTACACAAAAATGCACGTTTGTATAAGATAATATTCAATAGCATAATCTATTTAATTCATTAAGTTAAATTAAGGTCATACAGGTCTGGAACAAGATGGAGAGTAAATGATGAGAGAATTTTCATTTATTGGGTGAACTATTCTTTTAAATTTACATTAAATTATTTTTAGTTTAATTTCAGTTGCCTTTTGAACTTTACAAAAAAATACTAAATCATTTCTATGTTATATTCAATAGCATAATCAATCTATTTATTTATTTTCCCAATTATTTTGTCATGAATTTTTACTTACTTTCTTTCTTATAACACATAAAAATATATTTTGAAAGTCATATAGACTACAAATTTAGACCACTTTGACTTTCACTCTATGGGCATAAAAAAAAATAAATAAATAAAATAAAATAAAATAAAATAAAATAAAATCTCGAACAAGATGGAGAGGAAATGATGACATCATTTAATTTTTTTTTGGGTGTACTTTTTTAAATTTACATTCAATTATCATTTTTAGTTGCCTGAAAAAATGTGAAAACTTTTATATAGGATAATATTCAATAGCATAATCTATTTATTTATTTTCCTAATTATTTTTGTCATCATTTGACTTACTTTCGTTCTTAAAGCACATAAAAATATATTTTGAAAGTCACATATGCCACAAAATTTGAACCACTTTGACGTTCACTCTATGATCATAAAATAAAATAAAATGTCTTACAGATCTGGAACAAGATGTAGAGTAAATGATGACAGAATAAATAAGCCTTCCATTGATGTGTGGTTTGTTATGATAGGTCAATATTTGGCCGAGATGCAACTATACGAAAATCTGGAATCTGAGGTTGCAAAAAAATAAAAATACTGAGAAAATTGCCTTTCAATTTGTCCAAATGAAGTTCTAGCAATGCAAATTACTTATCATAAATTAAGTTTTGATACATTTACAGTAGGAAATTTGCTAAATATCTTCATGGAACATGATCTTTACTTAATGTTCTAATGATTTTTGGCATAAAAGTAAAATCAATCATTTTGACCCATACAATGTATTTGTGGCTATTGCTACAAATCTGTTTATTTTCCCAATTATTTCATTGGACTTTTTTCCAAGTCATCATATGACTCATTTTCTTTCTCAAAACACATAAAAATAAATGTTGAAAGTCCACAAAATGTGGACCACTTTGACTTTCACTCTATGGGCATAAAATAAAATAAAATAAAATAAAATAAAATAAAATATACACTTACATAGGATAATATTCAATAGTATAATATGCAAACTATGTAAATCTATCTAGCAATCCAATTATTTTTGTCATAATTTGACTAACTTTCCCAAAACATATATATTTTGAAAGTCACACAAAATCAAAATAAAATAAATTAATACAGGTCTGGAATAAGAGTAATATGATGACAGAATTGTCATTTTTTGGGTGAACTATCCCTTTAAATTAACATTGCATTGTCAACCAACAATCAGATGTCACCTACAGATAGGCTAAATTTCCAGTAGAAAGCCCAAAGAATTGTAATGTGATGCAAATATCATAAATTCTAAAATCCTCTGCTTACTTTTTTGCTGACACATCAACTCCTCACGCCTCACATATCCTTTAAAAGCAATGACCCAGGTGTCCATGTTTAATGACAATCTGACAGGTACATCAATACTCAGCCAAAGCATTGTAATCTCATTTATGAGGCGCAGCCTGAGCTCCCTAAGGACAGATGAACTTCAGTCAGCGTCACAGTGCATGTGCAAAAACGGCAGTCGTAAACCACCACCAAAACTTCTGGAGGTTGTGACTGCACTACATAATTGTAAGGTAATTTATGATGCAAAAATACAAACAGTCTCACACATTTTTTTGCATTTTATTGCTCAGTTTCTTTACCTATGGTTAGACAACAAACACAAACCAAGGGTTGCCAGAACCTTGCTTACACGTACATTACAAGACACAATAAAATTCCACAGAATACAGGCTGTGGGTATGTCAAGATATTATATTTGATTTCTCTATAATAATCTTCCAAGCAAGCAGTGATTATATCAACTAATGTGACCCTGGACCACAAAACCAGTCATAAATTGATATATTGATGTATGGTTTGTTAGGATAGGACAATATTGGGCCAAGATACAACTATTTGAAAACCTGGAATCTGAGGTTGCAAAAAAATAGAAAATAAAAATATTGAGAAAATCACCTTAAAAGTTGTCCAAATGAAGTTCTTAGCAATGCCTATTACTAATCAAAAATTAAGTTTTGATATATTTACAATAGGAAATGTACAAAATATATTCATGGAACATGATCTTTACTTATTATTCTAATGATTTTTGGCATAAAAGAAAAATGTATTATTTTGACCCATACAATGTATTTTTGGCTATTTCTGCAAATATACCTGTGCTATTTATGACTGATTTTGTGGTCAATGAGTCAAGACAGATTTGCTTAATGAATCATTGATCATTTCGTGAACCAGTTCAATCAATTCATTATGAAAGAACCAATACGAACAACTAGACAATAAAAACACAATAAAATAATAAAAACAATAAAAACCAACTATTTTACACAGAATAGAGGTTTTGGGTGAACATATTATATTTGAGTTCTCTATAATACTAATCTTTCAAGCAGACACTAATTGAGATTCAGTGACTATATCAACAAATGATTCAAGCTAATGAATCATTCCAATCATTTTGTGAATCAGTTCAATCAATTCATTATGAAAGTACCTAATAGGAATAACCGTCTCACAAAAAAACAAAAAAACAAAAAACAAAACAAAATTAAAAAAAAAAAAAAATCAACAATTTTACACAGAATAGAGGCTTTGGGTAAAGATATTGTATTTGATTTCTCTATAATACTATCTATCTTCCAAACAGACACTTTTTGAGATTCAGTGACTATATCAATAAATGATTCAAGCTAATGAATCATTCTGATCATTTTGTGAACCAGTTCAATCAATTCATTATTGTAAAAGTACCAATAGGTACAACTGGCTCACAAAAAAAAAAAAAAAATCAACAATTTTAGAGGCTTTGGGTTAAGATATTGTATTTGATTTCTCTATAACATTAATCTTCAAAAGCAGACAATTATAGAGATTCAGTGACTATATCAACAAATGATTCAAGCTAATGAATCATTCTGATCATTTTGTGAACCAGTTCGATCAACTCATTATGAAAGTACCAATAGGAACAACTGGCTCACAATTAGGGGTGTGCGATAGGTATATCGTCTGCGATAATATCGTAATTGTTGTTTCAACGATGTGCAATTTGACATTATCGAGTATAAGGCAAAAAACTAACAAAACACACATATAGAGTGCACGCATAACATTACAGTAAGTGACAAATCTAGTATGTACGCATTTAGAGTGCATTCTTTTACTGCATGATTCAGTCTATTAAAATGCATTTATAATGATCACAGAATTCAAGATATGGGGGCAGAAAATGTATATATTTATATCATTTCATATAGTTAAACAATATCACACAAAGAGTGCTGTTTTTTTCCTTCAGAAATCAGCATGACTACAAATGTGATATTGATTTTTATACAACAGTTCAATAAACAAGTAGTTAATTTCAAAAGACTTACCTTTTAGACAGTATATTTTCTGTTTTTGCTTAATTTCGCCACCAAAAACCATTCCAAACACAGCCACAGCACTGTTTTGCTTCTCTGAGCAATGTGAAGGTGTTTCGTTTCTGTATGAATCAACCGTTTAAATGATTTGGTTCAATCGCGATGACTCACTTATTAACAGTGACTTACTGCCACCTACTGGCTTTTAAATTTCACATTCAAATCTTTTCACTTTTAAAATAATTTCAAATAAATTCATCTTTGCAGAAGTTGCATATAAAGTGGCATTTAGATGCATTTACTCATGATAATTCAGCTATTGTCATGAGTAAATGCATCTAAATGCCACTTTATATGCAACTTCTGCAAAGATGAATTTTGTTGATACTGATTTAATTTGTTTAGTAACAGCCTAAATGTATTATTATTATAAATGACTGATTAAATGTAAGAATTAGACTCAAAAGATGATGCACACTTTTAGAAAAAAAAAGGCTTTATAAAGGCTTTATAAAAATGGCTATAAAAGGTCCATTTAAAAATCGATTTAAACTTTTAGGAAAAGAATATTTTTTATCACTGCTGTGAATTGACCACACAGAATATGAAGAATATCAAAAACTTTTTGATAAGTCAGCACTGTAGTCCTTAAGCACAATAACGCACACAGCAAAATATCGTCTAATTATCGTTATCGATAAAATCCCAGAAAATATTGAGATGTTATTTTTTTTGCCAATATCGCACACCCCTACTCATAATAAAAAAAAAAAAAAAACAATTTTACACAGAATAGAGGCTTTGGGTGAAGATATTGTATTTGATTTCTCTATAATATTAATCTTCCAAGCAGACACTTATTGAGATTCAGTGACTATATCAATAAATGATTCAAGCTAATGAATCATTCTGCTCATTTTGTGAACCAGTTCAATCAATTCATTATGAAAGAACCAATAGGAACAACTGGCTCACAATAAAAAACAACAATCTTACACAGAGTAGAGGCTTTGGGTGAACATATTATATTTGATTTCTCTATAATATAATCTTCCAATCAGACAATAATTGAGGCTTTGGGTGAATATATTATATTATTGCATTCAGTCCATTCTGTGGACAAGTTTGACCAATTCATTACAAACGAACCAACAAAAAGAAGAGCAACTGGATCACAATAAAGATCATGAATCAAATAGAGGCTGTGGTGTACGTGAAGATATTATATTTACTTATGTTATGTTTACTTCTTTTAAATACTAATCTTCAAATCAGACACTATAAAAATCCAATCATTTATATCAACAAACTATTCAAAACAAATAAATCACACCATGTAAATCGGTTTCACCAATTCATTACATAGGAATGAACTGCAAAAGAACGATTATCTCACAAACTGAACATCACTAAGGCTCTACAGCGAGTTTAACTCTGCAGTCCATCAATATTTTTTTTGTAAAAAAATGCATATGCACTATAGAAATTTCAGTCACACTTTATTTTAAGGTTCAATTCTTGCTATTAACAAACCATTAACTATGACTTCTGCTTCCATTAACTCTTAATTTACTAAGGTTTAGGTATTGGGAATATAGAATACGGTCATGCAGAATGTGCGCTATATATCTGCTAATAAACAGCCAATATGTTAATGACAGGCATGCTAATAAGCAGCTAGTTAATAGTGAGAACTGGTTCCTATGCTAAAGTGTTACCGAAATTTCTAGGTCTGCAAAAACCAACTCCGATATTTCCAGGATGCCCATGACTGTGGGAACTCTGGCTCTAATACCTGAAAATTAATAGCTGAAGCAGGCTTTGGAAACATGCCATTTCCATATCTCAGTCGGGCTAAGAGGATCATACTAAACAGCAGGTGTTGATAATATTTACAGATTAAACCACAGATATAACATGCAACATTTTAATGTAAGTAAACGTTTCAGGATAAGCACAATATCCTAACGCTATCTCACGACTAATTCATACAATATCCTAATATAAAAGCTACAATTATATGGGTAGACCAGATTCAGCAGAGTCTAACCTGACGATGAAGGACGATCAGCATCGTGGATTTGTTCAGAAGACAAATCATAAGCACTGAATTAAAAATAACTATGGTATATGGCATTAATTAAACAAAAATTTCATTTAAGCAAGCTTTAACCCAAGAGCGCATGTACCAGAAGCCACATGAATGCATAAAGGGGTTAAAAATTTGGAATGGGTTCAGCATAATAATTTAAGACTTTATATGCACAAATATTTCAATCAAGTTAACTGGCTCACTTTCATGTACATATGCAGTAAAAAATAAAAATAATACGCTATAACTAATGTGTTTATGTGACAAATACAAATTTGCCTTTCAGGCTTTGCAGATGTGGCTATGATCCTTAAAGACAGGACCAGCACATCTTACACAAGATGGCTTTTGGCCAGATTTTGCACTGCTTCTTTTTGAGGGAACTAGACAAACACTAGTCGAAATTTTAGACACACCCACTCATTCATTATTACTACTTCTTCTAACAATTTCTATTCCACGAAGTCATCAACCTATGAAATTGCACAAACACTGTAGGAATAATTATTTTTAATACATCAAAATATATTTTAAGTCACTCTGCACACCTCAGGCTTTTCTCAACCTCATCAGACGCACAGAGGGATGCTTTCTAAACAGTATCTAAGGAGTTCACACGCTTGCCTTACACTTGTTGGCTGCTTTTCTTGCACGGTCCAGCCCATAGAAACAGTATATATTTATAGAAACAATATATACAATATATATATAATTTTTTTAAACATGCTTTTAATGTGCATGTAATGATGTGTCCAAACTTTTTATTGGTACTACATTCAAGAGGCCTATCATGTAATTAAAACCCTATTTTTTTAAAAGATCAAGCCAGTATGGACAATTTTTGTTTTAAATTTTTTTTTTTGTCACATAAAATCTTTTTAAACATAAAATATTATTTTGACAGCAAACAACTTTTTTTGACTTTGAGTTTACCGATATGAAATAACATTGTCAATATTTTTGAATCTATAACTAACAACAAAAAAAGTATAATTGAGATAATACCGTTTTTATTATTATTTTGAATTCGTTTTTAATTCAAGTTAGTAAGTGTAAGTAAGTTTAGTAAATGTATTTATTTATTTAATTAATTAAACAGCTATATAGTTTCTTATTAATTTTGATAATCAAGAAATGTGACGATTTTGCTGAGACTCCCATTCAACATTTCTGCGAAACACATGAAATATAGAATAAAAAAAAAAATCAAATGTTTTTATTAATAAAATTTTCCACTCAATCTGGTAATTTTGACCACATTATGCATTCTAGGGTTAATCCGGACTGAAGGCCAGCCTGTTGTCATCTGGATGGGGGTCTCCGGCACCTCCAATGCGCATCGCTCAAGCAACACACATGGCATTACGCATCCCCAAAACGCGCAGAAAATTACCTTTGTCAGCTGTGCTATCTTCTTGCTCATCTTCAGATGAAGGTCTTGCGTGTATTCGAGGGTTAAACCGGACGGGAAGGACGTGCTGGTGGATGTTGAAGTGGAGGTGCTGTTATATTTCCCCGTCGAAGCGCTGCCAGCGGGGTTGTAGTAATGCTGCCAGCCCGCTCCAGTCGCCATCTTCACGATATTATATTACTATGGCTGTAATATACAGGCTGTAATGGCAAATGGTAAAGGCAGATGATCCCTCGATCCCGACAAAGCAAAAACTGGAGTGACAATGAAGGCGTTAATCCACAAGAGTCATTATTTCGTCCGGATTAAAATCATCTGCTCGTATTGTATGTTGTCTGTTTGAAATAAGCGAAAGCGCTGAGATGAGAAGCAGTTCATCCACACATTTCGCTGGTTTCCTTGCTTCTTGTGAACTGACAGTAGATTTATAGAAGGAATACATCAAACGTTTAGAATTCCCGGCAGGTGCGTCGCGTTTAAAAGGCCGTCAGCGCGTCTGAAACGCGTCCGAGCGCCGCTCGTCTGTAGGAAGCAAGAGCCGGTGCAGGTGCGATCCAGGTTCGAGGCATTTCTGTCGGATCCCGTGCGTGCGTCTGTGCGAGCAGTGTTGCTGCACTGAGTCTGTTACCATGGATCATCTCAACAGTTTACATTATGCCAGTGACGTCAGTTCCGTTGGTTACGGTTCCTTTCATCTCCGCCTCCTGTCTCTCCTCCATTCTGCTCTTTTCTTTGCAATGTGATGTAATGCGAAACCAAAGTCGGTGAAAAAGTGATTTTGGAAATGTCCCGCTAGGTGTGGAGCTAAAAATAAAATGTTCTATTTTTGTTAATAATTGTGTTAGAAGCATATAGCTATTTAGTTGAAGCATGATATAGGTAAACGGTTGGGACAAAAAAAAAAAATATTATAATTAATTGTAATTTTGTAATTATATTTAGCCTAACAGTTGTTCACTTTGTGCTATTTAACGCAAAACAACGCATAGGCTTGCTGTCACGCTTTAAATCCATTTTTTTTCCCAAAGTCATTTTATTTAGGCTACACAGACACAATATATGCTACAGAATAAATAAATAAAAAAATACAGTTCTGGAAGCACGCATTGACCTTTTGTGACATCATGCCCCAATTGAATATGGAATACAGTTGAGGTCAAAAGTTTACAAAATAAGAGGGATCGTACAAAATGCACATTATTTTATTTAGTACTGACCTGAATAAGATATTTCACATAAAAGACGTTTACATTTAGTGCACAAGAGACAATAGTTGAATTTATAAAAATGACCCCGTTCAAAAGTTTACATACACTTGATTCTTACTGAAGGATCCACAGCTGTTTTTTTTTGTTGTTTGTTTGTTTGTTTGTTTTTTGTTTAGTTAAAGTTGTTCATGAGTCCCTTGTTTGTCCTGAACAGTTAAACTGCCTGCTGTTCTTCAGACATCCTTCAGGTCCCACAAATTCTTTGGTTTTTCAGCATTTTTTTTTTTTTTTTTTTTTTGTGCATATTTGAACCCTTTCCAACAATGACTGTATGATTTTGAGATCCATCTTTTCAAAGTGAGGACAACTGAGGGACTCATGTGTAACTATTACAGAAGGTTCAAAATCATACAGTCATTGTTGGAAAGGGTTCAAAAATGCTGAAAAACCAAAGAAGTTGGCAGACCTGAAGAAATCAAATGTATGTAAACTTTTGAACAGGGTAATTTTTATAAATTCAACTATTATGTTCTCTTGTGGACTACATCTAAACGTCTTTAATGTAAAATATCTTATTCAGGTCAGAACTAAGTAAAAAAATAACATGCATTTTGTATGAGCCCTCTTATTTTGGTAAAATAATTAACATTTTGTAGATTCAACAAGGTGTATATAAACTTTTGACCACAATTGTATGTCATACATTTTTATAAGCTTTTCAGCAAAATGTAAACAGTAAAAAAGTACGCAACACAAGAAATTATATTAAAATACTCAATTCAAACAAATAAATATTTAACAACTAAGAACAGGTTTAAATTTCCACAGAAATTAAATACAAAGAGCACTTTGCTATTTTCATCACTATGCTAGCTGTGATTCACAGCTTAGCACATGTGCCATGTTTACAATCTGCTCATGTATTTCTTTATAATTCAATGTGGACAACACCCATTAAAAAGCTCTCCTAGTATATTGTACTGATATTAAAAAAGTCTGTATGCAGCCTTGAGGTGTCTTAAATTCATAAGAAAATTAAAATACATGTGGGCCTTTAGTATAACTTTGTATGAGCACATGCTGTAGTAGTGCATAATAATTAGATTTTCTATAAGGATATTTTGTCTCACACAGAAACTAATATTACAAGCATTTCTCAACATGCAAACAGTGGTATGACTGCTGTTTTATTTAAAGGAATAGTTCGCCCAAAAATGAAAATTTGCTGAACATTTACTTCCTCTCAGGCCTTCTAAGATGTAGAGGAGAAATTTAGCTTTACTAGCTCAGCAGTGGATCCTCTGCAGTGAATGGGTGCCATGAGGATTACAGTGATGTTTTTATCAGCTGTTTTGACTCTCATTCTGATGGCACCCATTCACTGCACAGGATCCATTAGTGAGCAAGTGACTAAAGCTATTTCTCCAAATCATTTTCAATGAAGGAACAAACTGGCCTGAGAGTAACTCAATTTTCAGCAAATTTGGATGAACTATTCCTTTAAGACATTTTTCATATACACTCTACAACCAATATTGCACAGAAACTGCAACGTTTGTCAAAATATGAAGGCCACACAACCTATTTCATCATTCTATGCCACTTTCGCCACTGGTTATGGCTGAAAAATATGGTCCACAGAATGAATCACCTGGGAGAGCAGGTACTGTCACAAAAGACAAGTGACAAACGGCCTGCTATTGTTATTCTCCAACTAGCCTTGCGTGGCACAGCCCATGGATCGGGCTGCATTTCAAGACACATAATACCCCTGCATTACCCTGTTGTTTTGGTTGTGTTGTTGGTGTTGATTATGCACATATTGGAGTTAGCTAGTCTCACAGGAGCCAAGATTATTATTTAGAATGCTAAATTAACCCACCTCAGAGGCACAACAAATGTGTTGCATTTGGAGATTGGCAACTATCATATGCAAAATCTCTCTAGAAATAAGAGGTTTAAAAAACAAAAAGAAAACTTAATTTTCATTTTTTTTTAACACTTAATCTATGCAAATGTTTGGCGAAAAAAGAAGCAAATGGAAATGCTCTTATAGTCCAACTTCCTCCAGGGCTCAATTAAAGCTGACTGACTGCACTTCCCTGGCAAGAACGTTGCCTTGCCACACTTTCAGAAGCACACTGAGAAATGCATAATCTAAAAGAAAATGGGAAATGCAAAAGAAATAATGCACTACAGATTAGAACTAGCACACAAAAAAATAAATGCAAGAGTTCATAAAACACAGATTATTTGACTGCAGAGTGCTGGATTTAAATATGAATAAATAATCATTAAAGAGGCTCACATAAATCACTCATACACAGGCACTGACTTTTTTTTCCCATAAAATTTCCAAGTTTTTTTTTTTTTTAACTGTTCAATAATGAATCGTTCACAATAATGTTCCAACCACTTTATATCAACATATAATACCTTTTGGGGGAAAAAAAGCATGCCTAATATATATAATTATAGTGCCTACATTTTTTATATAGTAATTATATTAATATAAAATATATTAAATCATATTAATATATCTACACATTTCGGGGTAGCAAATGGTCTCTCGTGCCTCGTATACTAACTTGTGCTATTTTTCAGCTCAATTATTGATTGAAATATGATATTGTTGCACTATATGTATTTTTATCATCCAGGTGCTATCATCATTTTTATTATATATTTTTAATTAGTTTTTATTTTTTATATTTTCTGTGTTCATTTACAAGTTTGAATAATTTTGTCTTCGTAATTTTTTATTATTAGTTTTATTATTATTATTATTATTTTAGGTTTAGTTTTATTTTATTTATTTTAGTACATTGTGTTAAATTTGTATATATATATATATTATTATTATTATTATTATTATTATTTATTTATTTATTTATTTGTTAAAATTTATGTTTTGTTAAACTAAAAGGTTAAACTACCTGAAATAAAATATGTTTTTTTTTTTCATATTATATCATATATGTTTACTTAAATTAATATTTCAAGTTTATTGTATTTTTTTTTTTTTTTTTTAGGTAACTATAATAACTTTTAGGTTTATAATTATTTTAGTACATTGTGTTAAACTTTTATTTTTTGTTAAAAGTTATGTTTTTTATTATGTTACATTTTATATTTTTAAAACTAAAACAATTAGTGTATAAAACTAAAACTAAACTAAATGTTAAAGTTAAAAATAAAATAAGTTTTTTTTTTAAATACTTCATAAAATATCAGTTAATGTTTATTGTATTTAAAGTATATTTCAAGTTTCTTTTTTAATGGTTTTATTTTTAGTTAACTATAGTAACCCATGGTGTATTGTTGGTATGCTGATTCATTTGTGCATTTTTTAAAAAGCATAAAGCAGAGGCTTTAAAATAATATATGGTAGCCTGTTTATTTTATTTTGTAAAGATGTGACTTAATACTTAATTCTGTTCACATATAATGGCATTTTTTCCCTTTAAATTGTCCATTTTATAATTCAAATGAGTTTTTAAAGCGCAGTCCTTGGTAGAGGGGACATTGCATTCAGCTGAGCTGAGTTGCTAGGCAATGGCTTCCTAAAGCCCTTAGCCTGGCCATGAAAGGTTGAAATGCAAGTGGAAAGAGATAAGTAAGAGTAGCCTATAACAATTTTCCTGGTGCTTTTCTTCACAGGTTTCTGGAAAATACATCACTGAAAGGAACTGTATAATCATTTTGATTGCCTGAAGTACAAAAAAATGTAGATTTACACAATATTTTTCAACCCTGTCTCTGACCTTCTGTGTTCCTATTGCCTTTAAGTCGATTATCCTCTATTTCTCGTAGTTAGAAAGGCTAAGAAGCTTCTGGAACTTCATGTACCATCATCTTCTCCACCTGCTGCATGCTACACATGTTCTCATGCTGAGATCCACTAGGCTCATCAGGCTCTCCACACTCCCGTGATCATGCAGAGTGGCTATTTCCCTGTCATCTGCAAAGCTGCATCCGAAGAAAATTATACATACAAGTAGGAGATAAGCAGGATTCCTGGAGTCCTGTCAGGGCAGGTTGCCCTTCAGTTACCACTCAGTGTGGCATGCATTTCTCACACAGGTGGTCTGTGAAGTGGATTTCTGCTTGTAAGAGATGCACAAGCAGGCTCAGCCCAATGCTCATCAAGGTTTAGTGAAGGACTGAAATGTATTATTAATAGCAACGTCTTTTACGAACATCTTATTAAATTCACTAAACCAAGATTAGAAGTACTCTAGATAACAGAAAAAGGGCTAAATGTAAAGTAAATGAAACCCAACATTAACATCATGGGGCTGTACTATTCCTTTTAAAAGTTTACTTTAACCATGTAAAGCATACTGTGTCATGTTTGACATGCAAATTTCCTCTCTAGTATATGCCTTCAGTCGTCTAATTGATATTAGCAAGTAAAAAGTTCTTATCCAAAATAGCCGCAACATTGCTATTTAGAAACGGGTTCTATTTCTGTGACGTCGCGGCTAGGGTGACGGCAATAGATTTGTGCTCGCGCATTTTGATGCGCCCCAGTATTACAATAATGCGCTCCAGACATTTGTCATTAAATAACAACATAGAGACCACCTCAAACCAACTATTAAATACAAAGAAAGTCACGTCTGAAAGCTTCATCGATTTTTTTAATTGGTTAAAATTAATGAAGAATATCGTGTTTTTCCGTGTGCGCTCGACCATTTCCGTCGGTGGTGCTAGATCACTTGATGAGGTCCGCACATCCTTTGCGTGGATGCACGCCGCAGAAAGAATAAATAAAATTCTTTTTTAAAAAAGGTAAAAGAACGCATGCACGTTTTCTTAATATGATAAATAAAAACCAACAGACTGATGAAAAAGCGAGACATTTTCTCAATACGCCACGTGTGGGCCTAGTCGCAGCTGGAACAACAAACAAACTATGACAATTATAATATCAGGTACTGATTATGCGCTTTATTCAATGTTAAAAGTGTCTAATGTGAGTTTGAATATCATATTGCGTGACATTTATAGCCATACTGAAATTTACTTCAGATGTTGAAAATAAACTAATAAACATATAGGCTACGTTAAAACTGCAAACTTAGTGCAAACCAACACGTGTTTTCCATGACAATCATGGTATCAGCCACTCAGTATGTAGTTTTGGGAGTGCAGCCTGCTTTACGCTTCTGAATATTTAAGTGATTTAAGTGAGCAAATACTCACACTCTCTCCTCTTTCTCTCCACTCATGGAGACTGACGTCTCCAAACTTATTATTTCCAATCATCCCACTACCTGTCCGCTTGATCCTATCCCCACTCACATTCTCCAAGCCATTTCTACCTCTGTTATACCAGCACTTACCCACATCATAAACACCTCGCTCCACACTGGCACATTTCCTACAGCATTTAAGCAGGCTCGGGTCATACCACTGCTCAAGAAACCCACTCTAAATCCAGCACTTTTAGAAAACTACAGACCAGTATCCCTTCTCCCATTCATCGCTAAGACACTTGAGCGAGTAGTATACAACCAACTCTCTATCTTTCTTGCACAGAACCATCTCCTGGACATAAACCAGTCTGGCTTCAAAAGTGGCCACTCAACTGAGACTGCCCTGCTCTCAGTCACTGAAGCCCTAAGATTGGCAAGAGCAGCATCCAAATCCTCAGTACTCATTTTACTGGATCTGTCTGCTGCATTTGACACCGTCAACCACCAGATCCTCCTGTCCACCCTCATGAAGATGGGCATCTCAGGAACCGCACTCCAATGGTTCAAGTCTTACCTCTCAGGTAGGTCCTTCAAGGTGGCTTGGAGGAGTGTAGTTTCTGAGTCACAACATCTTGCTACTGGAGTTCCTCAAGGCTCAGTGCTTGGACCACTGCTCTTCTCCATCTACATGTCATCGTTAGGTTCTGTCATTCGGAAGCATGCTTTTTCCTATCACTGCTATGCTGATGACACGCAACTCTACTTCTCCTTCCATCCAGATGACCCCACGGTTCCTGCCCGCATCGCAGCTTGTCTGACCGACATCTCTGGCTGGATGAAAGAACACCATCTTCAGCTCAACCTTGCTAAGACTGAACTGATTGTGATCTCAGCCAACCCCGCGCTTCATCACAACTTCTCTATACAGCTAAATTCATCAACCATATCTTCCTCTAGGACAGCCAGGAATCTTGGAGTTGTGATGGACAACCAGTTAACCTTTACAGACCATATTGCTGCTACAGCTCGATCCTGCAGATTTGCCTTGTACAACATTAGGAAGATCAGATCCTTCCTATCAGAGCAGGCTACACAACTTCTTGTCCAAGCTCTTGTCCTCTCCAGACTGGACTATTGTAATGCACTCTTGGCAGGCCTTCCTGCATGCACTTCCAAGCCTTTGCAGATGATTCAGAATGCAGCAGCAAGAATGGTCTTTAATGAGCCGAAGAAAGCCCATGTCACACCTCTCTTCATCAGACTGCATTGGCTGCCAGTAGCTGCTCGCATCAAATTCAAGGTACTGGTGCTTGCCTACAAGACAACCGCTGGCACTGCACCAGAATACCTAAACTGTCTAATCCAACCTTATGTCCCTTCCAGAAGCTTGCGTTCTGCAAATGAACGACGCCTTGTGGTGCCATCCCAAAGAGGCTCAAAATCACTTTCACGTACCTTTTTGTGGACTGTTCCCAGCTGGTGGAATGACCTACCCATCTCAATTCGATCAGCTGAGTCATTGGCCATCTTCAAAAAACGTCTGAAAACCCATCTTTTTCGGCAGAACTTGACCAATTGACACTAGCTCTTTCCTACTCTTTTCAGTTTTCTATATTTATATAAAAAACAAAAAAAAAAAACCCTTGCAAGACTTATCGTGTTTATCTAACTGAAATTTGCCACAGCACTTATACACTGTCGCTCTCTTGTTGCTCTGATTGCTTCTATTGTAAGTCGCTTTGGATAAAAGCGTCTGCTAAATGACTAAATGTAAATGTAAATGTGAAAAGTGATTCTGTCACGTCGCGTGAAAGACAATACTCCATCATAATCAGTGATGTTGTCTACACTGGATGCGGCATGATGCAACACGAAATCCCTGACAATAAACTTTCGGCAGTTTTACAATGAGCAGGATGCGAAAATACGAGTTGAATCGCCGACGAATGGTGCTTTCACACCGAGCGTGAAATTGATGGTTGTAAACGCCGCTGGGATTTAAATTCCCCAAGAATGTGTTGGTTTGTGTTTTTATTATGTATTAACTCAGTATTACATGTTTTTAATCTAAAGTATACCTTTTAAATGCCTTGTTAGCTAAAGGCATTGTGTTGTTGTATTGTACTAGTTTAGCAAAAGCATCTTCTTAAGTCTATGTGAAGATAAATATTCATACAGTGAATAACTAGTTGCAGTGCAGATGCATTAGAGTAACAGTTCACCCAAAAATGAAAATTATAAACTCAAATCACTGACTTCCGGCAATGACCGTATGCACGTTTGCAAGAGAGGTGTATTGTTACTCTGGTTCAAACAAAGGCTGTGCAAAAAACTCAAGCTCTTCTCCTCTTATAATGAATTCTGCTGACATTTTTTATACTTCTCATTTTCGACTTTTAATTCATTACCAGCATTTAGTATTGTTCTATTTTCATTTGTTTATTCTCACCAGAGCTTACATCGGGGTCCACGATTTCTGGTAGGCAATGTTGACATTTGAAATGACCAAAACAAACATGCCCCTACCCCAAAAGGGTCTCGCCCCTGTTCTACTTCTTGCCTTATCGTAAGCCTTTTTCTTTTCTTTTTTACCCGCCATCTCAATCTCGGTTGGCTCGGCTAATGTCACACATGTGCACTGAGCGCTCTCTCCACCCCATCATGTGAAGGCACACCTGTAACTGCTGATTGGCTACAAGTTTGTTTTTCAAATCGGTCCGAATCAGTTTTCCAAAGCATTTTTGAAAAATCATGGACCCCGCCTTTAAGTCACATTGAGTCAGAGGTCAGCGAAGAAGCTGGATCTCGACTCTCTCGCGAACGTGCATACGCCTTTGCCATAAGTCAGTTATTTGAGTTTATCATTTTAAAAATAGAAATACTTTTTTTACGTCAACCCATGTAACCGCTTCAAAAGACATGCGTTAACCCCCGGAGGTGTATGGGTCAGTTTTACGATGGATATATGCACCATTACAAAGCTTGG
Source organism: Cirrhinus molitorella (assembly GCA_033026305.1). Taxonomy (NCBI): domain Eukaryota; kingdom Metazoa; phylum Chordata; class Actinopteri; order Cypriniformes; family Cyprinidae; genus Cirrhinus; species Cirrhinus molitorella. Next base: position 24,742,986 of record CM065133.1, read on the forward strand.
AAGAGCTAGGATAAATTTTAAAATAACTCCCACTGTGTTTGTCTGGAAGAAGAAAGTCATATACACCTAGGATGGCTTGAGGGTGAGTAAATGATGGGGTAATTTTCATTTTTGGGTGAACTATTCCTTTAAGTGTTCACGGACATTCCAATACGGCGGACAACTTATGTATAGCGGCCCATAGAAACAGCCACTAAAAGGGCTATTGATGATTGACTAATGATTAACAATTGCTTTGAATTTGTTTGAATATTGTATTGAATATATGATTTTTCTGACTATCATTTCATATGTCGGGCTTTACAGGGTTAAGTTGATTTTGCTTGCTAAATTTCTGCTTGCTTGAAAAGCACCCCTGGTGACTTGCAATGATTATTTTTCAATTTCCTTCAACATACTGTATGGATTCCATTTCTGCACCACTGAACATGCATAATGTTTATTTGCAGTAGGAAGTATTAGTGTTCATTATAATGTGGCATTTGAATACTTTTAGAATCACATGATATGTTTTGTTGAGCTTTAGGATTTATAAAAGTGAAACAGCAGGGGAAAGAGAGAGGGGTTAGTCTCATGAGAGGCTTAAGCTGTGTATTTTATAATGCTGATTTAAAGTACACATCATGCGTGATGTCAGCGCCGTCCATGCACAACGGGCCGCTTGCGTTTCTCTTTATATTTGAGTGATGCAATCTCTGTGAGGTTTAGCGTATCTTAATGAGGGCAAATGTGGAGAAAGAAATCCAATAAGAAGTACTACATTTCCTCTGGAATCTGGCCATTCTGCAAATACATGTAGAATTTAGATGTATCAGAAAGATAACTGCTGATTTACCATTATTTACACAATAATATGCAAATTTAATAATAAAGTATGCAAAAAGTAACCAACTAAAAGGGTAAAGAACTTTTAAATCGCTTCACATAGATGCACAGACATGCAGTGGTTGGATTAAGTCATACATATTCATGTTTCATTCGTGCTTGGCGTTCTGTCCACGTGATTCCTCTTGGCACCGCATCAAACAGTGGGGTGATGGGGTGACAGGCTCTCTTCTGCTTAAAGGCAAGTGTTGGAGCTTTGCTCTGCATCCCAATGCAACTCTGATGAGTCTCCAGAGACACAAAGCATTAAGTCAGCATCTGAGAACTACAAAATAAGAAGGGATTTTGAAAAATGCTAACTTTATTTTCAAAGAAAGTGTTTTGCCAGAGTGTTCAAAGTTCAAAGGAACGTTTGTGCTGTTAGAGAAAGTTTATGTTGACCGATTCTGAATGGAATACCAAAGAGATGTTACTATCGTACAGTACATGCTCATGTTCCTATAAAATATGTATTAATATTTCAGATAAAACATTAAGCTTTTTCAATATTAAGCTTAATATAGTGAATATTACATTCACAATCAAAAATATAAACATTAACTTGCCATCTTAAGATAAGCAAAGTTTCAATGCAGTTGATTTAGGTATATTTCTGTCATGACAACTCTTGGAGGGATTGGCATGGTAATGTACATGACAATGTTCATGTATTTGGTCTTGGCAGAATAGATCTGCTATGCTGCTCCTGCGGCAGAGCAAGTATCGAGACTTGTAAGAATGTAAGAATGTATGCATGTAAGAAATACTGCTGCTGCACATATAACACATGAATAACCCCTATAGCATACATGAATTACCTAATAGCAGATCTATACAGGTGGAGCTGGGGAAGGTGGAGGGTTTCTGAAGCACACTGCAAACTGCTACATCTAGCACTAGTCATATATTTGAATGTTGAGTAGTGAGCTAACTGATACAGGAGAGAACCAATCGGCTGTGCCATGTGATTATGATGTCATGATATCAGATTGAGATGGACCCATCGGACTGCATTCTAGAGTTTCATGCCAGAAATCTGTATATGTGTGTGTGGCATTGTGTAAATAATGAATAAAAAAATCAATGTGTAATTAACAATAGTCTGTTTGTTATGCTGTTGTATATATCTCATTGATTTAAATTAAGTAAATAATTAATAACTATACCAGTCAAAAGTTTTTGATTTTGAATGTTTTTTTAAACAAATCTTTTCTGCTCATCAAGCCTGCATTTATTTGGTCTGAAGTACAGCAAAACAGTAACATTTTGAAATATTTTTCACTAACTGTTTTTTTTTTTTTAATATATTTTAAAATGTAATTTATTTCTGTGATCAAAGCTAAATTTTCAGCATTACAACAGTCTTCAGTGTCACATGATCCTTCAGAAATCATTTTAATATGCTGATTTGCTGTTCAATAAACTTTTGTATTTATAATAATAATTGTATTATTATCAGTATTTAAAACTGTTTTTCGGGATTCTTTGATGAATAAAAAGTATTAAAAATCTTACTGTTAAAAAACTTTTATATATTATTGTTTACACAATGACAAATATACATCAGCACGCATTGTATAAATAAATAAATAAATACATAAATAAATAAATAAACAAATAAATAAGTAAATAAAACCAGAACATTTTGGTGAAAGTCATACCCTTTTACAGAAATGCCTACTTATAATTCATGCATATTCATTTTTCACATTACATATATAACAGAAATGAGCCTGAAATAATCACTGACATTACTTAAAAACCCAAAACATTATTGAAATTTATCTGAGGGTTAATTTCATTGGAATTAATCCACCAAGTTTCCTCTGGCTTGTTAAAAGTGGTGAATGTATCCAAAAAGCTGATCTGAGCATCTCAGGAATAACAATGATTTTAACCCACATCAGCTGAATGGTTGAAAATGACCCTCATTGCACAGCTCTCCCTGAGGCACAGGAGAAATTACACCATTCATTTCAATCTCTGCTGAGATCTCACATTGGGCTCTGACATTAGTCCATTCAATTAGTCCTGTCTTCAAAGAGACATGACCTCCCTCTGGCAGAAGTTTCCATCTCCAATTTAGCTGTTTTTACAGCTGATTGGAGGCATCGACAAATGTGGACTTTTGAGTTAGAGTTCAATTAGTTACATTTAGATATACAATATAGTGCTTTCTTTAAATAGAATATATAATATTTTGAGTAAAATGATGAATTTTCAAAAATTTTACATGTTGAAAACAATCAATGGCTTGAATTATAAAACATAAATAGGCTCTTTCTGTCTAGGAATAGCAGGAACATTAAAGTGTGTTCCCTCTGAAGGTTTAAGGCTATGACTGGCTGAGCATGACCTGGAAAGAAAAAAATCAGTCACATTGGCCCTCAGGTGGTGCACTTGTTGACGGGACTGTATACAGAAGTGTTCGGCTGCTTTGGACATGTGCGCGTCCTAGACCACCGTAGGAAATTTGCAGTAGAAAAGTGAATGAGTCACCAGTTGTATCGTAAATGTCACGTGTCGTGTTTGGGAGGACAAACGAGGAGTACGAGGTCGAGCTCAGATACAAAACAAGTCTTTTAATAATTAAATCCACAAATAAATCCAACAGGAGACGGGCAAGGAGACACGCACACAACGACGAGAACGGACAACCAAACAATGAACAGAATCTAACTTAAATAGGGTGGTTAACAAGACACAGACAGGTGAAGGCGCTTAACTGATAATGACTTAATTAGGGGTGGAGACAGGAACAAAACCAAATAAGGGCAAACAGGAAGAGGAAGGAACCAAAGACAAACAGGACTAAACCAAATCAAAACACAACAAAAAGAGTCCCAAAACCTGACAGTAAAAGAGGGCTGAAATAATGCATACAAATCTCAGTATTAACATGAATCTCTTAAGACCAGTTCTGATTCAGTCTAAAAGGCAGTATGTTTTTGTTCGTTTGTTTTTTAAAGAAATTAAGAAATCAATGGATTATTTTTATGATTATATACAAGAAATTGATACTTTTATTCGGCAAGGATGCATTAAATTGGTCAAAAGTGACAGTAAAGACATTTATAAAGTTATTAGTGCTCAAACACTAGCTAGACTGACTGTGCTCATTTATAGTGCGTTCTTTCACTGCGTGATTCAGTCTAATAAAAAGCATTTTCTGAAAATTCAGGAAATTAGGGCAGAAAATGTATATTTATATCAATTCATATAGTTAATCAATATCACATGAAGAGAGCCTTTTTTTTTTAGCAAAAATCACAAATGTGAAACTGATTTTATACAACAGTTCAGTAAAGTAGAAATTAATATTAAGAGACTTACATTTTAGACACCAGCCTATTTTTGCTTTGTTTCGCCAACAAAAATGGTTCCAAACAAAGCCACAGCACTGTTTTGCATCTCTAAACAACATGACAGTGTTTTGTTTCTGAATGAATCAACCATTTAAATGATTCAGTTCAGTCACAATGACTCACTGCCATCTACTGGTGGTTTTAATTTCACATTTAAAGTTACTTTACTTTAAATACTTTTTAATTAATTTATTTTTTATTATTATTTCAAATATCAGCATTCAACGTTTTAGGATTAAAATATCCAAACATTGTTTATTTCATGGAATGTCTGGATACTGGATTCTGATTGGCTGGCAGGTATGCATTAAAATCGTTTAATGCACAGGTAGTTCCAAGTCAGTTTAATCACCGTTCTATACTAATGCGCTGCTTTAATTGATGCATGCTAACGCACAGAGAGAGAGAGAGAGAAAGAGAGAGAGAGAGAGGATGAGATCGCATTGCTGCGCACATACATAAACTTGTTGTCAGGGCTACCCCTCGATTCATATTGATAAAATAGTCTTTCAGTCAAATCTTGCGCTGCAAAGAGCAATACTAGTTGTAACTTGTCTATAAATTTGCAAATGACCATGGAATAAGCGGGATAATCAACGGCTTGCCTTGCATTAAAGGATTTTAATGCGCTTCGCGGAGGGCAGTTGTTAGCTTCCACGTCGTGCATTAAAATCCTTTAATGCACGGAAAAATGTTGATTATCCCTTACTAAACGCATTTGTATGTGCAGGTTAAATGCATTCATGTTCTGCATTAAACAGTGGGTAAATACATCTAAATGGCAATTCAGATGCAGTGTCTGTGTTTCCTCTGCATTGAAAAGATTCATTTTGTTGATAATGATTTTATTTGTGTGGTAACATCCTAAAATGTCTTATTATTCTAAGTGACTTTATTGATTAAATTAAAAGAATTTTATGCAAAAGATAGTGCACATTTTCAGAAAAAAGAATGGCTTTATAAAGATAAAAAATGCCCATATAAAAGGTAAAAATCTCTTTAAACTTGTTAGAAAATATACATTTCCTTTGCTAGATATTTAATTCTTCTTTGCTTAGTGATTGTTTGGTACACCTAATTCACTGATAATTGTAAAAAAAAAAAAAAAAAAAAAAGAGAGAAAACTGAAGACATTTTAAATTTTTTTTTTAGCATAATAATTGGTTGACAGGTGAGTAAAGAGTCATTTGCTGTTGTCTAAGATGCATTAGCATGGATTAGCATATTTACATTACAAATGTGATGTTGGAACAAGTTTTTGACTACCTTCAATATTTAACCATATAACATTTTGCTCCTCTTTTTTTCTATTTAGCATTATACAATTCATCACCCAAGGCCAGATAACCCAAACTCATGTTTATACCAGGTGTAAACGGTGTCAGTGACAAAGTGCTGTGTAAGGTCCTTGTAAACTGCACTATGCTAAGCCCAGCACTTAAAATGCCACCTGATTCAGACTGAACAGCCCTCAAGAAGGCCACGAACACTGTCTCTAAAAGGAAGTAACAAAATGATTACAGAAAATCCTTATTACAGCAGGAAAACTGCAAACATTACAGGAGGAAACAATTTGTTGGGTTTTGTTCCACCCAGGGTGCTTTGCAGGATGAACCGTATGGCCTTTAGCAGGGCTCTTGGCTGTAAGGTGCAGAGTAATAACAGAGAGGTTAATGGAGAGTCTGAGGCACCGACCAATCATAATTGGGATTCTGGGACTAGGAAGTGATTAATGTGGTTTGAGGAATGTTTTATCAGAGGCACAGGGTAAATTTAGCAAGCTGTGGATTATGTTAATGGCATTCTCACTTTGTATGACTGGGAAATAAGAAACTTATTTAACTGCATTAGGTGCAGAGTGGTTCAAGTGGTTTTCTATGTGGTTGTTAGGGTGTTCCGGATGGTTGCTAGGTGACTTTTTACAGGCCAGAGTCAAAAAGCTTACCAGAAATGCTTCCAATGGCTTAAATATGATGCTTCAATGTCTAAATATAGTTATAGTTAGCTAAAAAGTTTAAAAGTTTTGTCTTACGAAAGTATTCAATATATCAATATAAATATGTTTTTTCATATTTTGTTATGTTGCAGCCTTATGTTAAACTGCTTTTAAAAAACTTTTTTCCACATCAATTGCATAAGTATTCATACCCTTAAGGTAATACTTAGTTAAAGCACCTTTACGGCCTCAAGTCTTTTTTTCGGAACACGTCCCCAGATGCGTGGCTTGAAGCAGTCCTGTCTCGGAGCTCTACAGTCACTTTGTTTGACTTCAGGGCTTGGTTTTTGCTCTGAGATGCATTTTCAGCTGTGTGTGCCTTTCTAAATTATACCCATTCAATTGAATTTGCCACACGTTAACTTAACCAAGTGTAGTAACATCTACAAGTGATATGAATGCTCATGCTCCTGAGCTAAATTTCAAGTGTCCTAGAAAAGGGGATGAATACTTATGCAATGGAATAATTTCAGTTTTTTATTTGTGAGAAATTTGCAAAGTTGGTTTGTCATTTTGGTACATTGAGTGTAGATTGATGTGGAAAAAAGTTATTTAAAACAGTTTAACATAAGGCTACAACATAAAATCGGAAAAAACGAAGGGGTTTGAATAATTTTGCAAAACACTATGTATATATATATATATATATATATATATATATGTACACTACCGTTCAAAAGTTTGGGGTCAGTAAATGTTTATTCATTCTTTTTTTTGTTGAAAGAAATTAATAAATTGTTACATTAATAAAAAGTGACATAATAGATTTACATTGCTAGAAAAGATTTATAGTTTGAATAAATGTTGTTCTTGAAAGAAAAAAATACAGGTTCAAAAAAAAAAAAAAAACATTGGCGCCACAACTGTTTCCAAAACTGATAATTGTACTAATAATTCAGAATATCAGAATGATTTCTGAGAGATCATGTGACACTTAAGCCTGGGAAACTGAGTAACAGCTGATGAAAAATCAGCATTGCATCACAGGAATAAATTATATTTTAAAGTATATGAAAATAAAAACCATTATTTTCTATTGTAATAACATTTTGTAATATTACAGTTTATTCTCTGTATTTTTGATAAAATAAATGCAGCCTTGACTTCATTAAAAAAAAATTTGCAAGTCTTACTGACCCCAAACTTTTGAACGGTAGTGTATATTTCAGTAGTAATATTAAATTTAATAAATAATATTAAATAAATAAAATTATAACTAAAAATACGACGGTCCATTAAATAATAGTAATTAACAGTACTTAAAATGAACAAATTTTACTTGATTTTTTACAATTTATTAATAGACATTAAAACTAATATTAACTAAAATTAATCAATGCTTTAGAAATATTTGTCATTGTTAGTTCCTGTTAACAAATATATATAGATAAGATTTCAAAATAATAATACACTTTATAATATCATCCTCCAGGTGAATATTATGAGTCTGATTGCCTACAAAATTAATAGTAGTCCTACAGTTTGACATATCAAGTTAAACAACAAATTATGCACCAAATGTTAATAGGCTATTCAGGGTTTGGGATTTGTTCAAATCACTATGCCACAATAATAATTATTGCCTTAGCAGACTCCATTAATGATTCAAAAGTAACATTAATTTCTCTTTTTATAATGGACAAATAATTAACAATTCTCTAAATAGTTGAGCTAATCAGGCGCTGAATTTTAACACAGGCGTCTGAAAAGCTTTCACGGGTTTCAAATGATCAACACAATGAACAAAGCCTTCATGAGAACAAAGCCAGGAATAAATTGCTATTGCATATCAAATATTATCAGGCAAACCCATTCAAAAGGCTGCAACACAAGGGCAAATAACAACAACAAACATCCCACATATGAATGCAAACACAACCAGTACTCTATTGTACCTACATGTCTCTATTTATAGCAACCCGTGCAGATGTTGTGCAAATGTGACATACAGTAGATTACAAATGAGGCATGAGAAAGATGCTTAATTCAAAGATGAGCTTTGGATTAAAGCCTGAGTAGGTATATTACACGGTTTCACTCCCCCTCCTGCCCCGACTCACATCTGCCCTCTGTGACAGACTCAAAATTACTCTCGAGTCAGCTGATTAACCAGATGACATGTAAATGACGGCTCTACCACAATCCCAAATCATGACTGTGAATCCATTTTAATTCCCAAGCAATATATGCAATCCTTGCAGCAGCTGTTTGCATGTTTTCTGGCATGAGTTCTGCAATATTTGCATATTTGAACACTATTTGTCTTTTAAATTTCACATTTAATTCAATGTGTTACTTGCCGTTTCTTTGTAACTGTTTGTGAAATTTTAAAGAATTGTTGTTTTTTTTAGATTTATAAAAACAAGTAATATATAATTCCAGTATAACAAACCACAAAATGGGAAATTATTTATAGATGTTGGGCTCAAAAACATAATGCATTCAGTAAACACATGTAATTTTAAATTGTAGAACTTGTTAGTTTGTGAAAAAGCATAGGCATAAAAGATCGAAGATATTACTAATTATTAACTGTAGATAATGTCTTAATTGTAAATACTAATAATATTATTGGAGAACATTTTACTATAAATAAATATTATTTCAATATTTCTACTTAAAAATGGCATTTTCAAATCAACATGTTACTTGCAGTTTCTGAGTGATAATTAAATCAATTAAATTTACAAATAAATAATATTGTGATAAATGATTCAATTCACAGGAACACTTTGGCCTCCCCAAAATGTCAATATCCTACTGTTTGTTTCATTCACAACTGAAATTATGAAATATGGCAGACATTGCTTTGCCATTTTGTGTAAATTTGCTGCCATCTAGTGAATTCACTTTGTATTTTTCTGATATTTGGGCCTGTAACCAAAATACAAGATGAAGCTCAATAGAGATAACTACATGCTGTATTTTTAGTAATTAACACTCATTAACACTTAAATTATTCTGACTGCCTCATGAAATCACTCCATCTTGAGTATCTTACATTGGAATGCCTGTAGTTTCTAAGTCTGCATGAAAATAACCCAGTTTTGCTCAAATAAGCTGATGAATGTGAGCAATAAGCAAGATACTGTAATGCTGTTCCTCACATATTAATGTGGTGCTTGAGTTGCCCAAGGGCCTTAGCAATGATCTATCTTTGCAATAAATGATTACTAAGTAATCAACAAAGCTTGTAAAGCGCAATGTGCCCATGTGATTTGTGAGAAACATGCCTGAGGCTAGTTTCAGTGACATTCTGCTTTTTATTTGCAAATGCAAATCTTCTATTGTAAAGCATCATGAAGAACAAATATGGTTATAGGCCTACATTTGCTTATGTGCAGTTTTGTTTTGCTACACCATTTGCAACAGTACAGCTGTATTGCTTGTGAAATGATAACATAAGAAATACTGAGAAAACGATAATAAACGGTTCCCATTGAACTGTCACCAACTGAACTGCAGTCGTCAAACTAAAATATAGTAAATTTAGCTACAAACTCGATCATAATGCACAGTGTTTTCATCTGACAGTATTTTGAGGTGCAGCTCATTTAGTGGATTCGTAGAATGGATTTGTAAAGGTTTTGTTTAATGGATTCGTAGATTTGTGTTGGATGTTATCTTTGGAATGGAAATATCGATATTTTATTAGTAAATACCATATTTTTTCGCTTATTTCAGTTAATGTCATAAAACTAGCGAGCTTAGCCAGTAATAGTAGGCTACTGACAGTAGTGTCGTGTAAACATGTCTGAAGACGCGACAAACGGAGGAACAGACAAACTGATTCAATTTAGTGAGTCATACGCTGGAACCGCTCCAATTGTTTCAAACTCGTTACTTCGATCATTCAGTTCAAGCGATTCGCTAGTAAAAAACAAAACAAAACAAAACAAAAAAAACTCCGAATCAGAATCAGTTAAACCACTGCGTGGCAAAATGATTTACTGTTTAAAAGTGAATCATTTGATTCAGATCGGGACTTTAAAGAGCTAATCATTTAATTTAGATCGGAATTTCGTGTACCGCAAATCATTTGATTCAGATTAACCCTTTCAGAACGGGATTTTGGATTGCATATGGTGAATCATTTAGTGAATTGAATTATTCGCGATCCGGTCAGAAGTTCCGATCTGAAAGTTCGCGAATCATTATTCAGATCGGGACTGGGGATCGCGGATCGAATCATTTGATTCAGATCGAGACTTTGGAGCGCGTATCTAGAATAATTTAATTCAGATCGAGAGTTCTAAGTGAGTTTGTGAATCTTTTAATTAAGTATGGGACTTCGGAGAGCGTATAACATCAAACCATTAAGTAGCCTATGTACTGTTATGAAAGAAAGAAAAAGAAAGAATCAAAGAAAGATACTGTTTTTCTGCTTTAGGATTAACATAATTTTGGATATTTTCAACATACTTATTTAGATTAATTTTAAATAAAGAAAAGAGAGGTTTAAAGCCAGATTTTTGTTACCAATTAATTAAATTAGCCTATATTTTCCTATATTCTCTTTTCTAGTCAATCCAAAGAAAACATTTAACAACGTCACTTAAAAATTAGATTAGGAACATTAAACAAAATCTGACCAAAATGTCTCTGTGTAGGTACATTGCCAAACAAGTGAATGACATCGTTATCAAAACCGACAAAAACAGCAACTTCAGTGTCTGGTTTAGAATTACGACCATACGTTTTTTTTTTGTTTGTTTGTTTTTTTCATGAAATTTGGAGTATCTCATTAATCTGTTGTTTGACCTCTTCATATTTAGGGACAGAACTAGTTTACAAAGTCTGACATTGCTTTGTTATAATTTTCAGGGGCATATAATTTAGTATGGATGCTATGACATATCCCTTCAATACTACTCAATTGTCCCTAGAAATAATTTTGATCAAACAAAAAAATGTCAGTTGTCTGCCGTTATGGCCCCACAAATGCCAAAATCAAACCCTTGTCTATTATTCAATATCTAATATAAATAGTCTCTAGACCAGCAATTACCATTTTGTGAAGTGAAAACTGCTTGTTTATAATAAACAAATCCATCACTGAGACATTTTTAACGTTAAACCATTACTTCTAAATACAATTACAATATCCATAACATTGCTTTTAACAGTGAAAAAGTCATCTTGTCTGAATCAGGAGAGAAATATACACACATCATACACACGTTTCAAAGCAAACGTGGTCAAATCAGCAAACAGAAAGGACATATTGTTACAAATTATGAACTTTAAAGTTAAAATGCCTTAATGAGCAAGTGATGTAATGCTAAATCTCTCGGAAAAACAAACTCAACTTCGATTTTCATTTTTGGGTGAACCTTGCATGCAGTTCCGGCTGTGGCCATCAGGGTGCACACAATCACCACAATCCAACCGCTTCTGTGAAAAACCTGTCTATGAAGTTTGAGTAGCTCATTTTCTCCCGTCTTCGATGCAAAGTGACACTTACACAACAGGCTGTACTAAATGTTTGTCATGTCAGTCTCACTCTCTGCTCTGCCAGTAAATGCAAAGGCAGCGCACAAAAAAGTGACAGAGGCTTCTTTCAGAGGCTTACCATCTGATTAGCCTTTTGCTCCATTTATTCGCTGCTTTACCAATCAATGGGAGATTGATTGAGCTTTTTGTGCTCTTCTTGTTACAATTATCTGGAATTTGAGCCAGACAGGTTAATACCGGGATATAAAAGACTTCAGACAGTCCCCGGGATTGAAAACGGGCTGCTTTTTACCCTAATCTCAACATTACAGCTTCTTACGATTATTATTTAGAGCTTTTCATTCACGTTGCGTACATTATCTACTGCTGAGAGAGGACAAAGACTCCATACACCACTATTATCTACTAAGACGCTTTATATTGGTAACACTTTACAATAAGGTCTCATTTGTTAACGTTAGTTAATGCATTAAATAGTTCTCTCAAAAATGAGTTTATCCACACTCAGGCCATCCGAGATGTAGATGAGTTTCTTTTTTCTTCTGAACAGATTTGCTCACGAATCGATCCTCTGCAGTGAATGGGTGATGTTTTTTAGATTATTACTTCTGACCAAAATAGTTCATTATAGTCCACTTTTTGTGCTTCTTCACATCCACTGGCATATTTGTTTGGAACTGTTTTCGCTTGTATATAAGATATGTATTTCTCTCCTGATTCAGACAAGATTACTTTTTCACTGGAGAAAGCAATATTATGATGGATAGAGAACTGTTAACTGTTCACAGTCAAAAACGTCTTAATTTGTTTATTACAAACGTGTAGCTTTTCACTTCACAAAATGTTAATTGATGGGTTGGAGTTGTGGATTACTTGTGTATGTTTGTGATGTTTTCATCAGCTGTTTGGACTCTCGTTCTGATGGCACGCATTCACTGCAAAAAATCCATTGGTGTGCAAGTGATGTAATGCTGAATTGCTACAAATCTGTTCTGATGAAGAAACAAATCATCTACATCTTGGATGGCCTGAGGGTGAGCACATTTTCAGCAAATTTTATTTTTAGTGTAAACTTCCTTTAACAAATATCTTCCTTTTAACAAAAATCTTTTTGTAAAGTGATTAATTATATTAAAATAATTTCCTATTCATTACAACATGATACAATCTACACATTGTGGAAGACTATTATATCTAATCCGACTTTAAAAAGCATGTGAAGTCCAGAATGCTGCTTGCGCTATACCTCCTAACCATTTCCCTTCACGTTTCATGTTGCGGTTCAGTTCTAACCACAGGCCCTCAGCAGCAGTAAATCTTGGATGCAGGACGCTGGTTCTGCCTCACAGGGAATCTGATGGATCACCCTCACCCTGCATATAAGCCATGATCAAGAACGCTAGCCCACCCAGCTCCCTGGAATACCGATAGGATTACATTCATAGAGACTTCAAAACTTGAGCTTCTGCAAAACTTCTTCTTATGCAAAAAGCACCAAAACTTCTTGGGGACATGGTAAAATGGTAAAGCAATGTATGTTTGTGCCATGGTATTCCCTGAAATACAGTGGAATATATAAGTACTATAGTACATGAATATGGTAATCATGTAGTACCTATTAATATGGTACATGGAATATTTTCTATCAAAGATTTTAATTTACAAAATGATTTGATCAGAAATGTTCACTACTTTTAACTGTTTTTGCGTGAACTAGTAATTTTATTACTATTACTTTTTATACAAGCTGCTTCTTCATTAGTATAGGATCATAAAATCAATAGGATCAAAAATATTTAATTCAATAAAAATAATGTAAAAATAAATAATGCTATTTCAAATTTTAGCATGTTATGTGTTGTACGTAACAAAATATTGGATAATTTGTACACACAATTAAAAATATTTCCATCTAAGATTTTTAATCTAGGATTATATGATAAAAAATTACTACTTTCATTCAGCAATGATGCGTTAAACTGATCAAAAGTGAAAGTAAAAACATTTAAAATGTTACAAAAGATCTCAGATTAATGCTATTGTTTTAAACCTTCTTTCATCACAAACAGTATCATGATTTCCACAAAAAAATATTAAGCAGCACAACTGTTGTGATGCAAATCAGCACATTATAATGATTTTTGTGACATTGAAGACTGAAAGAATGAAGCTGGAATTTAGCTTTGATCACAGGAATACATTACATTTTAAATATCACAATAGAAACCAATATATTAAAATAGAAAAATGACAATAATACTGCTTTTACTGTATTTTCCATCAAATAAATGCATGGTGAGCATATCTTTCAAAAACACTAAAATATGTTTCTGAGCCCAGATCTTTGAAAAGGTAGTATATATTTGTATATACAGTTTACCAGCCAAATTATTCAGACACCAGATACAATGTTTGATATTATTTTACTAGTGGGTACAGGACACTATAGTTTATTTGTGTAACTGAGGATATCAAACTGTGACATTATACTTAAAAATTGATTGTTGATAGTGTAGGCCTAAATATAGTCATACTAACAGTTGTCTGAATTTTTGATTGATTGTAATCCATTACATACCTTTTTATTAAAGTTATTTGACATTAGCAAGATGAATTTGTTCTGACACAGTTTAACTCTGAGTTCTTTTCATATTTTCTTACCCTTTTTGTAAACTGTGAGAAATGTTGAAGGAGCCTGAATTTGGTTTGACTGAATGTTTACAAATTATATATATATATGAGTCAAAAAAGTGAAAAAGATCGAAACTGAGCGAGCACAGCTTGTGTATCAGGGTGTGTGTGTGCTGGCACGGTTAGTGGGAGGATGTGAATCCAAGGCTATTTTGCCAGTGGAGATTCTGTATTAATAATGCAATGTTGTGATTGGATGCACTCAAGCCCCATTACTCATCGCTGAGCTGATATAGCTCACCAGTAGTGTGAAGGTCACTTCACATAATGCGCTGGCTGCTTTTGCCGATAAAATGTGCTGTTTTGTCACCTATAGCCAAAGTGCATCTCGGTGTGAGGTAAGATTTAATGTCCTAATATAAGTTCCCTATCTGACTGGCTGTGTAAGTCGCACAGCTCAATATTACAAATACAAATCCTGCCCAAATAATCACCCTTATTTACACACACATTTATCTTCTGATTATACGTCTAGATAAGTTCAAATCTCATAACTGGCAATAAAATTGGTAATTTTAGCTTGAAAGAAAAAACAGTATTCAATCAATATAGGCAACAACTTCTCACTATCTAGAGAGAGTCATGGCAGATTAAAATCTCGTCAGCTAATTATCTCACTGGTTCTGTTCCTATAAAGTTGGAAGTGGAAAATTACATGTCTAAGAGCTGTACAGTACAGTGTTTTATGACGCTTTGTTAAAATGGATGAAAATGCTTCAGGCCTCCTTTTTAAGAGACTTCATTACTGTATATAAAATTATTTTATAGTCTAGAATATGTTCAGCTCTGGAAGATAAATTTGAATATTTTTTAATTAGTTAGAAGAACTTTATCATCTTTAGATACAGTTGAGGTCAATAGTTAACATACACCTTGCAGAATCTGCAAAATGTTGATTATTTTACCAAAATAAGAGGGATCATTCAAAATGTATGTTATTTTTTATTTACTACCGAATAAGATAACCTGAATAAGACATTTCACATAAAATGCATTTACATATAGTCCACAAGAGAAAATAATAGTTGAATCTATAAAAATTTCCCTGTTCAAAAGTTTCCATACACTTAATTCTTAATACAGTGTTGTTACCTGAATGATCCACAGCTGTTTTTTTTTTTTTTTTTTTTTTTGGTTAAGTGATTGTTCATAAGTCCCTTGTTTGTCCTGAACAATTAAACTGCACGCTGTTCTTCAGTCCTTCGGGTCCCCCAAATAATTTTGCTATTCTTTTGCCATTTTTTTTGTGTATTTGAACCCTTTCCAACAATGACTCAATGATTTTGGGATCCATCTATTCACAATGAGGACAACTGAGCAATATGCATCTATTAAAGAAGGTTCAAACTTCAAATGCTCACTGATGCTCCAGAAGGAAAAATTATGCATTGGTGCATCGTTTTTCCTCTCTGGAGCATCAGTGAGCATTTACCTTCTGTAATACTTGTCCCTCAGTTGTCCTCAGTGTGAAAACATGGATCTCAAAATCATACAGTCATTGTTGGAAAGGGTTCAAAATGCTGAAAACCCAAGAAATATGTGGGATCTGAAAGATTTTTCTGAAGAACAGCGGGCACACTGCAAAAAAGCCTTATGTTACTTTGTATTTTTGTCTTGTTTCTAGTCAAAATATGTAAAAATTCTTAAATATTTACTAGATAAGCAAAATGACCTAAGATAGTCTTGTTTCAAGCAAAAACTGGAAACAAGTGGAATTATCTGCCAGTGGGGTAAGTAAAATATTCCTAAAACAAGAGTATTTTACTAACCCCCCTGGCAGATAATTGTACTTATTTTAAGCAAACTGCACTTAATTTAGTTCTTTCCCCCTGGAAACAAAATTTTGTTTTTAGTAAATGCATCTTAATTTAAGAATTGTTAGATATTTTGACTAAAAACAAGACAAAAATACTAAGATAAGCCTTTTTTTTTTTTTTTTTTTGCAGTGCAGTTTAACTGTTCAGGACAAACAAGGGACTCATCAACAACTATCACTAAACAAACAAACAAACAAATGATGGATCATTCAGGTAATAACACAGTATTAAGAATCAAGTGTATGTAAACTTTTGAACACAGTAGTTTTATAAATTCAACTATTATTTTCTCTTGTGGACTATATGTATATGTATTTTATCTGAGAATTTACTCATCCTCTCGCTACCCAAGGTGTAGATGAGGTTGTTTCTTCACTAGAACAGATTTGGAGAAATTTTGCCATAATGCATAATATTGCTTTTTCCAGTGAAAAAATCCATTCTGTTGTCCTTTCAAATCAAAACCCACCAACATTTTTATTTAGAAATGTTTCAGCTTGTAAACATTGCTTGATCTGTTTTCACTGTGAAAAGCAATATTATGGATATAGGACTGAATGGTTTTAAATTAAAAATGTCTTAATGATAGATTTGTTTCTTACAAACAAGCAGCTTGTGTTTTACTTACATTGCTTGTGGATTATTGTGATGTTTTTATCAGCTGTTTGGATTCTCCAGAGGATCCATTTGGAGAATACAAAATTCCTTAAAATTTGTTCCGGTAAAGAAATAAACATATCTCAGATGGCCTAAAGATGAGTAAATTTTCAGCAAATTTTCATTTTTGGGTGAATCATTCATTCCCTTGTCTAAGTATGTATACGTCTCTGCAACACAATCAGATAAACGTCTGGTAATGTATTAATAATCCACACCTGTACACCTAAAGAACTTCACTGAATACATTACATACTATAAAAGTACGAGGATATCTTATGTGCACTGTTTAGACATAGTCACTTTTGAGATTACAGCTGTGCACAGTGGAGTGTCTCTCTCCCCTCCACTCCACTCAGCTGCTTTGAATCACATCATTAGAAACCATTAGAGAGGAAAATCTGTGTCACCTCGCCATTCTAGCAGTTCAGTCCCTCTGGCTTCTCCACAACTGATATGTGTCACTATACTGTTCTCCACTCATACAGAATATCCTCATCTCATCAGTCCACCGCAGGATTTCATGATTTATAACTCTCCAAGCTTCCATGCTAATTTCCCTGGTGCTTGGCCACTGCAGCTCTTCATTTTCGTGTTCCACACACATGCCTTGTAGCAGCTCTGGTCCTCTGTGTTTTATGGCGATAAGCCAGACTTTGACTGCAAGAATAAAAGAGAAATTCTGAATGAATCTTTTGAAGGAAATACTTGATCTAAACTTTATTACATACAATTCTACAGGGTCTAAAAGTCTGAGACCGCACTGGAAATCTGGGATATAAAATGTAATTTAAAACTTGATAAACTAAGTTTTAGGTTTTTGGCACATTTTAAGTGAAAACATGATATTTAAGATTTTGCACTATTTCTGTGACCAGTCGAATAAGTAAATGTCTGAGGTTATTGCTTCTATTGAAGCAGAAGCTTTAAGAATTTCACTCAAATTATAGTCACGTCTCGTCTTCTATTTTTCCTTTAGGTAAATAAAATCAATATCATTTGAAGCAGTAACAATGCATCAGGGTCAGAAATTAACATGGGCTTGTGGCAAAAAAGCCACCAAAATTTGCACAATAAATTCATGGCAAAGATGAAAAAAATGCCCCTGCACAATTAAACAATGTATTACTGAAATGTTAATTATTTTACTAAAATAAGAGGGATCATACAAAATGTATGTTTCTGTTTATTTAGTACTGACCTGAATAAGATATTTGACATAAAACCCGTTCAAAAGTTAACATCCCCTTGTTTTTTAATACTGTGTTGCTACCTGAATGATTGTTTTTTTTTGTTTTGGTTTTTTTTTGGTTTAGTGATATGTTTATGAGTCATTTGTTTGTCCTGAACAGTTAAACTGCCTGGTGTTCTTCAGAAAAATCCTTCAGGTCCCACAAATTCTTTGGTTTTCCAGCATTTTTGTGTATTTGAACCCTTTCCAACAATGACTGTGTATTATTTTGATTTCCATCTTTTCACACTGAGAACAACTGAGGGACTATGCTATTACAGCTAACTATTATAGAAGGTTAAAATGCTCACTGATGCTCCAGAAAGAAAAAAACATGCATTAAGAGTGAGAGGTGAAAACTTTTGAACAGAATTAAGATGTGTACATTTAGCCTGAATATCATATTTTTTTCATTTAGCACTGGCCTTCAGAAGATTGAAGACAAAATAAGAAGACAAACTAAGTTAAATTTACCCTGATCTTAAAAAAAAATGTTAAAATACACAAAATTGCTGAAAAAAACCAAAAAAATTGTAGGTGTGGTGTGGTGGTGATTGACTGTAAAGAATTGGAAATGATCCGATTGCAGCTCTTCTCGAGTCGACAACTCACTGATTCAAATGAGCCGTTTAGAGCGAGTCTTCAGTGAACTGAACCGGGAGAGCGTGTGCGCGACTGATGCTGTGAAAAGTAAGTTACTAATGTCGAATTTTAGGATTACTGTAAATGAAAACCATATTTAGGTAAAACTTCACGGTCACTTGTTTGTGAACTAAATCTGCTGTAAATGGTGATCTCTTTAAGCCCACTGAAATGCACACACAAAAACAACAACAAAACATTGAAATAACAGATTAACGTTGAATAAAATAACTGTTGTACGTTCATATTTTCCTGCTGCTGCAACGTTAGCAGTATTTTTTTTAAAATGCTACGCATTTAGCCTAGCCCTGGGTGACGTCTGTTTTTATATTATCAATATTTATCGTTTGGATCAACTATGAGTAGACCGTATTCATAATAACCATACTGAAAATAAGTAAATATTGTTAGCTGGTGGTAACTATCTAGCTAACAAGCTTGCTGGTTATTCTTAAAATGTTAATTATATTCTTAAAATGTTCTTAGGCCTCATTCTCATATCATATAACTGTGATATTCTGCAAGCTTTAAAACACTTTTTTTCTTACTGGTGAAAATTTGATGTTAAAATCTGTTTTCTCTCATGAATGTAGTCCATATCAACAACAAAAAATTATCTTGACTCCATATAGTGGTTCTTTTGGGAAAATCCCAGGTATTTTAAGCAGTAGGATTACAAAAAATATGTGCTAATATACAATTAAATAAAGTAGCCTATATAAAATTGCAAAATAAATCTGTACTTTTTTACTTAAGTGCATATAAAATCGAGTACTTTTGTACTTTCACTCGGGTAAAATTGAAAAAGGAGTATTTTTACTGGAGTAATATTTTATTATACGTATCTGTACTTGATTTGTGTACTTCGACCACCACTGCCTTTTAAAACCTAAGTGCAAACGTTTTTGCAAAGTGTAAACTATTAAATAGAATCTACAAATCATGCTGTACCAGTAAATAAGTGTTTTGAGGGCTTAGCTAAACAGGCCAATTAGAGACATTTTTAGAGATTTTTTCTTTTTTTTTTATTAAACACTTTCATTAATGATGCTCACATGCAAATTCACACACAATTTATATTTAATTTGGCTGGAACTGATAAATGTTGGAATTAATAAATGTTATTATAGGTTTTATAATTAAACACAACCAAAAGGTCATCTAAAATTACCATTATTAAAAGCTGAATAATCAATCAAAGTCTGATGAAAATACAGTGAAAGTCTACAGTGAAATAATCAGTGAAATAATCGTTAGATTATCAAAATAATCATTTGTTGCAGCCCTAATGTCTATCAAAACTTCAACAAACATAGCTTGACATTTCTCTCAACAGACAGACATTTAAGTTACTCATGGGACGAGCGTAAGGTTGAATAGACCTCATTCACAAAACACAAGGCGAAGCAGATTTTCTGTGTAAATCACATTAAATTCACTGCTGCAATTTGTGTAAAAACGGTTTAGTGGACGATTTACACTGAAAGCCATTCTGCTCATGCTTCATGAATAAGGCCAAATTAACATAAAATGTCCCATAAAATGTAATGGCCCACATCCAGGGTTTTCAACCAGGGTTCTGTGAAGATAACATAGCATATAAACTTTCATGAAATTTGTATCTATATCTAATGAACTGATAAGCATTAATGGTTTTAATTAACATTATTAAGTGCTACCGTGAGAAACTAGATTTCTAATATAATGTTTCAACATTTTATGAAGGATAAAAACCCCTGTTCTACATAAACTTCATTGCATCCATGAGAATAGAAGTCAGCGCCATAATACATCAGAAATCATCATCATCCCCACACTGATTTTCTATCATCTTTGCTCATTTTACGCTGCCATGCAGATGTGACATTGCAAAGGCTACAGTTTTCAAAGCATCTCCATAGATTTCGGGGATCTGTTCATTTATTCATCAAGACTGCTGGGACTCACTTCACAGAAGCAAATCATCACGAGGAGGACATTTGAAGATTATTTTTAAAAGTGTACAGATCTGGCGGTAATATCCGAGAAACTTTCTTTATATAAAAAAAAGAAAAGGAAAAGAAAAACGTGGCAGATTAAAAACTTGACAACAGTGTTCCTTTTTGAACATTTAGGTGCAAGACTGTGTGCTTTTGGCTTGTCACATGAATTAATATTTGTTATGTACATCTACTGGATATATTCAGACTGACGTGAAAGACATGTGCAGGTGTTACAGCAGCAGTGAGCCTGGATTATAAGAAACATTAAGTATGCGAGTGTGTGTTCCCTTGCAATATTTCAATCAAAACAATTATTCCAATAAAATACTAACACACTTTGAAATTGAAAAGTGAGAAAGCGAGATCTCAGAGGAGGTTTGTGGATACCCGAGCAACACAAAAAGAGCAAATGAGAACTGATTCTCCATCTCATTCTGTTTTGAAGTCGTGTTCCTTCGCTAATTGTTCATTCCTCCTCCTCATCCACGTTTGACATTGCTTTTAACTCGTCTCTTATGTAGTTAATTCCTTCTCTGTGTCTGTTTTTTCTATTCCTTCACTGAACAAACTCATCTCTCTTCCAGCCTTTACATAGCTTATGAAATAAATCTGCACTTTTCATTTATCCACCACCATCACATCTGAAGTCAAATTATCTAGTTTCAAATGAGTTTGGACAAGGACAGGTTTAGCTGTGGGAAAGTTTAGAAGGCATGTAAAAAGGCTTTTGACATTGAATAGGTTTTAGCGAGGGGAAAGATAGCAATTAGTTCCTTAGATACACTTGATTGAATCTTAAAAATGGATTAAAAGTGAATGAAATGGAATTTCCCTTCACTCTAATGAAACTAAAACCCTTCCTGTCTCTTTAATGGACCAAAGGTGGAAATAAAACCTGAATATTGATAATCTTGGGGAGGTGGTACATTCTCTAGCCTGGATGAGTTTTTATTTTATTTTATGGGATGTTGTGCATGGTGTGATGTCAAGATGTCATTCCTCTGTACAGTGATGAATTAAATAGTGCACCTGTTTCTGTTGCCATGTCAACGGCATTTAGCCAATCACAAATGCAAGTGTCAAAAAAGCAAAAACACCTGCAAGTGATTAAAAATAATCAGGGTGAACACAAAAGGGAGATGACATCTAAGAACGATGAACTTGGTTAGAAAAATTGTTTTTTGGGCCATGATCTTGTTTTATAATATTTACCAATATTCATTACAATTACATACTGATAAATGTATTCACTCCAATGGTATGAGACGACTGAATGCTTTCAACTAATTTCCTGTTGAACTGTCATGAACTGAATTGCAGTGATCAAAATAAAATGTAGTGAATTTAGCTACAAATTCAATCATAATGCCAAATCAGTTTGTCATTTGTAGTGTGATTGAGTGTATTTGTATCACAAATAATTTGATTTAGATTGTGACTTCGAAATGGTTTAGCAAATAATTTGATTTATATTGGAACTTTGTGTATCGCAAATAATTACATTCAGATCAGGACTTAGGAGCACATATTTTGTGAATTGAATGATTCATGATCCGAACTCCGAAGTTCCAATCTGACATTTTGGAATTCAGATTGGGACTGCAGAGTGCGGATTGTGAATTGTTTTATTTAGATTGGAAATTTGGAGCGGGTTTGTGAATCTTTAGATTCAAATCAGAACTTCAGAGTGGGTTTGTGAATCATTTCATAACTTAAATGATTCATGATCCACACTCCGAAGTTCTGGTCTAAAATGACAGTTGGGAATCACTATACACTATACAGACTGGGACAGCGGAGCATGGATCGTGAATCATTTGATTTAGATCAGAACTTTGGAGCGGGTACATGAATCTTTTAATTAAGTTTGGAACTTCAGAGAACGAATCATTTGAATCAGATCGGGACTTCAGTGTGAGTTTGGCTAATCATTTGATTCAGATCAGGTCTTTGAAGCGGGTGCATGAATCATTTGATTTAGATAGGAGTTTCACGTATTGCAAAACATTTTAACCAGTTCGGGACTTAGGAAAGCGGATCATGTATCATTTGATTTAGATCAGAAATTCTGAGTGGATTTGTAAATCTTTTGATTCAGATCGGAACTTCGGAGTGTGTTCATGAATCATTTTGTGACTTGAATGATTCGTTATCTGCGCTCCGAAGTTCTGGTCTGAAATGATGGTTTGTGAATCATTATTCAGATCTGGACTGCGAAGTGCAGATAATTTGAGTTAGATTGAATTGTTGGTGCGGGTTTGCAAATCATTTGATTCAGATTCGGACTTCGGAGCAGGTGCCCGAATCATTTGATTTAGATCGGAACTTTGGAGCAGGTTCATGAATCTATTGATTCAGAATGGAACTTCAGAGAAGTTTGCGAATCATTTGATTCAGATTGGGACTTCATTTGAACCAGTTCAGGACTTAGGAAAGTGAATTGCAAATCATTAGAGTCAGATCAGGACTTTGGTGTGGGTTTGCGAATCATTTGATTTAGATAGAAACTTCATGTATCGCAAATAATTTGAATCAGTTCAGGAGCATGGATCATTAATCATTTGATTTAGATCGGAACTTCGGAGCGGGTTTGCTAATCATTTCTCTAAATAACAAACAGTAGTGGTTGTGTTCCTGAATGGAGCAGAGTTATAAATGATTCATTTGCCTGAATAGATACAATAACTCACTCTTGTTTCCTACATAAATAAATGAGTGTTTAAATAAATAATTAAATGTTTCATAAAGACAGGTGCTTGTCGCCACCTACTGGCATAACGATGTAACTATGCCGCTTGATATTGCAAATTATCATTTGATATTATAAACAAACTAGTTTGTAGCCAAACTTTTTTACCAGTTACTGCACTTATTGTAGTTAATGAATCAGAAGCCTTACAGATTCACAGAAAAAGGTTATTTCCACGTTGCCAAATAAATGAATAAAGTCATAGCAGCACTTTCGTCCAACAAAACAGCTAGAAGTCTACTGTTCATATAGAGAGAAGGCTTTTGTCAGTCTCTGGTGAAGATAAAAGTTCATTTTCAGAGAGCATGGCTGTAATCGGCTGACTTTCTTTGGCACTTGATGAGAATAGATGAACTTATGTTGAACCCAGTTAATTGCTTTCTCCTGCCTGTGAGAGTTTAATCAAGAGATGCACTCAAGTGCGCTTGTGGTCGTCTCTAACACTATCCTGCTATTTCCAGACTGCAAGAAGCATATTACTAATAATTGTTAATGGGCTACAGGATTTCCTCACATTCTTCTTAAATAGACACAAAAATCCTCTGTGTTCTAAATCAAAAGCAGTTGACACGCAGCCTAGTCAGTCAGCAAAAAGAAAGTAAATGAAGCTCCATTACATCACAGACAGTTTTGTAATGTCAGTGGTTTCATGTTGTTAATCTCAACTGAACCCTTGAACCATTAATAATTACAATGTTTGAACTCATCTCGCGTCAGCTTAATCACTTCAGTTCAAAAAATAAGTATATAGAAGTAGAAGTTCATAACTAACACGCAAAATAAATGAACGTGTTCGCTGTTTGCGATGCATTAACACAATTTTAACCAGCAGGTGTCCTCAGTGTGCAAAACTGCATGATTTCAAGAGCCATCTGATTCAACAAAGAAGATTCGATAGAAAGTTAAAACGATAGCATTAACTTGTAACAGATCGTTTGTTACATTATAAACCGCTTCTGTAATTTTTAATCAATTTAATGCATTATTAATAAACAAAACCATAAATTTTTTTCCTTACCTCAAATGTACTTGTTTTTCAAAAAATAAAGCAGCAAAGCTGTTTTCCATGCTAATAATAATTAACGTTTCTTCAGCAGCAAATCAGCATATTAAAATGATTTCTGAGGGATCATGTGGCACTAAAGACTGAAGTAATAATGCTGAAAATTTAGCTTTGCTTTAAAGGAATACACTGCATTTTACAATGTAGTCTATTAAATTAGAACACACTTAAATTGTAATAGTGCTTGAAAATATTACTTTGCCATGTTTAATGCTGTCTCACCTATACTGCCTTGGTATTTTCAGCGTTCAGAAAAAGCCAGATTACCCTCTAGCCTAGAATAAAAACAAACACCGTAGTTTAAAACACAAAGGACTTACTCTATACTTTTTTAACAAGGTTGGTGGGAAGGTGCTTTACTCTAAAACCTGCCAGTCATGTAAACAGAGCAATCTACAGAGAATCCGAAGCAGTTCAGAGGTCAGCCTGACCTTTAGTTTGGTGTCTCTGGTCTCTTCTCTCATGCATGGTTCAGCACACGCTGAAACTATACAACTCGTCTGCATACTAAAACATCAGAGCTGGCCAGATCTGCATCTTCATCCCTCTCTCTCTGACCTTCCTCATCCCTGCCATTCACAAGCAGCCTGATGACTAATAAGGGAGAGGAAGGTATACACATTTTTATGAGATACTTGGCAAGCAGTAGTCTCTTCTCTTCTATTGTGTTGAAATACTGTCAGGGTGGCAATATATTTCATCTTTGCATTCATAGTCTTCATAGATATATCTGATGCAGTTCATATACATATTTCAACTAAGTAATCAATGTCAGTGTGTAGAGAGTATTAATCTGATTGGTTGTCACAGTGAAAAGGAAATGGGGAAATTGTTTTTTTGCCACTTTCTTATTTGCCCTGAGAAAATGGTAAACACCGCTCAGTTAACAGAAATCCATTAGGAGTATGTGAGGGAAATGCTAATGTGTCACACAAGCCTTTGTCTTGAAGATTTTCTTTCATTTAGCCAGAGCTTATATGCACATTCAAATAAGAGTAAGTTAAAATGTAGGCTACAGTACACACAGACAGAAAAATCACTGGCATAGATAGACAAAACCGGTAGAGGTCAAAATGGGCTCTTTTGACCAATAGAGGGTTTGCATTTGTGTCACCGTTTGGTCAGTTACCCGGATGCGCTGCCATTTTGGAGAAACTCGGATGTAAACAACAGCATTGATTGCACGGTTAATGTACTACTGAATATGTTGTGCTGCTAATTTATTTAAACCATGTAAGAAAAACATGTGGAAGCTGCTAAATCATATAAAGAACAACTATGTAGCAGGAAAGGGTGCAATATTTTGACAAACTAAAGTTAATAGGTGGTAAACATACGAGCAGTATTAATTAAGATATTAGCCTAATATTACAACTACCTGACTGAAAATGATAAAAACAAACACGAATGTTGTTAAGGTTCTTGCCCTGAAAATCCTGGTTCAGTTTGGCCAGCCACAAACACCTTTTATTCCTCAGTTTTTGCACTCTTCTGTTGATTAACTTTTGGCAGTCTATAGTATTTCAAATGTTTTCCCAGTCAGATCGATTAGTACAGCCCAAAACATGACAATAATTGACCATTTTCAGCAGCAATAATCAGCAAAATTTGTGAGTTCCGTTAATTTCAGTGGCATTATTTACGTTGCTGCCAATATATCTGATTGATGACACGTCTTGAAAGCACACTATATGCAGCCACCAAAATTGTAATATTGTTCAAGTCTTATTTTTCTGATTAAAGAATAGGCTACATGAAGAGAACTAAAAGAAAATAATAATGCACAGGTGTAACGGCCACGACATGAATCACCACCTGGGGTGTGTATTATTTTCTAGGAAAAACTAATGAAGTCAATTATTCCATTTATACTACGGTTACCACACCTCAAGACATCGATCAGATGATATATTTTAAGGCATTCGTCCGGTTTTTGTCCTTAAAACCCTATTCTGAGTAGGATTAATTTCTTACATGTCAAATAGTGAATTTTTATCTCACAATTCTGAATTTTTCTTGCAATTTTTTCCTCAGAATTGCGAGAGTCAAAATTGTAAGACAAAAACCCTAAATTCTGAAAAAGTATATTTTTTTTACCCTTAGAATTGGACTTTTTAATTCACAATTGTGGGGCAAAAAAAAGTCAGAATTATAAGAAATAAAATTGCAATTGTTAGGGGGGGAAAAAGGTCAAAATTGTGAACTTATATCAGCAATTCTGATAAAAATAATAATAAAAAATTGCAAGATATAAACTCACAACTACTAGAAAAATGTCCAGATTGTGAGATAAAAAGTCAGAATTGTGAGTTTATATCAGGGGTGGGCAAACGTTTTGACTCAAGGGCCACATCCAACCAACTCATCCAACGCCTTCAATGCTGATTCCCAAAACGTCATTTAATGATGTGTTCCAGGCAGGTTTTTGAGCTAGTAATGCTGCGTTCCAGGCAACCCGTTACCCATGTTTTTCCAACCTTCTGCCCGTGAAAGTGCACTGAAATGGCAGTGAAACCCATGACTTCCCACCCGTGAACTCGTACTAGATCGGTGTACTCCAGGGTTGCCAGGTTTTTACAACAATTCCCTCCCAATTGCTACTCAAAAGTAGCCCAAAAGTAGCCCAAGTGCGTTTCAAGGGGGGCCCCCCGTTAAAAAACGCGTTCTAGGGGGATGAAATACACGTTTTTGCTCGGGGTTCCCCTGGTAAATTTGCATTTCAGGGGCTAAATATGACATTATTGGGGTTGATTCAACCCACGGACATCAAAAACAACCCGCGGAAACAGTGTAAAGTAGCCCAATTCTGTGGGAAATCCTCGGACTTGGCAACACTGATGTACTCCTAGTTCCGCGCTCTGACGTCGCATAGCCCACGAACCAACAAAGGCAGCCCCTACTGATGTATTTCCAAATATACAAATAACATAAAATAAAAGGTATAACAGCTTCTCTTGTCTTATGCTTCGTTTTCCTCCTCCGTTTACCTCAAATAAGCAAGGAGTAAGCACCTTTGACGATATAAATGATTTGTAAATGAGCATAAGCCTGGAATGCTACGAAGTCGAGAGTCCTGGTTTGAAGCCGTGACTTACTAGCTCAAAAACCTGCCTGGAATGCAGCATTATGCTCCCACCCGTGAACTCGAACTGGATCGATGTACTCCCAGTTCCGTGCTCTGACGTCACATAGCCCGCGCACCAATGGCAGCCCCTACGGATCAGTTTTCCTCAAATAAGCAAGGACTTATTTGGCGATAGAAATGATTTGTAAATGAGCATAGGCCTGGAATGATACAAAGTCGTGAGTCATGGTTTGAAGTCATGACTTACGAGCTCAAAAACCTGCCTGGAATGCAGCATAAGTCATGGCTTCAAACCGCGACTCAGGCTTATGCTCATTTACAAATCATCGTCAAAGGTGCTTACTCCTTGCTTATTTGAGGGAAACGGAGGAGAAAAAAAATTTACATTAAGATACAATACCATTCAAAGTTTGGTTTGGTATGATTTTAATGTTTTTGAAAGAAGTCTTTTATGTTCACCAAGGCTGCATTTTGTCACGCAGTGCTTGAAAATAAAAGAACTGGATCTATCTGGAAGCAGTTTTCTTTAATCAAAATAAACTTGGGTACACACTTACCAGGCTCTTAGGGAAAAAAAAACATGACAAACAGAACAACCACTAAAAATAATGACAAGATGTGACCAAGAGTAACTGAAAATGAGAACTTTATACAGAGAAACACTATGTGCCCTTAATAGATATAAGTAATAATTTCTTTCAAAAATAAAAAATTTTGCTGACCCCAAATTTTTTGAACAGTAGTGTATAGTTGCCTTTATATTTTAGCATCAAACATTTTGAAAACCCCTGATTCTAGATCTAGACATCCCACTCTGATTAGTGTCATAATTTCTTCAAAAGTCTGAGCTTTTTGAATTAGCATTCCAAATTTGAATTCGATTTTCACTCACTCATTGAAGTCACTAAATCAAAGCTACTTTTAACATTTTCTTTTAATGAATCCTTGTCATACTTCACCAAAAACTACTAAAAAGCTTAAAAAAATAATTTTTTGCCAGTGCCAAAGTTGAGGGGAACACACTTTGATCAAAGGCACATCAGCAGCATTCAGAAGAGGTGCTCCAAGCTGTTTGGAGGTGTGTTCTTAGACATGGAGTGCTGCTCTTACACTCTCCAGGACTATTTTACATTAATGTGTCAGCACCTCAGATCTGCTTTTGAGTGCGGTTTATGTTCTGATATGGAGCCAATGAGCCAGTGGTGTACAGCAAATCGTTAAACAGGCTCCAACCACAAACAGTGATGTCACATATATGGCATATAATAGAGAGTTTTCATGACTTGACGTCAGTCGGCCATATTGGCGCCACTGAACATAAACAATGTTACTAAACTGAATGAAACTTGCATATTTTACAGATTATTGCTGTTGAAAATAGTCAGTTATTGTAATTGCATCACCCTGTTTCTTTTTGACAAAAACCCAAAATGATTTTTCCACTGGCTTTTGAATTATTGAAGAAAGTAAGCTATGTGATCAACAAAAGATTCTGCTTCTTACACCTTTTTTTGGCTAATGCTAGCCAGCGTCACCACCATTAAGCTTCCAACAGCTCTTTCAGTCAAACTGAAAGTTTGTTAGAACAGTTTGCAAGACTGCTAATTATAAACATAATGAAGCTGTAAAAGCAGATTAGTGTGGATTTTTTTTTTTTTTTCTGTATATTGTGATGAGGAATTTTGAAATTTTAACAGTTTAGCCACAGCCTTTTTCAAGTACATGCTGGGGTACCTATTGACCTTAGGGCTTGTCTATACTAATACAATTTAGTTTGAAACCGCATCTTTTCCTCTCCATTTTTGCTTTCCATCCACACTGAGTTGGTGTGTTTGTCAAGGAAAAGGAAATGAGACACTGCATCCTCTAGTGGTTGCTATGGGCAAGAGGACGCAGTTTGAATTCCCTCGAAAGGGAACGTCTCAGGTTGTGCATGTAACCATGGTTCCCTTAGAATGAAATGAGACACTGCGTCCTCTAGTGGTTGCTTTGGGCAAGAGAATGCAGGGAACAACTCGAACTGTGTCTTTTAGTGATCACAGTGGGCAAGAGGACTCAGTCCGAGCTCCATCAAACGGGAACGTCTCAGATTATGCATGTAACCATAATTCCCTGAAAAGAGAACAAGACACTACGTCCTCTAGTGGCTGGTATGGGCAAGAGGACTCAGTTTGAGTTTCATCAAAAGGGAAGGTCTCGGGTTACGCATATATCCATGATTCCCTGAGACACTGCATCCTCTAGTGGTTGCTATGGGCAAGAGGACACAGTTTGAATTCCATCAAAAGGGAACATCTCAGATTACGCATGTAACCATAATTCCCTGAAAAGAGAACAAGACACTACGTCCTCTAGTGGCCGGTATGGGCAAGAGGACTCAGTTTGAGTTCCATCAAAAGGGAAGGTCTCAGGTTACGCATATATCCATGATTCCCTGAGAAGAGAGTGAGACACTTCGTCCTCTAGTGGTCGCTATGGGCAAGAGGACACAGTTCGAGTTCCATCAAAAGGGAATGTCTCAGGTTATGCATGTAACCATTATTCCCTAAGAAGAGAACGAGACACTGCGTCCTCTAGCGGTCACTTTGGGAAAGAGAATGCAGGGAACGTCTCAGGTTATGCATCTAACCATGGTTCCCTGAAAAGGAAACTCAAACTGTGTCCTCTAGTGATCACGATGGGCAAGAGGACTCAGTTCGAGTTCCATCAAATGGGAACGTTTCAGGTTATGCATGTATCCATGATTCCTTGAGAAGAGAATGAGACACTGCGTCCTCTAATGGTTGCTGTGGGTAAGAGGACACAGTTCGAGTTCCAGCAAAAGGGAATGTCTCAGATTATGCATGTATCCATGATTCCCTGAGAAGAGAATGAGACACTGCATCCTCTAGTGGTTGCTATGGGCAAGAGGACACAGTTTGAGTTCCAGCAAAAGGGAATGTCTCAGATTATGCATGTAACCATGATTCCCTGAGAATGAGACACTACATCCTCTAGCGGCCCGTATGGACAAGAGGACTCAGTTCGAGTTCCATCAAAAGGGAACGTCTCAGGTTATGCATGTATCCATGATTCCCTGAGAGGAGAATGAGACACTGCATCCTTTAGTGGGCGCTATGAGCATGAAGACACAGTTCGAGTTCCATCAAAAGGGAATGTCTCAGGTTACGCATGTAACCATGATTCCCTGAGAAGAGAACGAGACACTGCACCCTCTAGTGGTTGCTATGGGAAAGAGGACACAGTTTGAGTTTCATCAAAAGGGAACGTCACAGGTAATGCATGTAACCAAGGTTCCCTGAGAAGGAAAAGAGACACTGCATCCTCTAGCAGTCGCTATGGGCAAGAGAATGCAGTTTGAGTAACCTCAAAAGGGAACATCTGTATTGATATCTTTATTGTTTCTGTTATGTGCTGCTTTCATACTGCTGCTAAAGATATGTTACTATATGCAGATATTACAGTCCTGCATTTTGGACCAAACATATAATAATGAGTGAGTGTGACCTGGACGCGTCAGTGAATGGTGAGATATGTTTGTAAATAAAATGATACTGCCAGAAAAAAAATTACCTATAATTGGAATTGGCCTACAAAAAATGCATCATCCCTGCAGCACTACAGTATATTGAAAGTAAAACAGCATCACTTATTGAAACAATTTTTTCACTTTATTTTGTGTGTTTGAACATTATGGAAATGTGCTGTTCATCTTTCTATCTTGTAGGTCTGCTACAGCAAATCTGCAGTGGGTTAGTGCTGAAAACGTTGAATCAATAAGTAAACATCCAGGCTCTCCCGTATACCAATGCTTTGAGCATTAATCTGGCTAGAATCAATCAAACAGGCTTGTATTTGGACATATAACCTGTATCTTCCAGCAACTGTTGCTTGGATGCAACAAAAACATGAAAAACAATGTTTTCACTGTGAATATTAGAACACTTTGGATCTTATAGTAAAATGCTCTAACATTTTTGGACTCCTCATTATGATTGCAGCTCAGTCCTGCCTGTTGTTGTGGTATCTCACCACGTCTCTACATCTGTTTGCTCGGCAGCCTTTCAAAGTCAGAGACAACCAGCTGTTACCGTCATCTTCAGAGAAGATGTTGTCCACACGCTGTATCCATTCTAATCTGGACTGATTAGACAGTGATTAGAATGCAAGGCTTTAACTCTGTCCAGTATCAGAGAGCCCAATAGCATCAACAAAAGCCAGACTGTCGGTTTCTCCTGCAACTGGACGAGCTGGAATGAGTCGATTCTTGATCCTTCTGGAATAGAAGAGCAGGTGCAGTCATATAAGTAGTCGATAAACATATTTCTAATCTTTTAAAACCTTCTCATTAAAAGTTTGCAGACAAATGTACACTACAGTTCAAGACTTAATGTTTGATAAGCCGCTTATGTTCACCAAGGCTGCATTTGTTTGATCAAAAATACATTAAAAACAATAATATTGTGAAATATTATTACAATTTAAAAGAATAGTTTTCTGTTTGAATATATTTTAAAATATAATTTATTAATATGATGCAAAGCTGAATTTCTAGCATTACTGCGGTCTTCAGAAATCATTCTAATATTAGTCTTTATATGAATTTAATTTCACATTTTTTTTTGAAGTGGAAGTGTAAATGGTGCCTACATATACTTTTTTATTCATTAATGGACACATAGATGAAGGAAGATTATGAAGGTTAGTAAACTAGTGCATGAAAGTTTAAGGCAAAGCTCACACTCAGTACTCAAGACACGCTGTCTCTCATCTGGTCAGGTCATTGCTCAAATGAAATAATCTCACTGGTGTAAATGAGGTGCAGGGCAGAGCAGTGAGGTGAGTGTGCTTTATATGTTCTGCAGCGGTGTGTGACATACTGGCTCTGACCCCGTGTGCTTAATCTGGAGTGTGGAGCAGACTGGATCGATAGCACATTAATAGCCAAGGCTCTTGTTTCCAATTGCACCACCTGTAAATTCTCATTCTTGTTCTGTCTCTCTCATTGCAATTTTACAGACATTCGTCTTCTTATTCTAACTTTCTCACACACATATAACATAAGTGTAATGTTACAAAAGATTTCTAATTCAAATAAATGCTGTTCATTGAACTTTCTATTTATCAAAGAATAGATTCGAAATCGAATTTGATTTCGATCGGGACTTCAATTGGAGCGTGTATCATTTGATTTAAATCAGAACTTCAGAGGGGGTTCCTGAATCTTTTGATTCACATTGGAACTTTGGAATGCAGAGAGTAAATCATTTGAATCAAATCAGGACTTTGGTGTGGGTTCACAAATCATTTGATTCAGCTCGGTACTTTGGTGAGGGTTCTTGAATCATTTGATTCAGATTGGGACTTTGGTGCGTGCTCGTGAATCATTTGATTCAGATCAGGACTTTGGAGCGTTGATCGTAAATCATTTGATTTAGATCGAGACTTCAGTTGGAGTGGGTTTGCAAATAATTTGATTTAGATCTGAACTTCAGAGTGGGTTTCTGAATCTTTTTATTCAGTTCGGGACTGCGGTGCGGGTTCGCAAATCATTTGATTCAGATCAGGACTTCAATTGGAGTGGGTTTGCAAATAATTTGATTTAGATCTGAACTTCAGAGGGGAATCCTGAATCTTTTGATTCAGATTGGGACTTTGGAGCATGTTCGTGAATCATTTGATTCAGATTAGGACTTCGGAGCATGTTCGTGAATCATTTGATTCAGATCAGGACTTTGGAGCAGGGATTGCAAATCTTCAGATTTAGATCTGGACTTCAATTGGAGCGGGTTCACAAATCATTTGATTCAGAATGGGACTTCAATTGGAGCAGGTTCGCAACTCATTTGATTTATCGGGACTTCAGAGCGGGTTCCTGAATCTTTTGATTCAGATCTGGACTTCGGAGTGTGTATTGCAAATCATTTGATTCAGATCTCGACATTGCAGTGTGTATTGCAAATCATTTGATTCAGATCTGGACTTCAGAGTGTGTATTGCAAATCATTTGATTCAGATCTGGACTTCGGAGTGTGTATTGCAAATCATTTGATTCAGATCTGGACTTCGGAGTGTGTATTGCAAATCATCTGATTCAGATCTGGACATTGCAGTGTGTATTGCAAATCATTTGATTCAGATCTGGACTTCGGAGTGTGTATTGCAAATCATTTGATTCAGATCTGGACATTGCAGTGTGTATTGCAAATCATTTGATTCATATCTGGACTTCAGAGTGTGTATTGCAAATCATTTGATTCAGATCTGGACTTCAGAGTGTGTATTGCAAATCATTTGATTCAGATCTGGACTTCGGAGTGTGTATCACAAATCATTTGATTCAGATCGGGACTTTGGAGTGTGTATCGCAAATCACTTGATTCATATCTGGACTTCAGAGTGTGTATTGCAAATCATTTGATTCAGATCTGGACTTCAGAGTGTGTATTGCAAATCATTTGATTCAGATCTGGACTTCAGAGTGTGTATTGCAAATCATTTGATTCAGATCTGGACTTCGGAGTGTGTATTGCAAATCATTTGATTCAGATCTGGAATTCAGAGTGTGTATTGCAAATCATTTGATTCAGATCTGGACATCGCAGTGTGTATTGCAAATCATTTGATTCAGATCTGGACTTCGGAGTGTGTATTGCAAATCATTTGATTCAGATTTGGACATCGGAGTGTGTATTGCAAATCATTTGATTCAGATCTGGACTTTGGAGTGTGTATTGCAAATCATTTGATTCAGATCTGGAATTTGGAGCGGGTTCATGAATCTTTTGATTCAGATCGGGACTTTGGAGCATGTTCGTGAATCATTTGATTCAGATCGGGACTTTGGAGCATGTTCGTGAATCATTTGATTCAGATCTGGACTTCAGAGTGTGTATTGCAAATCATTTGATTCAGATCTGGACTTCGGAGTGTGTATTGCAAATCATTTGATTCAGATCTGGACTTCGGAGTGTGTATTGCAAATCATTTGATTCAGATCTGGAATTCAGAGTGTGTATTGCAAATCATTTGATTCAGATCTGGACATCGCAGTGTGTATTGCAAATCATTTGATTCAGATCTGGACTTCGGAGTGTGTATTGCAAATCATTTGATTCAGATCTGGACTTTGGAGTGTGTATTGCAAATCATTTGATTCAGATCTGGAATTTGGAGCGGGTTCATGAATCTTTTGATTCAGATCAGGACTTTGGAGCATGTTCGTGAATCATTTGATTCAGATCGGGACTTTGGAGCATGTTCGTGAATCATTTGATTCAGATCTGGACATTGGAGTGTGTATTGCAAATCATTTGATTCAGATCTGGACTTTGGAGCGGGTTCATGAATCATTTGATTCAGATTGGGACTTTGAAGTGGAGATCACAAATAATTTGATTTAGATCGGGACTTCAGTTGGAGCGGGTTCGCAAATCATTTGATTTAAATCGGAACTTTGCGAATTATTTAATTGAGACTGGGACTTCAGTTGGGGCGGGTTGCAACTCATTTGATGTAGATCCAAACTTCAGAGTGGTTACCTGAATCTTTTGATTCTAATCAAAACTTTGGATCAAGAATCATTTGATTCAAATCTGGACTTCAGTGTGGGTTTGCAAAACATTTGATTCAGATCAGGACTTCGGAGCGGGTTTGCAAATCTTTTGATTCAGATAGGGACTTTGAAGCTTGTATCGCAAATCATTTGATTCAAATTTGGGACTTCGGAGCATGTATTGTGAATTATTTAATTCAGATCGGGACTATGGAGCGCTCATCGTGAATCATTTTATACAGATCTGAACTTTGGAGCGAAACCTTTGATTCAAATAATTCAAAGAAAACATCTTTAAAACAGCGGGAAAAAAGTCACTTACAAAGTGAGATTAAATGAACATTTGACGAAAATGTTTGGAATGAAGAAAATTGTTTGATGAAATCAGTATTACTCATCGTGAGTTGAGTGAACTGTTACATCCCTATTATTCATTCATTCATTAATTTAATCAATCAAACAACTCCCAATTCAAAATTATACTTAAATGAAAGTATGTTTGTGTGGCAGTTTACAAATAATGAAGTAAGATGTGAGAAGTGAGATTAACATGCTGACAAATTGAACAAAAGCTGCACAAACTGCAACATAAATATGCACAACATATTAACTAACATGTGAAACAGCTAGTCCTCTGACTGGAAGGTAAAAATGCAAAAACAGACACTCCACTGGCTTCCTGTTTGAAGAGGACACTAGAGACTTGTTCAGCGTCATACTGCCAGGCAGACAGGTTCACACTCAGAGCATCAGAATTCAAACACTGGGACTCTGTGATAATCTCACCAAGACACAAGCGTTAAACTTTAATCACAATGTCACATTGCATATAAGCCGAAGAGGACAGACCGCCACCTCTTAGTCATGGCTGAGGGCCTCGACACGCGAGTCATTCTCTGGGACGAGATTGATGATGACAAGCCTTAACGGAATAACACAAGGACAGAAATGTTGTTGGGAACTAGTTACATGGCAATTCCTGAGGCAACAGACAAACATGGCAGTTAAACTGATAGCTATAAAACTATAATCTTAGATCTCGGGGCCTCAGGTGAGGTGCTGAAGATTTGACTTTTTTTTTTTTTAAAGATCAGCTTTAGGGGATAGTTCAACCAAAACATAAAATTCACATTTCATGTTGTTCCAGTTCTGTACCTGATTTTTTTTTTTTTTAAGGAACACAAAATGAAAATGTTTGCAAAAGGGCCTAGTGATTGGTGAACAATGAAAAATGGGTGACAATTTACAGTATCAAGCTAGAAATTACAGGACACAAACTATTAAGAAAATACATCTTTTTAAAAGTGTATATATACAGTATATTTGGTGCATTTAGGTCTAACTGAAAGAAATATGATTCATTATTTAACTTTTTAATTTTCAAGTTTTTAACAAATATACACTAATTGCTACCAGTTTGTATAAAAAAAGTTATAGAGCCAATTAAATTAAATTAAATATAAAAAACACATGTATTTATTGCATTTGTAATGTTTTTATGAAATATATTTATTTTATTTACATTTTAGTTTAATTTATTATGGTTATTATTTTAAAATACTATAATTTATTACTTAATATATTTTTTTGTTTTAAATTCCAAAACTAGTCCCAAATTAAATAAAATTAAATATTAAATAAAATGTATTCATTTTTATTTACAATTTAATTTGAATTATTTGTAAAATTAAATTAAGTTAGTATGTTCATTAAAATTAAACTAAATCCAACTTAATTTATTTAATTAAATATCAAGCAATACACTGTTTTTATAAAATTTATTTATTTTATATACATTTAAGTTTAAATGATTCATTATGGTTATAATTATTTTAAAATATTGTAATTTATTATTTAATTTATGTTTTCTTTTAAATCCAGTTTATTAAACTAAATAAAATATCAAATAAGACAACAAACATAGTGGCATGTATTTATTTTTTTAGAATTCAATTATATTAATGGATTTATATTATTATTAATATATTAATAATATTTATATTATTATTTATATATTTATATTATATTATTTATATTCTAATTTCAATTGTTATTAAATTACATTTTAAATTAAATGGAGAAAATTTAATGTAAAAATAAACAAAGCAAAACAAAAAAAATTTAAAATTCATGTCACATTGCATTTTAAATTAAATTAAATAAAAAAAATTAAATGTAAAAATCAACAACAAGCCTTTTTCTGTTTTTATGATAATACATTTTTATTTATATTTTAATTTAAATTTTTTGTGAAGTTAAATATTAAATTAGTATGTTTTTTTTATTAATTTAATTCAAATAAATCCAACTTAATTAAATTAAATATCAAACAGTATATTAAACAAAGACATGCATTTATTGCATTTTTACAGTTTCTTTTAATGTATTAAACAAAATTGTATTTACACTTTAGTTTAAATGATTCATTATAGTTATAATTATTTCAAAATATTATAAATTATTATTTAATTTATTTTTTCTTTAAATCCAGTTAATTAAATTAAATTAAACTAAATTAAGTTAATTAAATATCAAACAAAGACATCAAACATAGTGACATGTATTTATGTTTTTCAGTTTTTATGATATTCATTTTTATTAACATTTTAATTTGAATTATTTATTACATTACATTTGAACTTAAATAGAAAATTAAATGGAAAAATAAACAAAGCTAAATTAAATAAAAAATAAGAATAATCCATGTTGCATTGCATTTTAAATTAAACTAAATTAAATTAAATGAAAAAATAAAATATAAAAATAAACAGAGAAATAAAGACTTTTTTTTTTTTTTTTTTTTTTTTTTTACACAACAGCAATCTTTTGCAGAAATTCCTAGTGGGGGTGAACACACAAAAAAGTGCAAAATTGACAGTTTTAAGCTCCAAAAATGACACACACACACACACACACACACACACACACACACACAAATCATAAAAGTATCATGAAAGCATTATATTTTTAGTCATTATTCACAGAGGATCTTGGTC
This sequence comes from Cirrhinus molitorella, assembly GCA_033026305.1. Classification (NCBI taxonomy): domain Eukaryota; kingdom Metazoa; phylum Chordata; class Actinopteri; order Cypriniformes; family Cyprinidae; genus Cirrhinus; species Cirrhinus molitorella. The sequence goes on from CM065133.1 coordinate 24,781,133, forward strand.
AAAACGAAATATCAGCAGAAAAGAATATCTTAGACATTATGCAAAATATTTCATTTTGTGCTCCACAGAATAAAGAACAGAATGTCACGCTGGTTTGGAAAGAAATGACGGTGAGAAATGTTCTTTTTAGGTGAATTATTTAAAAAGTAGTTCTGGACACTTTTACAAAATGTCTTTGTGTGAATATCCATTACATACTGGTTTATTGCACCATAAGTCAAATAATATGAACCATTAAATATGAATATGTAGCATAACGCCCTTGTGAAAGCCACTGAAATGATTTAATTGAGAAACTTTTGTTCAACTGCCTTGTGCTTCTTAATACTTAATGACTAATAAAATAAAAAGCAAGTATGAGTGTGGATGTTACCCTGAATACTACATCTCACATTCTGTCTGATTATTACCCAAAACACTCTGGGGTTTATACCACTGACCTGGTTGATCATGTGCTCTCGTTGCCTCCATCCATGGCTCAGATCATTTCATAGGTGTTTTTTTTTTTTCCTTCAGGAAATCTCAAACTGTGTCACTGTTAAAAAATAAGGGACCGCTCATAAGGACACAAAGGTAAATTTAATTTCTGTGAAATCACATTAAAATCCATCTCAAACTTTCAAAAGGTCTTGTTTTTAAAACATTGCTTATTTAACTTTTTTCATCAAGGTCAGATATTGGTCATGGCTTGCATACAAAATAATGTAACTGGATATGGAATAGCAAATATTGTTTCATAACTATGCCAAATGTTGGCATCAAATCAGGATTAATGAATAAAAAAAGCAAGATTAATGAAACACGACAGGGCACAAATTATTAAGCTAACTGAAATTAAATATGCATATTTTCTTGTCAAATAAATCCTTATTTAATTTTTCTCTCCCAATTTTAAAAATCATTTAAATTAATGTTATTATAAATATACACTCATAGGTATCAATTTGTATCAAATTTATAAGTCCTATTAAAATAAAATAAAATATATAAAAGTTTGGGATTAGTAACCATTTGTAGAGCCTATTAAAAAAACATTATTATTATTAGTATAAAATACTATTAAGTATTAAAAAAGTTTAAATATTCAAATGCTTGGGATAAGTAACCTCTTTGGTAGGGCCTATAAAAATAAAATAAAATAAATATTATAAGGCCCATTAAAATAAAATTAAATATTTAAAGATTTGGGGCCAGTAAGTTTAAAAGATATTTATATTTTTATTACCAAAGTTATTTCTACATCAAATAAACATTGTTCTTTTAAAATAAAATTAAATACAATAAAATATTCAAAAGTTTGGGGAAAGTAGCCTCTTTTGTTGGGCATATTAAAAACAATAAAATAAAATAAAATAAAATTTGGGATCAGTAATTAAAAAAAAGACATTAATACTTTTATTCACCAAAGATGTATTAAATTGATCAAAAATGCCAGTAAAGACACTTGCTTTCTATTTCAAATAAATGCTTTTTCTTTGAAAATAAATAAATAGATAAATAAATAAAATAAAATATTCAAAAGTTTGGGATCATTAAGATTTTTTTTTTAAAGACATTAATACTTTTATACACCAATGAGGTATTAAATTGATAAAAATGTAAGTAAAGACACTTGATTTCTATTTTAAATAATAATAAAAAAAACTGTTCCTTTGAAATAAAATAAAGAAATGTTTGGGGGAAGTAGCTTTTTTTGTAGGGCCTATTAAAATAAATAAATAAAACAAAATAAAATAAAAGTTTGAGGTAAGTAACCTCTTTTGTAGGGCCTATTAAAATCAATAAAAATAAAATCAAATAAAATTAAATATTCAAAAGTTTGGGGTCAGTTTTTTTTTTAAATATATTAATACTTTTATTCACCAAAAATGTATTAAACAGATAAAAAATGTTGGTAAAGACACAAGACTTCTATTTCAAATAAATGCTGTTCCGTTGAAATAAAATGAAATGAAATAAAATAAAATAAATATTTAAAAAATTGGGCTCAGTAAGATTGTTTTTTTTAAAGACATTAATATTTTTATTCACCAAAGATGTATTAAATTGATCAAAAGTATCAGTAATGACACTTGATTTCTACTTCAAATAAACGCTGTTCCTTTAAAATAAAAAAAAATTCAGATGTTTGTATTCAAGTAAGATTTTTTATTAAAAGACATTAATATTTGGACATTTTATGCACCACAGATGTATTCAACTGATAAAAAATATCAGTAAAGACACTTGATTCCTATTTCAAATAAAAAAAAAATGTTCCTTTGAAATAAAACAAAAATATTCAAATGTTTGGGGTATGTAGCCTATTTTGTAGGGCCTATTAATAATAAAATAAAGTTTGGGGTCAGTAAGATTTTTTTAAAAGACATTAATACGTTTATCCACCAATTTATTGATGTTTTAAAATTGATCTTGAGTTCTATTTCAGTTAAAAAACTGTTCCTTTGAAATAAAATAAATAAAATAAAATAAAATAAAATAAAATAAAATCAGTTTGGTCAAGCTTTTGAATTGGTCTGTTGAAATCAAAACATCATAGCAAGTCCATCTCTCATGTTTAATCTCGAGTCCACACCAATGATCAGTGCGTCAACTATGAGCACATGCTTACTGAAGCGAAAACTCCACTTCACTGTGTATTTACCGCAGCGGTCAGAGCTCAATTAAACAAGCTGCCCTGTTCATGAAGACATCATCACTGACCTGAGCAGCGTACAATGACTCAATGTCTGTGCTTTATGAAGCAGGAAAGCTTTGGAAGTGTTTACCTTCACACTCTCAAATCGATCTGACTTACATTGACCTTATCATCACCTGCAATCATTCTCAGCCCTGAGTGGTAATATGCCTCGTGCCCGGCCCTGGTTTGTTTTCACAGACAAATCACTGCACTTCCGACTTGTGTGTGTGTATGTGTGTGTGTGTGTGTGTGTGTGTGTGTGTGTGTATGTGCGCGCGTGTGTGCAGTCATGCCTGTCAGCAGAATTAGGAGGTCCAATAGTGAAGGCTGTACTTTCAGTGATGGATGCATTTCTATCACACCAAGAGTCTTATTTTCTGATCAGTCCTTACAGAGGTGAAAGCACAGGTCTTTATATAATGCTGAGAGAGTGGGTCAGGACCGCCTGCTCAAGCTGTGGTGGTATATTACTGCACTGTAAGGCCTTTTATTATTATTTACTATGCTCTGGCAACACTATAGGATTTACTATTTCTATTGCAACAGTGATGTCCAAAAGTATTTGGACATTTTAGCTTAGCAAAATGTATAAAAAGTTATTGACAACATCTTAAACCTAGTGGCTACATTTTTAAAACCTAGGTTCTATATTTTTATAATGTTTAAAATTATTTTAAATGTATGTTTTATTTAAAATTGTATTTAAACTATCTATCTATCTATCTATCTATCTATCTATCTATCTATCTATCTATCTATCTATCTATCTATCTAATGTCTATTTCTTTTTGTATTAATTCATTTTATTTACATTTTAGTTTACATTATTCATTATAATAATTATTATTTATTTAATTTATTTTTTGTTTTTAATTCCAAGTTCCCACTCTGAATTCAACTAAATACAGTTAACTGGATTTTTTATTTTTTATTTTTTAAGAGGATCTGAAGATGATCTAAGCCAAATTTGGTGAAAATTGGACCAACGGTCTAGGAGGAGTTAAAAAAGAAGAAGTTTTTATTAAATTTATTTCAATTTATTTTAGTTTAAATGATTCATTATAATTATATTTTTATATGTTTTATTTTTATTATTAATTATTATAATATTACAATATTACAATTTATTTATTGATTTATTTAGTTTTAAAGTTCTAAATAATTTCCACTCTAAATTCACCAAAATAAAATAAAATATTAAACAAGACATCAAACCTAGTGGCATGTATTTTTTTTCTGTTTTTATTATATGAATACATTTTTATTTCCATTTTAATTTAAATTATTTATCATAATTATAATAAATAGATTGTTTTAATTTCCAAAATAGTTCCCCCTTGAAATTTAACTAAATCCAGTTAACTTGAATTAAATTAAATATTAAACAAAATATCAAACTATGTGACATGTATTTTTTTAACTGTTTTTATTAAATGTATTTCTATTTATTTTTAAATAGATGTAGAATAGATAAATTCCCTCTTAAAAATTCAGCTAAATCCAGTTAACTTAATAAAAGTAAATTAAATAAAAAAACAATATATCAAACTAAGTGGCATGTTTTTTTTTTGGTTTTTTTTTAGTTTAGTTAGTTTGGGGCTTATTCTCATTATTCAGTATCTTTTAATCATACTGGCATAAACCACTTCAGGCCAAGAATTACAGTGATTTTTATCACAGTTTCATACTAAAATCACAAAAATAAAGTTTTTGCAAATTTTTGCACATATGGTTTCATGATAAATGTATTTTAAAAGTACAAATAGGCTCTTTATATCATTAAAATGTTCTTCACACTAAGACGAATTGGTTCTTTGAACCAAGAATTCTTCAAAGAGTCTTCAGGGAGCCAGAATGGTCGTCTATGCCATCGCTATGAAAAAAAAAAAAAAAAAACATATTGAAACCTTTATTTTTAAGAGTGTACAGTCTCACACTTCCAAAAGTACCTGAAAAAAAAATAACTCTAAAAAGTAAAGTTAGCTCAGCGAGAGAGGCAGAGAGAAAGAGAGAGAGAAGCTCATTCAGAAAGTCATGTTTAAGTGTCCAAATAGTTTTTGGAGCCACTGTACTGTATATACTGTATTTATACCAAAAGAAATGGAAACTTTTTTGATGACTACGGCTGTCTGAATGTAAAAGAAAGTGTGTGTTAGACAGCTGTGACATGCACAGGAGCTCTGCTTGCTATAATTGCTTTGGTGGGAGGAGAAAGCTCCATTATTTCCACTTATCAGCCTGACACTGTAACGCCAATAAAAGAACAGAGGTGAGAAGCGAGTGACAGGTGAACTCTAGTCAACGGTACTTCGACTGACACCAGAGACTCCTCACATCTGCCTCCAACCTGCTGTGAAGAACAAGGCTTTTATATATAGCTATCATTATAGCTGCGTAGCGTCCCTCTAAAGCTGTAAGCACAGCTTGTCATATAGTGTTGGAAAGAAATACTGTAATCCACAAAATCATAAATGTTTACATTCACAGGAGGACGAATTGAACTTTATGTTTACTGGGATCTCAGTATCATTGGCTTAGTGTATGGAGCTTTTTCCACACAAATTACAAATCTGAACTCAAACTGACCCAAAAACGAAAGGTTTATTCTGAAGCGGATGCTTAAATTCACTGGAAATACACAGCCGGTGAAAGTTAAGAGTTTTCAGCATAAACATCATCTGATTGCCTGTCATCCGTCTGCCTGTAGGTGAAAAAAGACTCCAAAATAGCAGGTGGAAATCATTTCTCACCTGCATAACTTTTAAACAGCGAGATCTCTGTTGTGTATGTCTGCTTTATTTCTCTTATCGGAAAGATGATCCAGAGACACACTTTCTGACTTCAATTTGCATCTCCGCCATAATCAGAGCTTCCCCATTGCATGCTTTATGACAGCTACAGAAACTGCTGGATGCGGTGTCTAGAGGTGTTTGTGAATGTGTGATGAAACACGTTAAGGACTCTTAAACCAAACATTCACTCAAAAAGCAAACATTTCCCCTGAAACCAAGGTTTGGTTCTATTAAAGCAATAAGATTAGAGATATTTTAGTATTACAGTGATTTTAACACAGATAAGGACTTTTTGTATAGGCATAACACCTCTTGAGAGCCTAAAACCCACATTAACCATGGTAAAATCACTGTAAAACACTGCCTTATTGCTCACAAATTGGCAGCAACAGCAATTTTATAAAATACTCTAATGTTGTTTAAATAAATTATAATATTTTGCTAATAATTTATATTTAATGAATATTACAAATATTAAAACATTTGTGACCCGGGACCACAAAAGGGGTCATAAGGGTCAAATTTTTGAAATTGAGATTTACACATCATCTGAAAGCTGGATAAATAAGTCTTCCTTTGATGTATGGTTTGTTATGATAGGACAATATTTGGCTAAGATACAACTATTATAAAATCTGAAATCTGAGGGTGCAAAAAAATTGCCTTTAAAGTTGTCCAAATTAATGTCTTAGCAATGCATATTACTTATTGAAAATTAAAAAAGAAAAGAAAGTTTTAATATATTTTCAGTAAGAAATTGACAAAATATCTTCATGGAACATGATCCTTACTTAATATCCTAATCGTTTTTGGCATAAAAGAAAAGTCAATAATTTTAACCCATACAGTGTATTTTTCGCTATTGCTACAAATATACCCCAGCGACTTGTGAATGGTTTTGTGGTCCAGGGCCACATTTGTATAATTATTAATTTATATTTAACATATTTTAAGCAATATCATATGAGCAGGAGAGCTGCATGAAGTGACACTCTTTTTCTTAATAAACTTGCAGTTAATAATGAATTATCTACACTTTAGACACAGTATTGAAAATTACTTTTTGTTTTTGGTTCGTCAGTGAAAAAACTTATCAAAGATGATCCGCGCCATGCATCTGTCGTATGGGCAACACAGATAAGTTGTGTTCCTGAATGAATTAGCGCAGTTCGTTTCAATGAATGATTCAGAGATTTAGTCATTTAGTTCCTGAATAAATTGTTGTTTTTTTGCATGAATCGTTTGAATTAATGATTCAGTAACTCATTGGTAAAGATGAGCACTTGACACTGAATGATTCAAAGACTCAAATATTAAAGCTGCCAATTGTTTAATTCCTCAGTTAATAGTTTTTTTTAAAGAAGCATTTGATCTCACTTATCTCTACTGGTGGAACCTAGTATGGAAGCCCGTTTCTGCCACTGAAGACATTTTTTTTAAAAAGGTTCAATTTTGAGTTTTGAGTTATTATCTACTTTTTTTTTTTTTTTTGCAATTGCGAGTTTACATCTTACACTTCTGATTTTTTTCTAAAATTATGAAACAAACTTACGATATAAATTGTTATAAAGTCAGAATTGTAAGATATAAACTCCCAGTTCTGACTTTTTTCTCAGAATTGCATGATATAAAAATAATTGCGCGTTATAAAGTGATAATAGCGGGATATAAACTCACAATTGCAAGAAATAAAGTCAGAATTGCAAGGAACTCATTTCTGCCACTGAATTAAAAAAAATGTAATTGCGACTTTTTATCTCACAATTCAGACTTTTATTTCATAAAATTGTGAGATATAAACTCGCTATTCTGACTTTATTTTCCTCAGAATTGCGTTATATAAACTCACAATTGCGAGTTATAAAGTCAAAATAGCAGATATAAACTAGCAATTACAAGAAATAAAGTCAGAATTGCGAGAAACTTGTTTCCGCCACTAAATGAAAAAGAAAAAAAAAATTATTGTGCATTTTTATCTTGGAATTTCTTAAATTTGTGTGATATAAACTCATAATTGTGAGTTACAAAGTCAGAATAGCGGGATATAAACTTGCAATTGTGAGAAACTTGTTTCCACCACTGAATAAAAAACATAGAAGGTAATTACAACTTTTTATCTTGCAATTCTGACTTTTTTTGTGATACAAACTTGCAATTCTGACTTTTTTTCTTAGAATTGTGTGAAATAAACTCAATAGAATAGCGGATATAATCTCGCAATTGCAAGAAATAAAGTCAGAATTGCAAGAAACTTGTTTCCCCCATTGAATACAAAAGAAAAAAATGTAATTGCGACTTTTTTATCTCGCAATTCAGACTTTTTTTCTAAGAATTGCATGACATAAACTCACAATTGCGAGTTATAAAGTCAGAATAGTGGAAATAAACTCACAATTGCAATAAATAAAGTCAGAATTGCGAGAAACTTGTTTCCACCACTGAATAAAAATGGAAAAAATATTTATGGTGCATTTTTATCTCGGAATTCTGACTTTTTTCTCAAAATTGTGTGACATAAACTCATAATTGTGAGTTATAAAGTCAGAATAGCAGGATATAAACTTTTTTTTAATTAACTAATTAACTTAATCTAATTTTTATCTCATAATTCAGAATTGCGTGATATAAACTCACAATTCTGACTTTTTCTTGCAAATGTGAGTTTGTATCTCACAATAGACTTTTTATTTCTCATAATTGTGTGATATAAACTCACAATTCTTACTTAATAACTCACAGTTGCCTGTAATAAAGACTAAATTGCGAGATATAAATTCGCACTTCTGAAAAAAAGAATAAAAATTATGAGATTTGAACTCACTGGAAAACAAATCACAATTAGGAGATGTTAACTTGCAATTCTAATAACAAAAGTTTTTTTTTTTTTTTTTTTTTTTCAAATGTGAGTTTATGTCACACAATTCTGAGAAAAAAGTCATAGACCTATAGTTTAGGCCTATATCTTGCAATTCTGACTTTATAAGCAATTGTGACATAAAAAGTCGCAATTGCGTTTTTTTTTTTTTTTTTTTTTATTCAGTGGCGGAAATAGGCTTCCATAACTATGTAACCCTCACAAAGTAGAGGCTTAAAGTTTTTTTTTTTTTTTTTGCACTATTTTGGTGTAATATCACAGTGGACATTTCATCAAACAGCAATAAATTTAATTCTAAAGGAATCTGCCAGAGACTGAAACTTTTTTATTATTAGGCCTATTTAGTAGACAATTAAACTACTAAAGAATAAAATAAAATAATAAAAACAAGAAGATTTTTACAGTAAGTAGAGGTCACTGAGTCTATAGACTGGCATGCCAATACATCACTGCTGCATATTTTCTTTTTAATCAACCAGTGACTTGATTTGACTGAAGACGGTTATGTATAATGAATAGAGTGAGGACAGGACCTCTATATGACAGATATGATTATCACAGGGTTTCATCTGTTATACAATAAGGCCATGAAACATTTAGCAAATTTTCCTGCTCATCACATAATATGGCTCTCATCTCTTTCTCCATTTCTCCAGTGAAAACACTACAGCATACAGTCTACTTGTGAAAAGCAATAAGTTACTTTATAAGGTCTCACACATACAGTATCTGTGAGGAATATGGCAAACTATTGAATTTAAAGGCATTTCAACCCTGATAAATCCACACGCCTGTGAGGCATGTAAACACACATATTGTCAGTTTAATTACTCTGCTATCACTGCTGGTGTCTATTAAAGGTCATTCTGCCTCCTCACAGTACAATACAAACAAAATCGAGATTAATGAGACCTTTGTGTATAATATTTAGTCCTCTGCTGTGCCTGGTAAAAACGTCTTTATTTTGATGCGATGCTGCAGGGGTTCTCTGCGTGCTTGTTTAATTGATTGTCTTGTTTGGGTTTTAGGACAGCTGGAAGTCCTGAAGGCACTCAAGCGTCTGTGCGCTGCGAGAAAACTCTCGTCACCCTTTGCTTTTATCTGGGTATATACAAAGGCCCCATTTAGATCTGTTATTGACAACCGACTCGATTGACGCAATCATAACAAAGCTATGCTTAACTACATTTCTTAGTAGCACTGATATTGTTCATTCATGTAGCTTTTTAATATTTTAGCATCTTCAGTCGGCTGTTTTTCAGAACTAATGATGTCTTCTTTGCAAACGAATCAATATTTTGAGTTCTTTCAAATCAGTTAAATCTCACGCCACATGCACTGAAAAATACGTTGCGGAGCAAAGAGGACACTGACAACGTGACAGACAAGACAGAGCAGGTTACTTTTGGTATGAAACAAAGTCTCAGTTCAAATTTTGTAATTCTGTAAGAAATTCAAACAATAAAAACAAAACAATAAAGTTTTGTGGCTCTTTAATGTGTCTTGACAGATCGCTGTTGCTCCTTAGTTCAAGCAGCATGTCAGGTGCTCATCTCTTCCTCTTTACTAGTTATAGCGTGAAATAAACATGAATGAACATCATAAGATATGTTGTGAAAAGATGTCAATACACTCCTTTCAAGTTCAGTTCCACCAACGTTAATCTATTCTCATTGCCGGACAAAAATGGCAGATTTGACACTAAGATTGGTCAGAAGGCCTGTCAATCAAACTGTGAAGGGTCAGTTGTACATTTTGTACAATTGTATTGTATTTTGTGTATTTGAACTCTTTCCAACGATGACTGTATGATTTTGAGATCTATCTTTTCAAACTGAGGACAACTGAGGGACTCATATAGAACTACTACAGAAGGTTTAAGTGCTCACTGATGCTTTAGAAGGGAACACAATGCATTAAGAGTCGGGGGTGAAAACTTTTGAACAGAGTAAAGATGTGTACATTTTTCTTATTTTGCCTAAATATATATATTTATATTTCATTCAGTGCTGCCCATCGGAAACTACAGAGGATACTTACATGTTTCCCAGAAGACAAAATAAGTTAAATTTACCCTGATCTTCAAATTCTAAAAGTTTTCACCACAAAGCTTTAATGCATTGTTTCCTTCTAAAGCATCAGTGAGCAAAACATTTCTTGCTTTCTTTTAGTTCATGTTTTATTATTGTTTATTTTATTTCAGCTTAATTTTTCAATTGAAAACCTTTTAATAGTGTTGGTTTTAGTTAATCACGATAACCCCGCCCTGTTTAGTGAATGAAAATGCATCATTCAAGCCACTTTCAGAAGTAATAAAACATGCATGTGACAGCACTGTATTTTAGTGTTGCTAAACATTGCCTCAACATGCATCACAACAGAGACATAGTAAATGATGTATGTAGTCACAAAATCAAAGATCCTCATCACAAGTGGTCACAAGAGACAAATTTGAGATACAAGTTACCACAGATGAAAACATGAATCTGTCCCGACTGTCCACTTGTGACTGGATCACAGACGGATGTTAATTTAATCCATAAACAGGCCCAGAGAAAATTAATTTAGTGCTTCCTTATTTTTTTCTATTGATTGGAAGACTGCTCATGGGAACATATTTTATGCATATTCTTTGTGAGGGGTTTGGAAATACATCTTAAGGATTTATTTTGCAGTCATATCTCTTTTAAAACAGGTTTCCATTTGGTCACTTGAGAACCCACTTGCATCTGTATTAACAAAAGGCTTGAAGAACCCTCAAACAGTAATTGTGTTCTGCATGGCGCAAAACTCCACAGGCTACACTGGTGCATTTCAAAAAGCAGAATAATGTAATTTTCTGTAACATGATGTGGAGGAAAAGAAGTCATACACAGTGGGATTAGTGATGACATGCCCCAGAAAGGCTTTTATTTCAAACAGAAATATGAATTAAAAAGTTGATGCACTGGAGAAAAGTGCCCTGGGGTGTTTAAATCTATGGGGGTACATAGAGAAACAGTCATGGTGTCTTCTAATAAATCTGACTTTTGTGGTTTGGGGCTGTGCGCAGTCGAGCAACTGCCATTGAGATGGATGGGAATGCTGACAGATCACTTTCTCCAGGTATATTAGACCTTCTTGTTAGGCAGCTGGTGAGCTCATCACACAAAGACGAACAGCAAAATGTTCCTCATGTGCACCTTTTCTCTGACTGGACTGATGATCGCTGTAAAGAGGAAGTTTTTACATTTCAAGAGCTTTATAGTATTATATAACAGGGTTCACAAATACAGATGCATGGCCTGCTGATCTATTATAATTATGGATATGTTCTAGCAATTATTGTGAATTATAAATGTATATTTACATACGTGTGTGTGTGTGTGTATACATAAATATAAATATAATTTTTTAATTTTTTTAACTTCAACTTTAAACTTGAAAATTATATATATTGATAAATAATATTAAAACTAATGTATAAATATTATATTTTATTATTAATTATACTATTATATTAAATATAAAATATGTTATTATTATTCTTGATATAAAGATAAAGAAAACAGCATTTAATTAAAAAGAAATGTATGTAAACATAAGTAAAATAATATATTTTAAATGCAATAAAAAAAGTAATAATTGGAAAAATTTCCATTTAAAATTATTTTAGTATTATTTCTATATTATTGTAGTCTTATTGATACTTTTTTGATATTCATTTTTAATTGTATTTAATTTTTTTTGTTATTTTTTAAATGTTGCTATTTAGGTTTCATTTATTTTTTATTTATGTTTTTATTTAATTTATATATTATATATTCTTGTTTCAGTTTTAGTTCAGTTGAGAAAGAGAAATTTGAAAACGATAATTTTGTTAAATAAGTGATAAATAAAATAATACATATTTATAAATAAATGGTCAATAATAATATTTTTATTTATCATTTTTTATTGTTTTTGTTTATGCTCATTAAGGCTTTTATTTTATTTGATTGAAAATACAGTAAAACATTGATATTGTGAAACTATTGCAATTTAAATTATTATTATTAGTAGTAGTAGTAGTAATATTAGTATTATTTTCATGTGATAGAATCAGTCTAATGCACTGTTTTATATTAATATTATAATTAATGCTTAATATTTTTGATGAATAGAAAGTTTTTTTTCTTTTTGAACAGCATTTATTTGAAATAACAATCTTTTGTAACGGTATGTATATCTTTACTGTCACTATTAATAAATGCAATTAAACTTTGGTGATAAAATTAATAATTTATTTTAAATAGATTTTAAAAAGATAGATAAATAATTCTATTCTATTCTATTTTATTCTATTCTATTTAATTTCCTCAAATCTTACCCTGGAGGTCCAATGCTGCAGAGTTTAGCTCCAACCCTGATCAAACTCACCTACCTGTGATTTTCTAATGATCCTGAAGACATTGATGAGCATGCTCAAGTGTGTTTAATTAGGGTTAAAGCTAAACTCTGCAGGAAAGTGGATCTCGTGGGCCAGATTTGAGCATCCCTGTATTATATTAGATTTAATGATATTAGATTAGATTTGAATTCACATTGCACTGCAACTGCTGCCTTAGAGAAGATAGCAGTAGCCCTGTAAGATTGCATGCGCATTGTGAGTTTAGTTGGATAGCCTTGTCTGACTTCTGAGAAAAATCCAACGGGAATCAAGGCAGGTTATCGGCATTCTGTGCGCGTACACAAGTGCGGATTCAGCTCAGACTGTAAATCAATTAACGGGAGACAAAGGCCTGCTGTCAGATGCTGTGATGAAACGTTCATGCAAAGATGCCCATGGCCTGTAGGAGCGCCTCGCAAATGAACTCTATTAAAATTTCTAAATGGTTTTTCAGGGTGCGCAGTGAAGCCTGCTCCCAGGTTTTACATAAAACAGGTAGTTATGAGAGAGTTATGAAAACAAAAGAGGTAAACAATGAGCTGTTACATCCCATGAGTACCCTGATGACAGATGCCTCGAGGGAGTATGGAGAAACGCAAGGCTCCCTGCAGGACTTGCGTTTTCTCTCGCGCTCTCCCCAGGTCTCTGTCTCTGGAACACACACTCATACACAAACACAGCAGTTCAGGCAGACACCTGCTGGTAGTTTTCTAGCTGACTGCGCTCAGAGTCTGTTGAGGCGTACATCTGGTGGGGAAGCGGGCCGCTGTGCTCTACGGAGCTCAGCGATGTGATAATTTGCAATCGTGAGCTCGGCTACATTCTACAGGGCGTCGGGGGCTCTAATGAAATCACAGGTCTACAATGAAAACTGGGCCCAAAAGGGGATGTAAATGGCTCCTATCATGCATATCTGAAGACAGCTGTAATGTTCTTTCTTGCCACATGGGTCACAGGCTCTGCCATTCACTAGAAAGTTCTGTTAGCTTGCAATTTTTGATGTTAACTTTCTTTAGTCCCTTATTGCGCAGCAACAACTATAGGGGTCATTCCGTGTCAAGTCAACCAGAGGCCCCCGGCTCAAATTCTTGATTTTGTCAAGATTTTTTTTTCTTTCATGTATAGTGATGAAAGCCAAAATATTAAATACCACAGATGTATATTTTCAGAGTAATCCACTATTTTGTAGATAGAGGTCAAAATGTCAATTTCAGAGCCAAATTACAGGAAGGTAAACATGATTGTTAGATTGGTTTCTCTATTAGTAAAATCTGTTGACTTTGACCATTGCAAAAAAGATTTTTCTCCAGAGTTTGCACATCTTTAACTCAAGTAATATTAAAGATATCTTAATGCCCATTTAGAGTTTGGTTCTTAACAAATTTTCCATTGGCTTCTTCATTTTCAAGCCCCTGTATGGTTCAGTTCCAGAGATATTACAATCTCAATATGGCTCCAGGAGTAAACATTTTCAGTGGTCAAAAACCAGATGTGGGTCACTTTGCATTTAGCTGATACTTTCTTTCAAAGAGGAAGGTCTGAAGAACAACTATTGTTGAAACTAGAAATGAATCTTGTTTCCCTCTATCAAAACAACTGCATAGAACACATCTGAAAATGTATGAAAAATGTACTCCTGGAACCATACTAAGATTGCAATATCTCCATATAGGGTCTTAAAAAAGATAATGTCAATGGGAAAATCTAAATGTACATTAAGATATCTATAGTACTTCTTGAGTTTTGAAAAGAGCTTTTTCCCATTTTTCAATGGTCACCACTGACATATAATGCAACAAAGATTGCTAAAGTCAAAAGATTTTACTAATAGATGAGCCAATCTCTATGTAAAAAGAATATAATGATGCTGCAATCTTTATAAAGTAATTTTTACTCCCCTGCAATTTGGCTCTGAATGTCAAGTGACATTTTTCATTTTGACCCCTTTCTACAAAATAGTGGATTAGTAAATATACAACTGTGACATTTAATATTTTGGCTTTTATCACCATACATGTTTATCTAAATTACATTTAGCTCCTACAAGGACAATTACAGATAGAGAGAGTGTTTGAAAAGAAAGAAATCATATACTTTTATAAGGCCAGGAGCATGTTTTAAAAACTGTTTTCCCCCAAAACTGAAAATTCTGTCAAACATAATTACTTCCATGTTATTCCAAACCCACATGAGTTATTTTCCTTTGTGGGTCATAGAATAAGATGTAACCGTCCGACCCACTAATTTAACAATGTGAGTAAATGATGACATAATTTTCATTTTTGAGTAAGCTATCCCTTTAAAGGTTAGCTAGCAGTTGAAATGGGTACTGGAGACCAAATTTAAAACATTGGAAATCAATGTTTCTACTGCCCCTACCCCCTGCCCAAATCTTCTCAGACTCAACACTCACATGGGTTGCCAGATTGGTGACATGCACCAAGACCAAGTGCAAGTCATAATGGAAGGTGGTAAGCTGATTAGTTGTTTTATCAATGTTTTACTTGGCTTTTTAGATGGATGTCGGGGCTTTTTAGGTTGGGTACAATCTGGGATCTCTGACCTAATTGTCACAAGGAATGAGGGAAACAAACCCAAGAGCGAGTAAACAGTTTATTAAAGCAAAGCAAGCCAGATAGTCAGACGATGATCGCAGAAGTCCAAAAGATCAGCAGTAACAGCAATAATTCAACTCGAAAAGACAAGGAATCCTTTGAAGGAAATCAGCAACTCGCAGGAGGGAACACAGGAACAAACTGGAGAGACAGGACAACACCACATGAGCGAAAACAACGAACTGACAACAAACAATGCAACCACCGGCACTCAAAGGCCTACGGAGATGAGGATCAGGTGAATCCGCGCTGATGAGGGGCGATCCCCGGGTTGCCAGACAACACTGCAAAACACGGGTAAGACAAAACACTCACACACAGAACGCACCGAATGAACCAGTGGACCCATGAACCGTGGGTAAGTAAGTTCCCCATCCACGAGTCGCGGCGGTGGGGGAACCGGGGCAGGCGGATTAATGGCAGAACGAAAAACAGGTTTTAATTTGGAAACATGAAAAACGGGATGAATTCTCCTGTACGCTGGAGGAAGTTTAAGGCGGACTGTCACCGGGCTAATGATCTTGGAGACAGTAAATGGGCCAATGAATTTGGGGGCAAGTTTGTTACAGACGGACCGGAGAGGAATGTTCTTAGTAGAAAGCCACACTTTTTGACCAACGACGTAGACGGGGGGCTTAGACCGGTGGCGATCGGCCTGGGCCTTGGTGCGCAATCCCACCTGGAGGAGAGTCTCCCTGGCTCTCGTCCAGGTACGATGACAAGTTGATGACGAGTTGTGTGCGTACTCCACCCATGAGAGCTGCTGGCTCCAAGAGGATGGGTTCTGAGACACCAAACACCGCAAGACACGTTCCAGATCTTGGTTGGCCCTCTCTGTCTGACCATTACTCTGAGGATGGAAACCAGAAGACAGACTAACAGTCGCCCCCAACAAATGACAAAATTCTTTCCAGAATTTAGAGACAAACTGGGGCCCCCTGTCAGAGACCACATCCATCGGGAGGCCATGAATACGAAAAATATGGTCAATGACAGCAACCGCCGTTTCCTTGGCCGAAGGTAACTTGGGCAGAGGAATAAAGTGAGTGGCCTTCGAGAACCGGTCCACCACGGTTAAAACAACCGTGTTACCCTGCGAGGGTGGGAGTCCCGTGACAAAATCTAGCGATATGTGGGACCTGGGTCTCGAAGGGACAGACAGCGTTTGAAGGAGTCCAGCAGGGGGCCGATTGGAAGTCTTAGAAATGACTAGGATGACAAGCTACCTTGGAAGAATGACCCCACCGAATGACATCGGACCGCAAACTCTCAGGCACAAATAAACGACTCGGTGGACAACCGGGCGGAGGCGTTACCCCTTGTAAGGCCCGACGGACCTTCGACTCGATCTCCCAAGTCAAGGTGGATACCACGATCCTCAAAATAAACTCGGGAGACAACGGGCGTTCAGATTGGTCAAAAACACGGGACAAGGCATCAGGTTTGATGTTCTTGGAACCTGGACGATAAGAAATGGAAAAATTAAATCGACCGAAAAATAGAGCCCACCGAGCCTGCCTAGAGTTTAACCTTTTAACAGACCTGATATATTCCAGGTTCTTATGGTCGGTCCAGACTACAAAAGGTACCCCCGCACCCTCCAACCAATGACGCCACTCCTCCAAGGCAAGCTTGACTGCCAGCAACTCTCTGTTACCAACGTCATAATTGCGTTCGGGAGGAGACAAACGGTGAGAAAAAAAAGCGCAAGGGTGCATCTTACCATCCAAGGAAGAGCGCTGGGAAAGAACCGCACCAACCCCCACCTCTGACGCATCGACCTCCACCACGAACTGACGGGAAGAATCAGGGGCAACGAGGATGAGAGCTGAAACGAAGCAGCTCTTAAGTTTGGCAAAAGCAACATCAGCTGCTCTAGACCACCTGAACGTCATCTTGGTGGAGGTCAAGGCAGTCAGAGGGGTGGCTAGTTGGCTGTAATTGCGAATAAAATGTCTGTAGAAATTGGCAAAGCCCAGAAATCTCTGCAGGGCCTTGCGGGACTCTGGAATTGGCCAATCTACAACAGCCTGAACCTTGTCGGGATCCATGCGCACTCCCTCGGACGACACGATGTACCCTAAAAAGGAAACAGACTGTGCATGAAAAATGCATTTCTCCGCCTTGACAAAAAGCCCATTCTCTAACAGCCTCTGAAGCACTCGCCTGACGTGCTGAACATGTTCCTGGAGAGACTGAGAAAAGATCAGAATGTCATCCAGGTAGACATAAATGAACTGATCAACCATGTCTCTCAGCACATCATTGACCAATGCCTGGAAGACCGTGGGGGCGTTAGACAACCCAAAAGGCATAACAAGATACTCAAAATGCCCCCTGGGGGTATTAAAGGCGGTCTTCCATTCATCGCCCTCCCTTATGCGAACCAAATGATAAGCGTTAAGGAGGTCCAACTTTGTGAAAAAGGAGGAGCCCTGCAGTTGTTCGAAAGCTGAAGACATCAGCGGCAATGGGTAGGTATTCTTTACTGTGATGTCATTCAGCCCACGATAATCAATACAAGGACGCAGGGAACCATCCTTCTTTTCCACAAAGAAAAACCCCGCTCCGGCTGGAGAGGAGGAAGGGCGGATGATCTTGGCTGCCAGAGAATCAGAAATATATTTCTCTATGGCCTCCCTTTCTGGAGCAGAAAGCAAGTATAACCTGCCCTTGGGCGGAGACGTACCTGACAGTAAATCTATAGCACAGTCATAGGGACGATGAGGAGGAAGAGAAGCAGCCCTGGACTTACTGAACACTCCCTTCAGGTCAAGATATTCTGCAGGCACGTTAGACAGGTCCACCGGCTCATCCTGAAAAACAGAACACGACACAGAGGAACAGGCAGACAACAAACAAGACGCATGACAATATTCACTCCAGGACATGACAGTGTTGCGACCCCAGTTTATGTTGGGATTGTGGAGAGAGAGCCAAGGATGACCCAACACAACCGGGGCAAAAGGAGAATCAGTGAGAAAAAACTTTATCTCCTCTGTGTGGTTACCAGACGTAATCAAAGTCACTGTGTCAGTGGTGTGAAAAATAGTGGAAAGGGACTGTCCACTGAGTGTGCTGAGGGAAATAGGGTGCTGGAGTTGAACGATGGGAATGCCCAAGTTACGCGCAAAAACAGAGTCAAAAAAATTACCCTCAGCACCAGAGTCAATGAGAGCTTGGCATTTAAATGTCTTATTACTCACCCGCAGAGTGACCGGAAGTGTCGTGGCCACAGAGGAGGATTGCTCAAACGAAGCCCCACCCGCCAGTAACCTCCCTGCTACTGACGGGCTCTGGCTTTTACTGGGCACCGTGAAGCAATGTGACCGGCCATGCCACAATAAAGACACAGTCCTTGAGCCCTGCGTCTGTCCTTCTCCTTGTGCGAGAGGCGCGCTCTGCCCACCTGCATGGGCTCAGACTCAGTCACGTGACCGCCCGCCTCCGTCGCGGGGAAGGGATCAAACTCCCCGGCGATCGGGAAAACCACCCGCTGCTCCTGACGCCGCAATCTGGCATCGACACGGATCGCGAGGTCAATAAGTCCATCTAAGGAAAGAGGAAGTTCGTGCGCGTGAATTTCATTAAGGACTCGTTCAGCAAGTCCATGCAAAAACATGTCCCATTGCGCCTCAGCATTGCAGCCGCACTCCGCAGCCAGCGTGCGAAACTCGATAGAGTAATCAGCGACGCTACGGTTGCCTTGACGCAGATCAGCTAGCACGCGCGCCGCCTCCCTCCCCGAGACAGCCCGGTCAAACACTTTCTTTAATTCCTGAGAGAAGAGCTCGAAAGACGCGCAGCACGGGAGTTCTTGCTCCCAGACCGGCATTCCCCACAGCGCAGCACGTCCTGATAGCAACGTAATCATAAACGCCACCTTCGACTCCTCGGTGGGAAAAACCGAGGGCTGAAGAGCGAAATACAGAGCCACAAACGCACGGCACATTTGAGGCTCACCTGAGTAGCCCGCTGGAGGAGGTAGACGTGGCTCAGTTTGACGGTCGGGGACAACCACGGGTGCAGCGGCAGATGCGGCGATCGCAGCCGGTTGTTGAACCGCAGCGGGTTGAGTGGCTTCCGCCCTTAGCTGATGGAGCTGGGTGGTTAGCTCTGAGACCTGTGCCACCAACGCCTGCACAGCTCGTCCCGTGGCCAACATCTGTTCCTCCTGTTTCTCCATGCGAGCAGAACTGTTGGCACAAAAATCTCTTAGATCCGCTGTAATCGCTGGGTCCATTGTGGTCAGCTCGTTCTGTCACAAGGAATGAGGGAAACGAACCCAAGAGCAAGTAAATAGTTTATTAAAGCAAAGCAAGCCAGATAGTCAGACGATGATCGCAGAAGTCCAAAAGATCAGCAGTAACAGCAATAATCCAACTCGAAAAGACAAAGAATCCTTTGAAGGAAATCAGCAACTCGCAGGAGGGAACACAGGAACAAACTGGAGAGACAGGACAACACCACATGAGCGAAAACAACGAACTGACAACAAACAATGCAACCACCGGCACTATAAGGCCTACGGAGATGAGGATCAGGTGAATCCGTGCTGATGAGGGGCGATCCCCGGGTTGCCAGACAACACTGCAAAACACGGGTAAGACAAAACACTCACACACAGAACGCACCGAATGAACCAGTGGACCCATGAACCGTGACACTAATTCATTTGCTGGATTCAATGGCTGCAATATGCTATCTTTTCCAACAACTGGCAACCCAGGGAATCAAACTATTATACTATTGGGTGAATTGGCAGTGGGCAGAACCACACAGACCACAATAAAAACAGACATTCTGACACAGAATGCACATTTCAATGAAGAATAAAAGGCTGTTTCATAGATTCTCGGAGAGACAAATATGTGGATTTATTATATATGGCATTTTTATACTTTAGTTCAGTCAGAAATTACATATACCTTTAAGAAAGTAAATAGGGCCCATTTTTTTATTTTATGCTAACTTTAATCAATCTATTCACTAGGCAACTATTGGCACAGTAAACAAACTGCAGCATTTGTCCCTAAGGAACAATATGGGGTTAAACAAAGACTGCCCTCTTGGAATCACACCTTCATTGAACTTTCTGGCTAACTTCCACCATCCAATAGTTAATCCATACCTATAATTCCAGCCATTCAGCAAGAGCTGTGAATGTCACATGTCTCCTGTTCAATACCAATTAGTTGAACAAACCAGCAAGAGTATCATTGAGAGGTTTAGATTGCTGACCTGACAGCAGAGACACATTTATATTCATGCATGAACAGAATCTGCTCACACAACTGCACTTTAATTAATGCATCAGCTGTAGCTCAGAGATTGAAGGATTGCACTGCCAGCCTCTACAGTTCTCATGTGTGAAGCTCAGTCAATTCTGTTCAGGCCTTTTGCCAACCACCTTGGGATTTCGGACATCTATTTTTAGGCCGACTGACATTGGAAAGGCTAATCTTAAGAGACATAGTCATAATTATAAGCACAGTCTAGAAAATAAAAAAAAACTATGACATAAATTCTTGGGCTACTGCCATTTCATGGTAATTAGTTGAATAAACAGCTTATGAAAAATACTGAATTAATAATTTGTTAAGATATATAAGGAGCCTTGTTTTTTTGTTTTTTTATTAAACTTTAAGTTCAGCTTTTTCCCCTACAGGGATTATTAAAACTTTAAAAAATATGTTTAAAATCAACATAATGCTACATCCACAATTTTAGGTCAATAGTACAGAAAAAAAAAATAGATGCTATCATCTAGTAAGAGTTTAAACTAGGCAAAAGATGCTGCATGCTCTCTGAAGAAGGGCTACAGAGTTCTCATAGTTAATTAGAGCTGGAAAACCCCTGAAAACCCCCAGCTGCTACAGAAGTCAATATGATCACCCCACTTGCACTGTAAGCTTTTAGCGCAAGGAATCATTCCCATATTGATTTGACCATCCAGAGAGACTGTTAATTACCCTTCAACTTAATTGTCCTCTAGGTCTCATCTAACATTCATAACTGATGCTAATTGATTCCTTTTTGTCCTTGTTTCATGTTTACCTTGTCTTCGGTTCTTACTGAATAAATTTGAAGTAAAGAGAAGAGCTCTTTTAAAATGCACTGTAGAAATTCAAAATGAAATGCTTGTAACTTTTATATACAGGGCTCGCAAAATCGCTATCCCGACGTCCCGGGGCTATTGTGTTTTCCAGTCGGGCTACCAAAATGTTTAACCGCCCTGCCTGACGGGCTATCTTAAAGTAGAGGGCTTCTGCAGGTCCTCAAATACTCCTCAATTGTATCTAATGTAAGGCCCTAAAAAGTTTTCAATACGTTAAATAGTATAAGAAAAGTCATATAAATTTAAGATGTCTTACAGTTGGGGACGGCAAGTTGGAAGACAAGACTCGCGATAGGGATTGAACTTCAAAAAGCAATGATGTCACTGAATAAATATGCGCGCTGTCCGTTTCAAAGTCAAAACGCGGCACGGATGTCTTTATATGAATGTATCTGATGGGAACCGACTGTCCGACTGTCCTTAGAAACGTGTCGTTGGCGTTGGTATTGAAAACTCACGTCTTAATTTTAAGATGGCGGCGACCGGAAAATTCCCTGAAGGTACTGTCTGCATAAAGTCTTTTTAAAACTACTTGTGCACTTTCAAAGTTCTCAGTGTCTCGTTTTAAATGTCAAGGCCCTCAGAAGTCCACCAATTAAGTGTGGAGTTACTTTGAACGTTGTTAATGGTGTAAAAATAGTGATTTAGCTGCATAGGCTATGCTATGCCCCTACCACTAACAATGTAAGCCTGATGGAAGCACAGGCAAATAATGGTGTAATTCGGAAAGGTGGGGGTTAACGGAGGTGGGAATTGGACATATGATTGTACTCGGTAACATGTTTTAATACAGCGCAGGTCCATTTCACACCGAACTTCTCCTTTAATGAGCGCTGTGCTGCTTTGTGTACAGCCGTTTCTATGGAAACCGTAATATTTCAGCACTCTGAAAACGCCACATAGTGGCAGAAAATTAATTTGCATTTCCAATAATTTTTTCAGCTATTTATGGTCAATAATTGCAAATATCGACCCATGTTTTTATGCAGCAAACACAGAGTTGTAAATGTGAAAGAAGTTAATGTGCCTTCTAAAAATCTAAACAATTAAGACAGTAATGTGCATGTTTTAAATAAATATAATAACTTATACTGCACTTATACTTATACTTATACTTATACACTGCCATTCTAAAGTTTAACAGCAGTAGGATTTTTAATATTCTTTAAAATGTTTCTTTTCTGCTCATTAGGGCTGCATTTATTTGATTACAAAAACAAACAAAATAGCAATATTGTGAGATATTATTGCAATTTAAAATAGTGTTTTTCTATTTTAATATACTTTAAAATAGAATATATTCCTGTGATGCAAAGCTGCAATTTCAGCATCATTACTCCAGTTCTCAGTGTCAAATGATCCGTCAGAAATCATTTTAATATGCTGATTTATTATCAATGCTGGGAACAGTTGTACAGCTTAATTTTTTTTTTTTTGTTTATTTTTTTTTAAAGTTACTTTTTCAGTTTTTTTTTTCAGGATTCTTTGATGAATACAACTTTAAAAATCATTCAAAGGCATTTATTTAAAACAGAAATAACAATATTGTAACAATATACCATTCAAAGTTATTTAAATTAAATATTAAATATTTTTATTCAGCATGGATGTGTTAAATTGATTAAAAAATAATAGTAAAAACTTTCTATTTTGAAAAAAAAATCTGTTCTTTTTAACTTTTTATTTATCAAAGAATCCTGGAAAATGTATCAAAGGTTCCAAAAAATATTTGTTTCCAACACTGATAATAAATCAGCATTTTAGAATGATTTCTGAAGGATCATGTAACACTGAAGACTGGAATAATGGCTGATGAAAATTCAGCTTTGCATCACAGGAATAAATTAGATTTTAAAGTATATTAAAATTGAAAACTGTTATTTTAAATTGCAATAATATTTCAGAATATTACTTTTGTTCTGTATTTTTGATCAAATAAATAGAACTTTGATGAGCAAGAGACTTCTTAAAAAAACATAAAAAAGCTAACTGATCCCAAACTTTAGAATGGCAATATACATATGAGAAAAAAACACACTTTTTAAAATGTATAGCTGAAATTGCATACGATTCATTTTTCCACTGAGTGATTCAATTTCTGAGTCAAACATACCAGAGATTTCTCTTCGTGTTTGACAAGATAATGTTCCTTTTATACAATCAGACGCTTTGGGGCTTGAGTGGAGAAAAGAAACGCATACATTCATTTTAAACATATGAATATAGAACTGAAGGAGAAAAAAAAATCTGCACCAAACAAAATAACAACACATTCAAGCATTCAAGATTTAAAATGCAGCTGGTATCAACAATATCACTGTGATGCCACCATGCATCTTCATTATATACATTTTACCACTTTTTTTTTTTTTTGTATTAAGCAAAACAGATATATGTACATACATAACCATTACCATCAGCACTGACTTGGCAATATAAGCTTTTATTTCAACAGCATTCAGACGATAAACAAATATAATAAAGATAAAAGTGCAAACAGCACATGAATGAACAGAAAACAAAAACAAAGATCTTTTTTACTACTAACAACCAAAGCTTGCAGGATTGTTTCATTTTCATGTGCATTAAGGATGAAAGATAATCAAAACAGATACTCTTTCATGTTTTTACTCTGGTGTTGATAATTTGAGAGTTTTAAAAAGGGATATTTATCTCAAAAATGAAAATCTTGTCACGTTTCAACAACTTGTCTTTGTTATGTGCAACACAAAAGAAGATATGGGACCCTGCTGAGTTTCATTGTATGGACAAAAATCCATATAAAAATTGCGTGTATATCTCTAATTATGCTATATTATAAAAAAAAATCTTGGATGCAATTGTAGCTTTAGTAATCTAAGTTTAGGCACCTCAGTTTTTTAGTGGAAAAAAAGACAATTTGCCAATGTTCACTTTAAAACTGAAGTGCATAAACTCAGATCTAGGTCTGTCACTAAAAATTTTTTGGTAATCCAGTAATCAATCGATTATTACGATGTTTAATCAGTTAATTATAATCACATTTTTGAGGTAATAAAAATAGACCTAAGCTAACAACAGTCTTTAAAATTACTTAAAATACATGTATTTTAACAATGAGCCAATAATAATTTGTTCAAATAAAGTATCAAAAGCAAGTAATCATATAATTAACTCTTTAACTGTCACTCCCTTTTTTGAACATAGACGTGAAAATGCATCTAAACTTACATTTTTTATAATTCATGAATGAAAACATTTTGTATTATGATTTTGATGTACATTGTCCATGGTAATGCAATGTCTGATTTTAAAATGGTTTTCAAAGGATGAATTTTGAGATTTTAAGTTTTGTACTGATATATGATTTCTAAAGCATGATTCTTATGATTTCTAAAGTGGGAAAACGGCATCAAAGAAAGTCTTATTGTGATAAAGGCCAGAACTCCTGTTATAATGTAGATTTTTTGAGGTGCACTCTAGAGTCTTAGACCTTTCCAGCGATATATAGTTTGTCATGGTTAGATTAGGATTTATTTGTAATATGGTGAAGAAAACTTAGGTTAAATACATAATGTATTATAAACAACAGAACTAATGTACATTATGTATTATATTAAATGACTGCTGAAGGCGCCAACGGCCTGATGATTGTTTTTACACATTATATTTTATTCAAATGTTCACTTACTCTTTAATATTTGCCACTTATATTTATATATAAGCGGTAAAGATACGTATGAGCAGTTAATTAAGATATTAGCCTAATATTTCACCTACCTGACCAGAAATGATAAGAGAAAACAGAAATTTGTCAAGATTCTTGCCGTGGAGATCCTGGTTCAGTTTAGCAAGCCACAAAGCCTTTTGTGGCAGACAGTTTTTTTGCACTCTTCTCCTTGATTTGTTATAACTTTTGGCAGTCTATAGTACTCCAAATGTTTTTCCTGATTAGTACAGCCCAAAACATGACAATAATTGACCATTTTCAGCAGAAACAATCAGCAAAATATTTGAGTTTGGTTTGGTTCAGGGGCACTGTTAAGTTCAGTGACGCCAATATGGCGCGTTTTGAAAACCCTCTATAATATAGAAATTTATAGGCAATTTTTGTAGGCAGGTCACATTTGACTGGAAACACCACAAGTGTAACAAGGTTACAGAAATTACAGAAATCCAGTACGAAGTATGGAAATTAACCATATTTTAAAACCAATTCATACCCCGTGTGAGCAAAATCAGTAAGTTTTAGTCCAATGCAAGAAGTGAATATGAGGCAAATCAGTGACTGTTGATTAGAGTTTCAGTGCAAGACCAGCACAGCTGGATAACAACAGCTCCAAGCCTGATCTGTCCAGGACTGTCATCTGCCAGCGGTTCCTGCCATCTGTTCTGGTGTATATGGGTCACTTTAATCCTGTGTCAAGAGGACATAACAGCGCATGAAGCATGCAAGACATCTCAAAATGACCAAGAACCCAGTTTCATCCTGCAGACCTTAACTCATGCTTGACTTCATACGTTGGAGTGTGTGTTGGGTTTCAGCCAGCTCCTATCATGCCAGCCTCACTCCGGTTGATTTATGCCTGAATTCAATTAGCCTGATTTCACTCATCAGTCAAGACGGATTGTGATATCAAACCTGCTGTCACGTCATCTCCTGCAGGGTTAGCGCTGTCATCTCAGATGGGTCACTCCATTTTATCATTTGATCAGGTCAGGTTTGCTCATTTGCATTCTCCATCAAGGCTGAGATTGTGCATGTGTGTCTTTGTAGTTACCGTTTTTAATCAGAATATTCTGGAATACTTCATTCTGATTGGTCAGTCGTGACATTGTGTTATTCCCCAAAATGAACAGTTGTCATTAGAAACGCTGCATATACATACTGCTCATCCAGGTATTGGGGACTCTCTCTCTCGTTTCATAAGCCCCTTTCACACTGCCCGTTGATTCCGGAAAAGTGCCGGAACATTGCCGGAGTGCCTTCTGTGTGAACGCAAACACGTTCCGGGATTGATTTCCTGGGAACAATTCCGGGTTGGGGACCTAGTAACATTGCGGGATCAGTCCCGGAACGAGCGCTGTGTGAACAAAAGCCAGAACCAATGCCGTAAAGGCTGTGTTACGCACGTTATAGTGCACATTATTATTATTTTTTAAATCTACAATTATGAGATTTAAGTAGTAATATTTTAAGAAAAAAAGTAAAAATTACGCAAATAAAGTCTAATATTTAGAGAATAAAGTCGAAATTACAAGAATAGGGTCTAAATATTTTGAGAATAATGTAGAATTTATGAGAATAAAGTTGAAATGTTTCAAGAATGAAGTAGAAATTTCGAGAATAAAGTCGAAATTATGAGAATAAAGTTTAAACATTTCAAGAATGTCTAAATTATTTTAAGAATTAATATATTAAATGTTATGCTATGATTTAATTCTTGTAACTTTGACTATTATTAAAATATTTTGACATTATTCTCGAATTATATAAGAGAAATATAAATATAAAAAAATCAATAAAAAACTCCCTGACTTCCCGGCTGAATTTCCTGATTTACAAACACATTGTATTCTGCAACTACCAAAACTCTCCAAGAGCATAAGATAAACCCCCTATAATCTTTACGGTGACAGTGATTTAATCTCTCATCAAGACCCCTGCAATTATCAGATGTGCCTGTAATGAATCTGGGCTGGAGTCCAGATAGATCTGAGAAATGGATTGTCTTTTAGTTGAGCCCCCTGCAGAGATACCCATCAGTCTTTGTCCAATCATCAGTCACAAGCAGTGATGTCAGAAAAAAAACAATTAACCAATTAATGGCTCTGTTTATCGCCCAGTCCGTTCCTGCAAGAGCCTCCAAAAGCCCAGTGGATCAATAGAGAACACAGAACTTCTTCCAACCATGTTGTTTATGTCCTCAATTCAGTTTCAGCAAACATCCGATATTACTCCCATCAGTAGTCCTAAGAGGTCTATATATATGAATAAATGAAAAGCAGAGTTTTGAGTGGTGGCTTTGCAGTCATCTATGCCCTACTATGCCAGTACTATCATATTTTTGCCTATAGTATGTTAAAAAGTCTGTACATTTTTCAAAAGAAATGACTTTTATTTAGCAAGGATGCATTAAATTGAACAAAGTGACAAATGCTTTAATGGTTGTTAAAATATAAATTTATTAATTCTATTAATTAAAGAATCCTGTAAAAATATTACAGTATAATATTACTCAGCACAATACTCAAATATTACAAAATATTACTCAGCACAACTGATTTTAACATTGATAATAATCAGAATTTTTTTTTTGTTTGTTTTGAAATTGTTACATAAATGATATTTAAATTATATATAAATGCTTTTTTGAATGTTTTATTCATCAGAGAATGCTAAATCTAACAGCTTCTACAAAAAACAGTTTAGAATATCAGATAAAAATATGAAGACAAATTTATATTTCATAATATATTTTACAAATGGTGTGTACAGTATACATGGCCTATATATGGCCTATATAATATATAATAGTAATAACAATGCTGTTTGAGAGTGAAATAAAATAGTTTACCTGAAAAAATAAAAATAAACTAAATAAAATTGGTCAAGCAAGTTTATGTACAAAAAGTACTTATAAAGTTAAACAATTTTATTTTATTTACTTTTACTTTTAATTTTTATTTTATTTAATTTCCAAAAAGCTGTATATACAGCATATATTTTTATATAATATATAACAGTGCATGTAGAACAAGGCCTTTGGGAGTAAAAATAAATAAATAAATAAATAAATAAATAAATAAAATATAAATAAGGTAAAACAGTTAAAATAAATTAAAAAAAAATAGTTTAACTTAAAGTTAAACATTATTTTATTTTACATTTTTATCTGTTTTATCTTATTTCTTATTCCCAAAAGGCATTTTTCTACAAAACCCCATATAAATTAGCAAAAATGCAAATACATTTTTTAAAAAATGCATAAACAATATAAATATGAAAAAATAAATAAAAGAATAAAAATTATAAATTAATATACATCATTATACGTAAATAAGATTCAGTACAATCAGCTGGAAATAGCTAAGTTCTATATTTTTAAAAAAGTTATTTTAAATTGTAAAAATATTTCACAATATTTTGCTGTATTAATGTAAATATCTGCAGCCTTGGTTTATGTTTCAGCAACATACATCTATTAGTTTTGCATACAACTCTGTTATAAACATAAAATTGTGAACATTACATATACTACCATTGAAAAATGTCAGTAGAGAATTTTCTTTTAATGGCATTTTTAAATTTGTATAATAGAGGTGTATATTGCATACAGTATATGGAAGACTACACTGATTCCTTAGAGGGAAATCTGCTGTAGCCTCCATATAAACCATTTTAACAGCTTGTACTGCTTTCATGCAGCCTAAAGTGTTCAGGTTTATGTAACTGTAATCTTCCTGTTGCATTCATTCTAATCCCAGTCTTTTCCATTTCAGCCAGTGGTATAAAAAATATGAGGATTTTTGGAGTCACTTCGGCTATTTTACTCATTATATTTCTAAACACTGTTGGCAGCTCCATTGCCTTATCTCATTCTCCAATGCTCACAGGAGCTGTTTTTCCACCAATAGAAGCATTTGCCTTCACTTGTGAGAACATGTCAGCCATAACAGCTCTGTACCTGCGACCTCCTGGAATCAGCGTTGCTCTAAATACCTCCGTCTGGATACGACGGCGAGCCGCATGGCATGTAAATAGAGGTTGTGTCATAGCAGCAGCTCGCAGCAGCCAACTGCATGGAAACAGAGACACAGAGGTTCACATTAGCATGGTGAAGAAATGCTGGAGTTATTTGCTTCAGATTATGAAAGATTGGGGGTGAAAAGGACAGTTTAGTGTGTGTGTGTAGCCTATATGTGATGAGCTGTATTGAGTAGAAGCTTTATCACCATGCTGCTGGAAGAGGCTCTCAATATCCCTCGTAAAACGGTATTTATGTTCCAGTCTTTTGGGATTGCACTTTCTTTGTGGTGAATTTAAAGGCTGAGTTGTTGCAGATGCATCTTACTGCCAGGAGAAAATGTGAGAATCAATGGCTGACAAGTTGAAGACTTTATTTTTGAATGTTTTCATTTAGAATTGATAACTTGCACTCTTACATTTGTCACAGAAGCAAACAGCGCTTAAAATGTATGCTATTCAAAGCTGTTTGACCTTACATATGTATTTATTTATTAATTTCAGAGGCTATCAATGTGTTATGTTTAAAGGTATCATGTTGGTTAATTAGTAGTTGTTGTTAAATCAAGCATGACTATTTTTATTACTCATTAGGCTCAGGAATTTGAACAAGCCCCAGCATTTGTTACAGATATGAATGATAACTCTCTCTCCCTCTCTCTCTCTCTCTCTCTCTCTCTCTCTGTGTGTGTGTGTGTGTGTGTGTGTGTGTTTTGTGCCACTACTTTCCTAAGATATTCAGCATATGATTTTCACCCAGCAAACAATAACATGCAAAATAAACTCACAGACTTACAGTGAAGGAGGAAAGCAAACAGTATGGCTTGCATTCCTTTTTTATTGTAAGCAGGGTCAGTAAGCAATACAATATAATACTATTCAGTACTAGCAACCACCCTTGAAACCACTGAGTAAACCCTGACAACCGTGTAGCAACACCCTAGCAACCACCCAGAATACCTTAGCAACATGTGCTAGCAACAAGCATCCCAGCAGCCACCCAGAATGCAGAACCCCTAATAACCACATAGCAGTGCCCTAGTTATTATGTCAGAATATAATAGAGACTTGGGCCAGAAAGCAATACAAAACCACTTACAATCACATAGCAGTACCACAGCAACCACATAGAACACCCTAGAAACCACCTAGAAAACCCTGACAACAACATAGCAACACCCTAACAACCACCCAGAAAACCCTGACAACAACATAGCAACACCTTAACAACCACCCAGAATACCTTGGTATCCACATAGCAATGTGTCCGCAACCAGCACCTCAGCAACCATCCAGAAAGTCTGATCAAAATGCCTTAGCAACCACCCAGAACACCTTAGAAACCACTCAGTAAACCCTGGCAATCACCTAGAACACCCTAGAAACCAGCCAGAATAACTACAAAGCAATGTCCCAGCAACCACCCAAAACACTCTAGCAACTAAACAGAATGCACAACAACCACCCAATAAATCACCCAGAATACCCTAACAACCACATAGCAAAGACCCCAGCAACCACACAGAATACTGTAGCAACTAAATAGCAGTGTCCCAGCAACACACTAGAAACTAAACAGAATGCCCCAAAACCACCCAAGAAGCCATCCTGGCAACCACATGGCATCTAGCAGCCGTCCAGAATACCTTAGCAACTACAATGTGCCAGCAACCAGTACCCTGGGAACCACATAGAATGCTCTAGCACACAATGACTTAGCAACCACTCAGAACACCCTGGAAGCTGCCCAGACCCCCTTACAACCGCAATGTCCTAGCTATTATGTCAGAATACAATAGAGACTTGGGCAGTAAGCAATGCAAAATCATATACCAATGTCCAGGCAACCACCCAGAATACCCTAGCAACCACCTAGAATACCTTAGCAACTAAATAGCAATGTGCCAGCAACCAGCACCCCAACAACCACCCAGGATGCCTTAGCAAACACAAAACAATGCCTTAGTAACCACACAGAACACTCTAGAAGCCGCCCAGTTACCCCTAACAACCACACAGAACACTCTAGCAACCACCCAGAACACCTAAGCAGCCACATAGCAAGGTGCCAGCAACCAGAACCCCAGCAACCACCCAGAATGTCCTAGCAAACACATAACAATGCCTTAGCAACCACACAGAACACCCTAGAAACAGCCCAGGAACCCCTAACAACCACATAACTATGCCCTAGCAACCACCCAGAATACCTTAGAAACCACAGAGCAAGGTGCCAGCAACCAGCACCCCAGCAATCACCCAGAATGTTCTAGTAATCAAATTACAGTGCCGTAGCAACCACCCTGAACATCATAGAAACCACTCAGTAAACCCTGGCAACCACATAGCAACACCCTAGTAAGCACCCAGAATACCATAGCAACCACATAGCAAGGTGCCAGCAACAAGCACTCCAGCAATCACCCAGAATGCCCTAGCAACCACATTACAATGTCTTAACAACCACACAGAGCACCTTAGAAACAGCCCAGGAACTCCTAACAACCACATAGCAATGCCCTAGCAACCACCCAGAATACCTTCGCAACCACATAGCAAGGTGCCAGCAACCAGCACCCCAGCAACCACCCAGAATGCTCTAGTAACCACATCACAATGCCTTAGCAATCACCTAGAACACCCTAGGAACTGTTCAAAAACCCCTAACAACCACATAGCAACGCCCTAGGAACCACACAGAATACATTAACAACCACATAGCAATGTGCCAGCAACCAGCTCCCCAACAACCACATCACAATGCCTTAGCAACCACCAAGAACACTCTAGAAACTGCCCAGAAACCCCTAACAGCCACACCTTAGCAACCACCTATAAATGTGCCAAGAAACCAGCACCCCAACAACCACCTGGAACACTCTAGCAACCGCAGAATGCCTTAACAACCACTCATAACATTGTAGAAACCACCCAGAATACCGTAGCAACCACATAGCAAGGTGCCATCAACCAGCACCCCAGCAACCACCCAGAATGCTCTAATAAGCACAAAGAATGCCCTAGAAACCACCCGGAGCAGCATAAAAATCACCCATGAAAACCTTAGCAACCACATAGCTATACCCTAGCAACCACTCAGAACACCCTAGCAACCACACAACCATACTCTATCCACCCACAACACTTTATTACCACCTAGGAAGCCCCAGCAACCACACAATTAGACTTTTAGATATGTTGTCCACACTAACGGATGGATAGCACATGAGAAAAACAGTGTTATATAAAGGGAGCCACGCTAATATTGAGCCCATTATACAAGTTATAAATCATATTGCAAATGCAATGAAAAAGAAAAACAATTCTAATTGCAAATACAGCACTAATTATATGTGTGACCAGAGGTAAATGATAGAAACACAGAGGATTTGTCTCTGAAATAATCATGCCATAAAACTCCAGTTACAAAACATCGGAGAGTTGTAAGCCGGAGCTTTGTGGCACAAGGATTCTGCTTTAATTGTAGACTTTTGACAGCAGGTCTAATTGTAGTCTCCTCTACTGCCACTTGGCTTTTGCCTGCTTTAGTTTGAGGTGATGTTAATTACTATGACTAATTGCCTCAGGCTCGTTTCCCACGTGAGATGCTAACAGGTGCGCTGCTGACGCTAACATCCCCGCTCTTCCTCCACCTATCTCACTGTCAGCTGCTCGAGTGGAAAAGGAAGAGATTACATCCGCAGCCACCGGAGAACATCAAATGTCAGTGGACAGCCACAAATGAATACAAGAATAAATTAATAAAAAAGACAGAATGAGGGGAAATTTGATTACATGGAAAGGAAAGGAATATTTTTGCTTAAGTCTATGTATGAGAGGAGCTCTAAATACTGCTCAGATTTGTCACAGTACCAAAATCAAAATTTCTTTTTTTTTTTTTCTTCACATAAAGCTCTATATTCTTAGAGCCTCTGACCTGTTTATAGATTCATAAGGAATATAATATTCCATAATAAGGATTTTTTTTTTTTTTCACCAATTAATGCATGAAGTATCAACTACATATTTATGTGAAGCTGACACAAGACTTAAAGACAATGGGATGGATTTGCATAGTTTCTTAAAAATGCACTGCTTATGAAACAGTATGCTTCATATTATGCTTCACATCACAAAAATGCAAGAAAGCAAGAAAGTATTAAAATCTGCATGTTTACATGTTGACTAAAATATAGCAGAATACTGCAAAGATTTCAAAGTCTACATCAGGCAGGCAGACCGCTTTTTTAATTATGTTAAATTTTATAATTTAACCATTTGCCACAATAATGTCCCAGGTAATAGAAAAAATATGTTCTAACACTCTCATTAAGTTTTGAAAATGCTGTTTATGAATGTGTTTTCTAGGTTATGCAAATATTTGTAAAACATTCCATTTTCTTTGAATGTTCAAAATGTGTTTCAAATGTATTTCTTGGTTATGCAAACATTTGTATAACATTCCATTTTCTTTGAACGTTCAAAATGTTTTTTTGTTTTGTTTTTGTTTTTTACAATATTTTCAAAATGTTTTTTTTTTTTGGTTGTCTTTTGAAGGACATTTCATTTTCTTTGAATGTTCAAAATGTTTTTCAAATATTTTTCTTGGTTATGCAGACATTTAAAGAACATTTTCTTTGAACATTCAAAATGTTTGTTTTTTATGTTTTAAAAATGTTTTTCTTGGTTATGCAAACATTTGAGGAACATTCCATTTTCTTTGAGTGTTCAAAATGTTTTTCAAATGTTTTTCTTGGTTAAACATTTGTTTTAACACTTACATTTAACATTCTATTTTTCTTTTGAACATTCAAAGTGTTTTTTTTAAACGTTTTAAAAATGTTTTTTCTTTTTCTTGTTTACACAGACATTTGTAGAACATACCATTTCCTTTGAACATTCAAAATGTTTTTCAAAATGTTTTTCAAAATGTTTTTCAAAATGTTTTTCAAAATGTTTTTCAAAATTATTTTTTAAATGTTTTTTCTTGGTTATGCAAACATTCGTAGAACATTTTTCTTTGAACATTCAAAATGCTAATGTTTATGTTAATGTTTAAAAAAAAAATACTGATATGCTAAAATGAATTGCGTGTGTGTACAAGCAACATCTCAGTTGATGTGGACATGAAACATAATTTCATTAAACATAAACAAGACTTTATTAATTCCCCTAAGCAATGAAAGAGCAACCTCTGAGCAATGATATTTTCTTCTACAACATCATATCTATATTCTATCGATTTCTGGTTACTGTCTTCATAACCCAGTAGGCCACGAAGGCTGATTTTAATGAACAGCTTTAGATCCCATTCTGCATGGATTCAAATCAAAAACGAAAGGAATGCCAGAGAAAACGATCCATGCTAATCCAAGTACACATTAGAGCAAGCTGTCATTGTTATTGTCGCCCAGGGCAACAAAATACGGACATTGCTGTACTAATAACTCATTGCTCTCCACAGTTCCAGATGCAGACTCAACAGGGTTGCTCGGCGGCCTGCTGCTGCCACGCCTATTTCTGGACACATCTTAGCATCGCGTTAACTTCCTGCACAAATTTGCATGACAACGACAAGAATGCTGTCACACCATTGCTTTTCCCTGTGAAGTCTTCTGGGGTAAAATTTAGTTGTAAAACATATTTGCCTCATTGTTTTATTTATGAATGATACATACTAATTCAGCTGATCGATACTATGCCTAATTACGCTTAAAAGCATTGTGTGTGACAAATAAAACACATTTGAATTGATTTCTTAATTACATAACGTTCACAAGACATTAGAGATCATCTAATCAACGGAAATTATATAATTTGATTGGCTAACCAGAAAAGTGGATGTGTTTAAAGGGCGTGTCGATAAAAATGAAGTACAACACTGCCTTTGTTAGAATGGAGAAGTTTGTTGAAGTCGATTTGTTGACAGGGACCTTGTGGTGGTTTTGCTGAGTAAGATCCTGGATGCTTTCTTTGTAAATGTTTATTGAGTCAACCCTGCTGAGTATGCGTTATTCAATAGGTTTCTATTGAGAGCATGCAGCTGGCATATGGACTTGTGTTTACAGCTTTTGTAAAAACATCTTCTCAGACAAAGAGAAGTGATCCTTAAATAATGACTAAAGTTGTTTTAACCGTACAACTGAACCTCACTATGATAAACAATGTTAATGGGATAGTTCACCCAAAAATGAAAACTGTCAGTAATCATCATGTCTTTCCAACTCCCTAAGACCTTTGTTCGTCTTTGGAACACAACTTAAAATAGTCCTTCATTAATAAAAGCTTAATAAATGTTTGTTGTACAGTGAGGAAAAAAATTATTTCTGTCATGACAACTCTCGGAGGGATTGGCATGGTAATGTACACGACAATGTTAATGTATTTGGTCTTGGCGGAATAGATCTGCTATGCTGCTGCTGCTGCTGTGACGGAGCAAGTACGGAGACTTGCTACTGCCAATACATCCACAACATGCTGCTATAAGCATGTAAGAAACACTGCTGCTGCTGCACATATAACATATATAATTAACCCCAAATAGCATATATGAATCATCTCGTAGCAGATCTATACAGGTGGAGCTGGGGAAGGTAGAGGGTTTCTGAAGCATGCCGCAAACTGCCACACCTAGCACTAGTCATGTATTTGAATGTTGAGCAGTGAGCTCATTGGCTACTGATACAGGAGAGAACCAATCGGCTATGCCATGTGATTATGATGCCATATTGTCAGATTGGGTTAGACCATCAGACTGCATTCTAGAGTTTCATGCCAGAACTCTATTTGATCCCCTGCTTTTTGTTTGTACGTTTGCCCACTGACAAAGTAATTATCAGTCTATAATTTCAATGGTAGGTTTTTTTAACAGTGTGAGACAGAACACAAAAATCCAGAAAAATGCATTTCAAAAAATGTATGAATTGATTTGCATTTTAATGAGTGAAAATTATTCGACCCCTTCACGAAACATGACCCTTGTTGGCAATCACAGAGGTCAGACATTTCTTGTAGTTGGCCACCAGGCTTGCACACTCCTCTTTACAGGTCCTCTCGAAATCATTAAGGTTTCGAGGCTGACATTTGGCAACTCAAACCTTCAACTCTTTCCACAGATTTTCTATGGGATTAAGCTCTGGAGACTGGCTTGGCCACTCCAGGACCTTAATGTGCTTCTTCTTGAGCCACTCCTTTGCTGCCTTGGCTGTGTGTTTTGGGTCATTGTCATGCTGGAATACCCATCCATGACCTATTTACAATGCCCTGGCTGAGGGAAGGAGGTTCTCACCCAAGATTTGATGGTACATGGCCCTGTCCATCGTCCCTTTGATGCGGTGCAGTTCTCCTGTCCCCTTAGCAGAAAAACACTGTGTTCTTGGGGTCATAGGCAGCATTCCTCCTCCTTCCTTCCTCCTCCTCCAAAAACGGCAAGTTGAGTTGATGACCACAACACTTTCACCCAGTTCTCCTCTGAATCATTCAGATGGTCATTGGCAAACTTTAGATGGGCCTGTACATGTGCTTTCTTGAGCAGTGGGACCTTGTGGGTTCTGCAGGATTTCAGTCCTTCACGGTGTAATGTTTTACCAATTGTTTTCTTGGTGACTATGGTCCCAGCTGCCTTGAGATCATTGACAAGATCCTACTGTGTAGTTCTGGGGCGATTCCTCCCTGTACTCATGATCATTGAAACTCCACAAAGTGAGAACTTGCTTGGAGCCCCAGATCAAGAGAGGTTGTGTTTGTTCCATTTGCGAATAATCACACCAACTTCTCACCAAGCTATTGGACTATTTTATTGATGTTCCCACTACCTTTCTGGGCCTGAACATGTCAGTTGCATTGCTGTTTATGCAGGGTCAAAAGGATTTCTCTAGGATTTCATCAAAAAAATATTCTAATTTGTGTCTGAAGATGAACAAAGGTCTTACTGGTTTGGAACAACATGAGGGTGAATAATTAATGACACAGTTTTCATTTTTGGGTGAACTATCCCTTTAATGAAATTATGATTCTTTTCAAAATATATTATTTTTTTTGTAAATATATATTATTATACAGAATTAGTTTTTGAAATCTCTTACCTCACTAAGTCTGTATAAAGGGAGAACTGACCCCCGAACTGAGCCTGGTTTCTCCCAAGATCAACTCCCTTTAACTGAAAATTGTTTACTGTTTCTCTTTGCATTATTGACACACTACCTTCCTATTTGATACTGTAAAGCTGCTTTGACACAGTCTGTATTGTAAAAAGCACTATATAAATAAAGGTGACTTGACTTGACTATTTATTTGATCCAAAAATCTTTTTTCTTGCTTATGCAAACATTTTTCGAATATTCAATTTCTTTGAACATCTAAAATGTTTTTAAAAATGTTTAAAACTTTTTTTCTTGCTTATGCAAACATTTGTAGAACACTATTTTCTTTGAACATTCAAAATGTATTTAAAAATGTTTGAAAAATGTTTTTACTTGCTTAGGCAAACATTTGTAGAACATTCTATTTTCTTTGAATGTTCAAAATGTTTTTTTTTAAAAAATTTTAAATTATGTTTTTTAAAAAAAAAAAAAAAAAAAAAAAAAACATTCTATTTTATTATGTAAACATTTGGGAAATGTTACTTTTGAATGTAGTAGAATTACAAAAAATGTGAACGTGTAAATATACATTATTTAAAGGGTACATAACATACACAGTTTCACCTAATCTCATGTTAATCCTAAGTACCTATAGAGTAGCAATGTATCCTTAATATCTCCAAAAAGTCTGGAGTCTCTGTGGGCGGAGCTAAGTTCGACGATCACTTGTGTTAGGATTGCCAATAAAACAGACATCTGATGCCTTTTCACTTACCATCTGCAGTTCTGAATCATTACCGGGATCTTTTATACCTGGGACCATTCCGTCTTTCAGTATCAAACAATGTGCAAATCCAGCGTCAAACTGGTCCTCGTATATGAAACATTCATCAACAAACACACACTTGCTAAACTCCATTGCTGCCCTGGAAAAAGGAACTGCATCCACTGTTCATGTAACGCTGGGTTCTTCAGGAAGCTGAGCAAAGTTATCTTTGCCTTACAACCATAACCACACTTCTTTAGAGACATTCTTCCCAAGTGAATCCCTTGCAGAGTGCAGCTGAATGAAGCACGTTGATGGGCGCGTTTTTCCGGGAGGAATGCTCATATAAGGAGTTCCACCACCGATTACATCATTAATGCCATGATTGAAAAAAAAACAGCCGAAACTTGTACCAACCCGGAAGATTTTCGACAAAGAAATTCTCTGTCATTTGTCCAAATTATTTTTTTAAACTTTGGCCATGTTTAGCATGAGAATCCAACTCTTTAACACTGTAAACAACTCTGAATATACAAAACACCCCCTTTAACACAATACAATTTAAAAGTTAGATTTTTGCATGTTTTTATAAATCTCTAATGCTCACCAAGTCTGTATTTATTTTATCCAAAAATACAGTAAAAATGTATGTATGTATTTATTTATTCTTGTGATGGCAAGCTGAAGATTCAGTATCCATTACTCCAGTCTTTGACAAGGAAGCTTGTTTCTGCCACAAAATATTAACTAAAAAAGGACAATTCTGACTTTTCTTCAATGAATTTCAAGTTCCCTCTAAACAAGCAGGTCATAAGAGTCTTTTTCTCATAAAAAAAGGACATGACTTGGATATGTTCGTTTATGCTGCTGTTTCAATTCTGTTTACCAGCTGCCATTTACATGCAAATAGTGATTATTGTAAATAAGATGCAATATATAATGATGCTAATGTACATATAAATGATGTGCTATTGACAATGACTTAATTAAAATATTTGTGGCACAGAATAATGGTTCACACTTTTGGTTTAACTGGATTATAGGTGGTTTGTAAATAAAATGCAGTTAAAAAATATCTTGTAGTTTAATAACCCCACTATTTCCATTAGCCTTTTGTGCTGAGATGTGTTTTCATATTAACCTTTTTTTATTTTTTGCAAAAGTCCTATTAACACTCCTCTATTTCCAGTCCCATGACAACCACAAAAGCAATGACCATTTAATACACAGACAATAAATGTGCTGTTTAATACATGCAGAATAAATGTACTATGTCAGCATCATAAACACATATTCTGTCCAGGACTGCTGATGCTACAAGGATTATTTACTATGATAATTTGTTTTGGGATAAATCGCTTCTGGGCAGGAAAATAAATAAATAAATAAAACACATAATACTGCCCTTCTAAAAAGCAAGTTCATGATGTTCATGAACTCTACGAATTTAGCTTCAGGAACTTTTTAAATGCTCTTGATAAGAAGAACGCTCTGTAAACCTAAGGTGCTTCAAAGTAACCTCCAAAGTAACTTTATTTTGTTCAAAGCCTCCTAGCTGTTTTGCTATGATAAGTAAAATGAATTATAATGCTGAGTTGCTATTGCACGTTTCTGCTTAAAATCGCACAAGGACTGTGAATGTTTGCTTGGCTTTTTAGATTAATTAACAAATTAACTAGGTAAATAAATAAATGCAATAGTAATGAGGTGAAAAGTGCAATTGAAGGGCTCTGGAGATGAAAAATGTGCCTACTAGATGCTCTGACAACAGCAGATGGGATGTTGCTGCAGGTACTGAGCGTTGGCACACAGTACAAACATGTCCAGGTGAAACCTCTCAATCTACATCAAACGACACACTTAAAAAGATCTACCATCCTAAAGATGGATTTTGTGTTTATATAGGGCATTTTTTAAAAAAATAAATTACAAGAAAATACCAATGAGAGATTATTTTGACTAACACCTGATAAAATGTTTTTACCTCCTGTCAAACATTTAAATTTGCATGATTCTAAACCAGAACAAAATAAAATCACTACCAGAAACTTTTTAATTATTAGTTTGTTCTCCTGTTGACAACGTCCTACTGCTGTTTCTTCTGAGGAAAGCTTTTAAGAAAGTTCACAGCTTGCAGATTGCACTCACTGGGGCAAAACAAAGATGCTAAGGCCTCTGAACATGGCAATTAAATCCCTCTCAGGCTTTAGTGCTCTTGTCCATTAACATTTACCTTTTTTTTTTTTTTTTGAAAAACATAGAATGTGGAGAAACTTACACTGTAAGTTTCAGTACTCTCCTGTGCAAGACAAACAAAAGGTCCACTCACCCACATAAGGTTATTTGAGCATATTATGGAAATTATTATTTAAGGCACGTTTTACACATCCTGAATCTGTGGCATGTAAGCATTTTAGTAGCATAACAGTGCCTTACATTTACATCTAAATGTTAATGCATACACACAGAAAGCAATCCAATCCCTGAATACATAGTGTTATATATGTTCCTGTCAGCTGACAAACATTTTGTCACAATGCATGTTTGTTCTGTTTCTTCATAAAAGCCTTTACTGCACAAGATTATGTTGATAAATAGGTTTATACGTTTATTTGTGACATTCATTCGAGGAGTGACAGGTATAGAAAATAAAAGCTATAATTGTTAGATATTAAATGATTGTGACATATACAGTCACATGAAACTACATTACCATTCAAAAGGGCTTTGTAACATTTTTTTGAAAGTACCATCTTACGCTGACAAAAGCTGCATTTATTTGATACAGTAAAAAACAGTAATGTGAAATATTTTTACATCCTTAAAATATTTAAAAATATGCTACAAACATACTAGTGCTAATATTATGTGCTAATATATGTAAGGGATAATCATCGGGCTGCTGATAAGCCTGTCGGTCATTATTCTGAGATAATAACCTGCTTGATGTACATAATCCCGCTTATTACACAGCTTCTTGCCACAAAAGTAAATAATTAGACATAAAACCTTAATCTGAGTTGAAATATTTAAATGCAAAGCTTCAGTGAAGAAAGCTGTTGCTAGGAACATGTAAGGACATGTAAGGGAGATGGTGCAGTCATAACCCTTATTCAGGGGTGTGAAGTAACGAATTACAAATACTCACGTTAAAGTAATTAAGTTGTTTTTAGCAGTAATTGTGTACTTTTAATTTTACTTGAGTACATTTTAAGTGATGTATCAGTACTTTTACTCCGCTATTTTCCCTCAGTTTGTGGTTGTTACATTCTTAATTTATTTTTATTTTTATCCATCAACGTGATTGGATAGAGAGAGAGTAATCGGTGTCGTGACTCTAGTCAAATCAGCTTGTGCATAGAAAACTTTAAGTGCCAACTGCCGTTAATCATGGCTGTTGGAAGGGCATTCTTCAAGCATCAATTCAGTCGAGTTATCAGCATCTTCCTCTAAGGCAGTGGTTCTCAAATCCTGGGTGGGTCGCTGGACTTAAAAAATGGGTCGCCAGGATGATTTAAGGAAGATGTATATATGTATGTAACAAAGTTCAAGACTCAGGGAGAAAGATGCGGGAAGCTGCAAACTTAACTTTAATAACAAAATAAACATTAACAACAAAATGAAAGAAAGCAGCAGCTGTCTCACGCCGGACTCCAGTGCATATATTTGTGTTTGCGTTTATCAGTTAGAATCCACTCACCACTCAAAACGCTGGACTTTTTGTTCAGTGAATTCTGCAAGCTATTTAATCCTCTCATTATAACAAAGCCTGTAGATGTGCCTGTAGAATAGACGTTCAGTGCCGCTGAGAGTTTCATGCGATCGTTAAAACGAAACCGAAAGTAAAACGCACACACGCATTCAAAAGCAATTTTAATACCCCACATTTAGAGAGCGACTGCCCAATGCGCACAAATTAGGCTATATAACATATCTAGGCTTTATAACAGGTCTCTCTGTATCATTCTTAAAAAATTGGGTCTCTTTGGTATGCAATTTGAATATTGAGAGAGTATAGCCAACTTTGATTATGGCTGCATTTAATACGACTAAGAAAGAAGTGTTTATTATTTATTTTTATACTGTTTTTTTATTTATAGGTTCAGTATATATGCTGAATTCTAATGGTGTTTGTATTCTTTGCATTGTTTTTCACATAATTATGTTATGTGCAACAACAGAATGCTGTCTCAGTGGCCTTACACTTGATTTTAAATCTATTTAAAACTATATAATTTAAATAGTGATGATTGTAGGCTACTGAGAATAACTTTCATCTATTCATTACTTTAATAGTTTTTCTGTGTCTTTTGATGTATTTTAAAACTGCTGCATGATAGATATTCTTAATTCTTTCTGACAAACAAGATAATGTGAATCAGTATGTACAATGTTTTCTTAATTTTTAAAATGCAATGTATGGCATTTATTATAAGGGGGTAGGATCCACAGCTCAGTACTCACTACTCAATACTCATGAGTACTTTTAAATAGGCTACTCTTTTACTCTTACTCACTTAGTTTTTTGAATAATTACTTTTACTCTACTCACACTACTTTTTTTGGGTGTGTAGTGGTACTTTTACTTGAGTATATTTTTTCAGTATTCTTTCCACCACTGCACTTATTACACAACATTTCACCACAGAAAAAATTTTGACGATAAAAGATATTGATTTAAGACAAAAAGGTTTCAAAATCTTACCAACAATCTAAAACATGCTAGATATATATCGTCTGTCCATCCATCCATCTATTGTTCGTCCATTTGTCCAGCTATCCATTTGTCCATCCATCCATCCATCCATCCAT
Source organism: Cirrhinus molitorella (assembly GCA_033026305.1). Lineage (NCBI taxonomy): Eukaryota > Metazoa > Chordata > Actinopteri > Cypriniformes > Cyprinidae > Cirrhinus > Cirrhinus molitorella. The sequence goes on from CM065133.1 coordinate 24,824,006, forward strand.
CCATCCATCCATCCATCCATCCATCTATCATCTGCCTGTTCAACCATCCATTTATCGTCTGTCTGTCCATCCATCCATCCATCTATTGTTTGTCTGTCAAATCATCTATCTATCTATCTATCTATCAATATCGTCGGCTTAGAATTATAAGGTTCTATCTGCATTCTGAGCACTTTTGAGATATTGAGCTTCAAAGTTTTTGCATTCCATAGACATCTGTAGATATAACCACTCTTGTTTCTAAAAAAAAAGGCCCAAACTGTACACAGCTTACAAAATAAACAACACATAATGCAAATATGTTGTCACAGAATAAGAATATGTGAATAACTCAATTTTGACAAAAATGTCAGATAGAACCTTATAATTCTAAGGTGACGATAAATTGTTCATCCGTCTATATGTCCGTTGATTGATCTATCTATCTATGGTTTGTCCATCCGTCCATCCATCCATCCATCCATCCATCCATCTAAAAAAAATTAAATAAAAAACTATTTAATTCCTAATTTCTTCAAACTTGCAAACCTGCATTTAGATTAGGCTTTTTCAAGCCAATATCAAAGTTTGTCAATACTTTACTATGTTTCTATTTTAATATACAGTATTTTAAAATGTAATTTATTTCTGTAATGCCAAAGCTCCATTTTCAGCAGCCATTTTTCCAACTTCAACTTCATATGATCCTTCATTAATCATATGTAGTTTGTTCTTTAGTTTTTTTTTCATAAAAGCCTTTATTGCACAAGTTTGTGTTGATAAATTGTTTTATATGGTAAAAATAAGCTCACCAGTGATATTCTAGTCTCTGTGGTGCTTTTGGGATGTGTTAATGCTGCAATCTGTTCAAATAAATACACACCACAGACACAGGATGTGTGAAACAGACCTAATTCCAGCTGTTGCTTGACTAAACAATCCATAAACAAAATTTCCAGTTCCACAACACACTGGATAGATGGCACTGCTGTTGTGTTAATGCCCATAAACTGCTCTGTGCAGCTGCCAAACCCCATCCAGATCACAGAATACACACTGGTGACAGGATCTAATCCCACTAATCAGAAGCAAGACAGGAACAAACAGGCGCTGTGGGATGTACCTCTCCCTTGGCTCCAATGACAAGACGCAGGTCTATCATCCTTGATTTCTCTGATCTTTAGAGTTGATTCTTCTTAGAGTGATGTCTAGACAGAAAACAGAATTGAATCTGGGTTTGTTTGACCTTTGGACACAGACAAATTCAGAGTGAATAACTTTTCATTTAGCATTATCCAATTAATCTTGCTAGGACTGTTCTGTCACGATTCTACTGCTTTTGTACAGAAGCCAGAGCTAAAGTTTAAAATTAAACAACCACATTGCAAGACAAACCACAAAAAGAGAAAAAGAGATGAGAGGTGAGTTCAAATACCAATGGTCATGTAAAACTACTCCCTTTTTACCTTGTCAAAACAGCGTTCACAGCGAACCATTTTGGTGCATGTCTCTTTAAATGATAATGAGCTACTGTTCAGCCCGCCCCCTCTTTCATTTTCTGTGTATTCGGTGGCCCATTGCCATGAAAAACAAAACGAATCCACTAATCCAAATCAAAACGGCTTGATAATCTAGATTGTTTAGGTTTTTCGTGATTTTTTAAAAAAAAGGAGTGAATGGATTTTTATCATTGTAGAGTGGTGTCCACACATAAGATATACAGTTGATGTCAAAAGTTTACACACACACACACACACACACACACACACACACACCTTGTAGAATCTACAAAATGTTAATTATTTTACCAAAATAAGAGGGATCCTACAAAATGCATATTATTTTTTATTTAGCACTGACCTGAATAAGATAGTTCACATATGCAACTATTACAGAAGGTTGAAATGCTCACTGATGCTCCAGAAGATTTGAAGATCAGGGTAAATTTAACTTATTTTGTCTTCTGGGAAACATGCAATATGTATCTTCTGTCACTACTGAAGGGCAGTAATTAAAAAAAAAAAAAAAAAAAGATATTTAGGCAAAATAAGAAAAATATACACATCTTCATTCTGTTCAAAAGTTTTCACCCCCCAGCTATTAATGCATAGTTTTTTTTCCATTTGAAGCATAAGTGAGCATTTCAACTTTCTGTAAGGATTGCATACGAGTCCCTCAGTTGTCCTCAATGTGAAAACATGGATCTCAAAATCATACAGTCATTGTTGGAAAGGGTTCAAATATACAAAAATGCAGAAAAACCTTTGTGGGACCTGAAGGATTTTTCTTAAAAAACTTCTACTTCTACTATTTCAGTCCTTTCAGTCTACATTTTCACTCTTTCACTATTAGGCAGAAACAAGTTTCCATACCATTCTGAGGATAACAAGATTGGTAATCTTGTTCTACGGTGGTCTCAGTCTCTCTTCACTCCACTTTAAGTGTTTGGGAAAAAAACACAAATGGCCACACTATTTTTCACCCACCATGACTTTTTCTCTCCAACATAAACATTACCAATCCAATTCTGTCTAAGAACTATCAAAACTATCAAAAGTGAAATTACAGATTACCCAGGCACTCCGGTAAATGCATCTTAAAGAAATGCTGTATAATTTAATGGACAAGATGCAGTTCAGTCGGTCCTGCCAGACACTACACAACACCTTTATTGTGCTGAGAGCGTTTGCACATTTTTTTTTTTTTCAATCTCTGCACCTCTAATTGAACATGTGTTGTGTTTTTTAATGCCTCGGCCCAGACTGCATACAGCAGTTCTTGCAAGGGACCACTATTTATTTACTAAGAGAGAAATATGGTGCAGACTCTAAATAATTCAGCTGGAATCCCATTTTTTCAACTCCTAAATATGACATATGGAATCAAAAGCTCTTTCTTTAATCAAACTCATAACCATACCTTTTTACAGTATTTCTGACTAAAGACATGTCAGAAATCCCATGTAAGTAGTAACAGCCAACCAGTTTGACACTAATAGAATTAAAAGCATGCCTTTGAGAATAGGGTTAGTGGTCTGTAGTGAATTTCTGTTTTGCTCTCTTGGGTTTAAAACTGATTACATATATCCAGTACCTACTGGCAAACAGATTACTGTGAAAAGGCATTAACAGCTACCATAATTCCTTGTAGGTTAGCATCAATTCAACAGATTAGTGGCTGGTTACTTATATCAGTGGTTGAAATAACCACGTGTCAGTTTCAATACTCCTGGTGGACTGAAACAAATTCAGATTATTGTCTTGCAGAAATTGGGAAATTAGAAAAATTAGTGAACCTGCTCCACTCAGAAAGCTTGATTATCTCTTTAACATTCAAGAGACAATTCAATAGGAATAGGTATTGACGTTTATTTAATTTCCGGCTGGTTGGACTACCTCAATCTTGCATACTAATGCTGGGACTGATCACTGTGATCCAGGCTTGAAAATGCTCTTTAAAAAGCCAAAAGTGTCTTATAATATTCTCCTCCATCATTTGATGTATAACTGCTGACACAATCAATACAAAATGCAAACAAACATACTGTCTCTACTTCTAGCACTGTAAGGTACAACTTTGTATCCTTAAAGACTGCATATTAGTATCTTAAAGGTACACATTAGTACATTTTAGTACTTAAAAGGTGTAATTTAGTACCACTTGAAGGGGTACCGTCCCAGTAATAGGTTTTGTACTTTTTTTTCTCTAAAAGTGTGTAAAAAAACAATTTTTTGAAGTTGTAAAGTTGGAGTACACTACCAGCCAAAAGTTTTTGAACAGTAAGATTTGTAATGTTTTTTAAAGAAGCGGCATGACCTCAAGCGTCAGGATTTGAAAAATAAATTAGTCTGGGTTGTACATTTTTTTTCTCTGTAGCTGAAAAGTTCCAGAAGTTCTGCTTCAACAATGGATTGAACTGACATACACTATCAGTCAAAAGTTTTTGAACAGTAAGATATTTAATGTTTTTTTAAAGAAGTCTTTCTGCTCAACAAGCCTGCATTTATTTGATCCAAAATACAGCAGAAGCATTAATATTGTGAAATATTTTTACTATTTAAACTAACTGCTTTCTATTGGAATGTATTTTACATTTTTTATTTATTCCTGTGATCAAAGCAAAATTTTCAGGAGCATTACTCCAGTCTTCAGTGTCACATGATCTTTCAGAAATCATTCTAAACGCTGATTTGCTGTTCAGGAAATATTTTATTATTATTATTATTATCATTGTTATTGTTATTATCAATATTTAAAACAGTGGAGTGCATTTTTTTTTCCAGAATTCTATGATGAATAGAAAGAACCAAAGATCAGCATTTATCTGAAATAAAAAAGTTTATTTTATTTTTTTTTTTGAGTCTGCTGCTCCTTTTAGACTTAATAAGTGCAGCGTTCGATACCATTGACCATGCAATCCTAATTGTGTAGGTATTCAAGGTTCTGCATTAGAATGGTTTAAATCCTACCTCTCTGACAGATCTTTTTCAGTGGAGATTGGACATTTCTCTTCTTCTTCTTCAGCTTCTTTAAATTGTGGTGTTCCCCAGGGCTCTAATTTGGGCCTGTTGTTGTTTTCATTATATCTGCTTCCTTTACACCTGATTTTTCAGAAATATAATATTCCATAAAATTTTTACACTGATGACACACAGGTTTACTTTCTGCTTAACCATAAGGATAGCGGTAATATACTCCCTTTGCTGAATTGTCTGACTGAGGTTAGATCGTGGCTGGCTGCAAATTTTCTAACACTAAATGATTCCAAATCTGAAATTGTTGTTTTTGGTCCTCCTGCCTCTGTTACTCTGATTCAAAATCAATTAGGTTCACTTTCAGCTAATTCCCATGTACATGTAAAGAACTTAGGGGTGATAATTGTATAATGATCTAAAATTTGATAAGCAAATCAACGCACTTGTTAAAAACAGTTTTTATTATCTTAGATCTATTGTAAAGTTGAGAACATTTCAATCAGGTAAGGATTTGGAGACTGTGATTCATGCTTTTTTCACCTCTAGGCTTGACTATTGCAACTCACTGTATCTTGATGGGTCTAGGTCTTCTTTATCTTGTTTGCAACTGGTGCAGAATGTGGCTGCCAGGTTCCTCACTAGAACTAAAAAGAGGGATCATATTTCACAGATTCTTGCTTCTGTACACTGGCTGCCAGTTGAATATTGCATCAACTGTGCGAGATTGAGATTGTGCTTTTTCGATTGTCACCCCCAGATTGTGGAATGCTTTACCAACATATATTTGATTCTGTTTTATTGGACTGTTGTGGAGGTTTTAATTGTATTTTAGTTTAATTCTTTGTATTTTTATGTTGCAGGTATATGTTTTGTGAAGTTATGTTTTATTGTACAGCACTTTGGTCAGCACTCACTGTTTTAAATGTGCTTTAGAATTAAAATTGCCTTGCCTTGAAAGAAATTACAGAAATTAATACTTTTAGAAGGGATGCTTTGAACTGATCAAAAATGATGATAAAGACATATATAATGTTACAAAAGATTTCTACAGTATTTCAAATAAATGCTGTTCTTCTGAACTTTCTATTCATCAAAGAAACCTGAAAAAATCTACCGTTTTCTAGCTGTTTTCAACATAATAATAATAAATGTTTTTGAGCAGCAAATCAGAATATTAAAATGATTTCTGAAGGATCTTGTGACACTGAAGACTGGAGTAATGATTCTAAAAATTAATCTTTTAAATTACATTTTAAAATAATACAACTGTTTATTTAAATAGTAACATTTTTTTCAATTTAATTTGTAATTTGAATCAAATAATTTCAGGCTTGGTGAGCAGAAGAGATTTCTTTAAATTACATAAAAAAAAACCTTTGACTGGTAGTGTGTATCAGTTCAATCCATTGTCAAAGCAGAACTTCTGGAACTTCAGCTTCAGAGAAAAGATCTTACAACCCAGACTAATTTATTTTCCAAATCCTGCTGCCTGAGGTCTGCCTAATTTTATTCTATTTTTCACTAAGCAAGTACCAAAAAGAAAGATCTTTAGTGGGGAAAAATAAATAAATTTGTCTAAATATTTTCTGTGCAAAACTCTGAAAGCATGTTTTTCCTGTTCAGCAATACATAAAAAAAAGAAACCGGCATATACTTTGACTTTGATCATACGGCGTGCCTCTGCGATGCTCGTTACCAAAGCTTACAATAATTTGGGTCACTAATTGAACCGTCTGGCAAATGAAAGGATGTTCCTTTACATTTAAAATAGTATTTTCAGCTGGAATGCAGATCTGAGAAGTTTTTTGCTTCAGTAATGCTGCATGTGTCATTAAATTCACAATAAAGCTCATGCACAGATGAGCTCTCCAGAGTTCTGATAGTGAATTTACTATTTCCCAGTAAGATACAAAAATAGAAAGATTATCGTCTGCCTTTGATTTTTTGAAAAGGAACTGAGCAAAGCTTTACATGTACATCAAAGTGGACGTTTTTTTATAAGCGTCTCGCAAACAAGTTATTTTCTCCACGATTCACACCCTGTTGTGTAATCGATAACAAGTGGTCTGTTGCTGATTGGATAGAGAGGAGTTTAAAGCGAGTGTTTATTAATTCTTAAGTTCAGACATTCCCTGCAGCGACGTCTACAGTTTGTTAGCATCAAAAACATCAGTAGCATTCATTTCAGGTGGACAACTGTCATCTTTTATTCATAAAGTTTTGTAGGTCAAGACACCTCAATATATTCCAATAATTACAAGACTGACTAGTAAAACTGCATGTCTGCCTAATAATATAATGTCTGGACTTGATTTCCCACACCATCCTTCTCAATTCAGTTCACTCTGAGGTGCTAAATAATTTAGCGCCAGGAAAGTGGCGCTATAAAAAAAAGCGCCCCCGATTTACTCTGGTCCACTGCGGTTTATCAAATCAGCTCAGTTCTTTCCTTTAAAGGTCTAAATATACTCTTCAGGGACATGAGAACATCTGCTGATGAAAAAAATATTCTCTATTCACATATTTTAACACTGTCCGCCCCATATTTTGTAGTAGGTGAATTAAGTATAGCCACAAATAGCCTTGTCAGTTACACTACAGCGTTTGATCAAAGCTAAAATGCACTAAGACCTGATTATGGCTGGTTTTGAGTTTAAAGAGAATCTCACAGCAGAGACTGACCCAGATTTAGCGAACAGGAGGCTGCAGAAGTCCTTTATCCTGTCAATCAGTCAGTCAAGCTCTCTTCATTAGGCCTGTGGTGATCCCCTATCTGTTTCCATCAGATCAGCTGTGCTGTTATGTGAAATTTAGCGTCCTTGAATCATTTAACCCAATGGGATCATTCTCTCAGGTCTCAGGTAATTGATTCATGAAGAAATGGTGTAAATGACACTTTTACACCTCAGTTTTTTATGATTCTAGTTTGGAGTAACACTACTGGCAACACAAAAATGTATATACAAATTTTAATGTTTTTTTTTTTTTTTTAAGAAGCCTCTTCTGCTCACCAAGCCTGCATTTATTTGATTCAAAGTACAGCATTTACTGGATTATAACCAAAATAAACAAGAACATAAAAGAAAAAAAAAAAAAAAAAAAGAAAGAAAACGCTTTAAACGATGGCTTAGCTTGTCTTGTTTCTCCACAACCCTTTGTTAAAATCCAAGAACTTTCAGACCTATATAAAAACAGAAATCTCACCTTTTTTCACTATGTTACTGTAATGTTTCTGACCCTCAACTCTGTTATGCTGCTTCTTTTACTGTAACTGTATTTTTGTTTATTTTTGCTTTTATTTGTTTTTTTAGTTGTGGTCCTTGATGCATGATTGTTTTCTGTTTCTTGTAAAGCTACATTGGGATCTTGAAAGGCACTATATATAGAAAAATTCTTCTTCTTATTATTATTGCTGCCATTAATGTTTAAAAGTTAAAAAATTCCTTCCAGTTATAAAGTATTAAAAAAGCTTTACCAGATTATCAGAAGATTACATTTAGAACAACTAGCTTTGTAGCAAGTACACAAAGCATTTTTACACTGTTTGGTGCGCAGTACAAAAATAAAATAAAAAACCCTAAATATAACCAAAAAACTCAATACAGACAGAAAAAAGGCTCTTATGTGTTTTTTGAGGTTGCAGAGCCGTGTGTTAATTATAGCACAGCGCCTGGGGTTCTCTGCAAGTCCACATGGTCGCATTCACTCTGAAAAATAGCTGATTAAAAATATTTATGCTCTAATTAAATTCCCATTTTTCAAGCCCTATTTTCATGCAACATTAATAGGAGTGAACAATGAGCAATAAAATAAAGCATTATGAGCTCCTGCCATCCAGAATACATAAGTGCCGAAAATACTATAACATGCCAGATTATGCATGCAAAGTATACATACACTAAACCAAGCGCATTGCCTCTCCAGTCCATCCACATCCCATGGAGACTGGGGCTAATTGTCATATTAATTGCCATGCATATCAACTAATCAATTCAAGCACATATAAAGCATAAAAAAGCCTGAACACACCAAAACAAGAGGGTTCATACAAAATGCATGTTATTTTTATTTAGTACTGACCTGAATAAGAAATTTCACATAAAAGACGTTTGTATAGTTTATATACTTATGTAGTTTACAAGAGAAAATAATAGTTGAATTTATAAAAATGAGTTGTTACCTAAATGATCCATAGCCGTTTTTTTTTTTTGATTTTTTTTTTTTGATAGTTGTTCATGAGTCACTTGTTTGTCCTGAACACTTAAACTGCCCGCTGTTCTTCAGAAAAAAATTCTTCGTTTTTTCAGCATTTTTGTGTATTCGAACCCTTTCCAACAATAACTGATCTATCTTTTCACACTGAGGGACTCATATGCAACTCTTACAGAAGGTTCAAACACACACTGATGCTCCAGAAGGAAAAACAATGCATTAAGCCAGGGGGTGAAAACTTTTTGAATGTAAAAATCAGGGTAAATTTAACTTCTTTTGTCTTCTGGGAAACATGTAATATCTTCTGTAGCTTCTGAAGGACAGTACTAAATGGAAATAAAAATATTTAGGCAAAATAAGAAAAATTTACATTTTGTTCAAAAGTTTACACCCCCAGCTCTTACTGCATTGTTTTTCCTTCTGAAGCAGAGGTCTTCAACCCTGCTCCTGGGGACCAACTTGCCTGGAAAGTTTATTTGCAACTGGCTTCAGCACACCTGCCTGCAATTTTCAAGCAGTCTTGAGGAGCTTGATGGACCCTTTTCACAAGACTGTGATGACGCGTTTAACGGTCATCAGCATCGTAAATCCTCGAAAGTTTTTAATATTTTTATTTTTAAAAAATGTATGTACATTTATAACACTATAATTTGTATTAAATTACTTTTTAATCAAAATACAAAACACTATTAATGCAAATGCGAGGAAGCTTCTAATGCCGCATCTATGGGAGTGACAGTGAATTTGACACTGTTCTCTCTTCTGACTGCTGTTATCAGTCTCTCTCGATTTTTTCCCTTTTATTTAAAGTCATGAAAACACTTTCGTGGAGTTTCTCTTTTGCTATCTGAGCAAATCCGAATGAAAAAATATATTTGTGGTACTCTTCCATTCACTGCTCTAGAAGTTAACCCAACTATGACGAGTTCCGCTGCGAGAAACCCGGAAACGTGAAAATGGTCCATTGCCCGCTTCAGGTGTGTTTGATTAGGGTTGTAGCTAAACTCTTCAGGATAGTGGGTCCCCAGGAACAGGGTTGAAGACCTCTGTTCTGAAGCATTAGTGAGCGTTTGAACCTTCTGTAATAATTGCATATCAGTCCCTCAGTTGTCCTCAGTGTGAAAAGATGATCTCAAAATCATACAGTCAGTGTTGGAAAGACTTAAAATACATAAAGATGCAGAAAAACCAAAGAATTTGTGGGACCTGAAAGATTTTTCTGAAGAACAGCAAGAAGTTTTAACTGTTAAGGACAAACAAGGGACTCATGAACAACTATCACAGCTGTGGATCATTCAGGTAACAACACAGTATTAAGAAACGAGTGTATGAAGACTTTTGAACAGGTAATTTTTATAAATTCAACTATTATTTTCTCTATATGTGTAACGAAGAGTCAACGGAGTAGGGATCCATTCACAGCTTTATTAAAGAGTTAGGCAGGTCGTACAGGCAGTAGGTCATCAACAGTAACAAACACTATGTAAGCAGGACAGAATTGTAATCAATAAACAGGCTGGAGGTCGGGCAGGCAGCAGGCAATAAACAGAGTAAGTCCAGGTAACAGGCAAAGTCCAAAAGGCCAGCAGCAAGCGATCAGAAAACGTTATAACAGTCCGAGACAGAAACAGAAAAGCAAACCAGGGAAAAACACTCAGAAATACCCGCATAGCAAAACAAGACTTCGCACATGACTGAGAGTGAGCATGGCTTTTATAGTCTGTGGGTAATGGCCGATGCCTGTGGAGGTGATCAGCCCAGGAATGGGGTTATGGGAAATGGAGTTTGTGAAATAGTCCAGAGTTCCAGTGAAGGCTCCCTCTGGTAGAGATCTGAGGGAGCCACAGAGGCACGATTCGTGACAATATGTAAACATCTTTTATGTGAAATATCTTATTCAGGTCAGTCCTAAATAAAAAATAACATGCATTTTGTATGATCCCTCTTATTTTGGTAAAACAATTAACATTTCGCAAATTCTGCAAGGTGTATGTAAACTTTTGACTTCTTAGTAGTAACTGTAGTTACTAAGGTTAAAGCCCCTGTGACAACTAGTCCTTATTTCACTTTTTTTTTTAATAAGCTGCAATTCGACTGAATTCTGCAGATTCATTAACATAAAGCCACTAAAACCATCAAGTCTTAATTGGAGCTAAACACACTAAATTCTGCAGTCCTTATGGGATGAATGTACATTCATGCAAATCATATGCAGGAAGGGTGCACAGACGCATCATGCATAATTGGACCGCCGAAGCTAATGAAACAGGTTCCCAACTTCATATTCATGTCATTCTAACATGTTTTTCTCCACTTCCATCCAGGAAAATGAGCAGAGCGATAATCCATCTCCTTGAAAATCCATAGGCCTAGTATATGAAAGCATGAGATTTGATTTCGAACTGTTACCGATTCTCATTAATGACATCTGCCGTGCTGCTGGCATCTGCCATAACCTGAATAAATCCTTCATTCAATCGAAAAAGCAATTGTTTCTGGACGCAAGATATTTTTCTAGAATCCATTTTCATGAGGCCACAAAACAACATCAGGATTCTGTTCAGAGGTTTTCCGATCCGCCCTCCTCGCCCCCTTGTTTTCGCCTCAAGTGCTTTGTTCTCCTGAATCTCATTATCATGCACTCTGTTGTTTTTTCACAGACACTCACACAGTCCCTTTGTTTTCCGTACAAAGGGCTTTCTCGAGACCCGATTCAAACAGGTGTTTTTTGTTCGCTAACCCTGCTAATTACCCTCCTTGTAAACATGCAACAGCAAAAGCATCATTTTCTGCCATTCTGCCTTTGAGCTTCAACGATCAGTTGTTTCGCAGTGTTTGCTTGTTTATGCACAGTGTTGAAGAGACTAACGCAGTGAGTTTACAACAGTGTTGCATAATTTAATATGGAACTTGAGCTGTTTGCCACTGCCTTGAACCAGAGGGAAATATAAACCAGACTTGTGTGTACAAGGAGTGTTTCAGTGCGGGAAAGAAAATGATCTTCATAACTTTCCCCTTCTACCTCTAATCCCTGGTTCTGATTCCACCTCAGTAGGTAACGTGGCCTCTACTGCAGTTTAAGCCAGTGACAGGGGTGGCAGTGTCAGACAAATGATTCATTTATGAGTTCTCCTGCTCTGGGTCTCTGCTAGTCATTTGCATGTAGATGCAGGTGATAGAACGAGCCACTGCTGAGTACTGAACAACAAGAGCAGCATGAAAGATGGTAGTCATATGGCGCATCACCCAACTGTTCATGCTTTCCTGTGCCTGATACCACATCCATTTTTGCATACTGCCAGCAGGGGGAGACCTAACATACTTGACTAAAGAAATATTCCAGGTCTAGTTATGCTTAAAGGGATAGTTCACCCAAACATTTTAAATTCTGTGATTAGTTACTCACCCTCATGTCTTTCCAAACCCGTAAGACCTTTGTTCCTCTTCAGAACATAAATTAAGATATTTTTAATGAAATCTGAGTGCTTTCTGACCCTGAAAAGATAGCAATGCAACTACCATGTTCAAGGGCCAGGTTAACCCCATCACACTAACCATTTTACACCCATAATAATTTAGACTCCACACTTATGTGACATAATGTACCAGAAATGACACCATTCAGGTCTCTTTAATAATGGTGCAGAAAACGGTTAGTAGAATCATACTTTTTATTCATATTTTTGAGGCATTTTTGAGCTTAACAACCCCATCACATAAAAATTAATATGGAAAATTATTACTTTTTCAACATTTTAATCCATAAGTATATACAATGTACTTATTTTATTGCTGTCATATATGGTCTGCTCTGCTACACTACATAAGGAGCAGTGGCCATTTTGAGGGAAAAAAAACACAATCCCGTCACAAATATATGTATTTCTCATTGTTTTGTGGTTGTAAACTTGTGACAGGTTGAGTTATTTGCTTTTTTTATTACTAATTTTAATGTAAAAATATATAAAATAGTCATGGTTTCAGTAAAAATATATACTTCAAAATCATGACAATGCATATTTTTTGCTTTAAATAGAATTTTTGATGTAATATGTCCACTTAAATGTTGACAAGCAGAAATTGCACCCACATTTGCAGCAGAAGGACAGTGGTGGGCATGCAGATGTTGACCCAGAAACAAGGGTACAATCTGAGAGAGAAACAAAACCAAAAGTTTACATTTAAGGCAATGTATCCCTTCAGATGTGTTACAGTCTTCAGCCCTGTCACACATTGTCATGTTAATATTTATAGGAAAATATAGGGAAAACAATTAAGCACAAAAGTATTTCTTGCTGATTACCATCTGACATGTTACTGGCTAAAACAATAAAATCGTGATTTTAGTTGAAATTTTATATTAAAAATAGCTTTTACAAAAATAAAGAGACAGTAGACACACAATTTATATATTTTTAGCTTCATTCCTTTAAAATGTGAAAATGATGATAAATGTTACATTTTTTATCATTAAATTGTTATCAGGGACACATGAGCAGTAGGTACATGTTAGTTTTTTAACAATTTTTAAACCAATCCCATTTGGTCCGTTACACGGTTGAGAAAAAAAGGTGTCTAAAGTGGAAAACAACTGAAAATAATAAAAGGTCTTTAATGCCTGAGGTGGGAAAATATGATTTTTTGGAGGTTTGATATGTGCCTAATGATGTGGGGTATTTAGAAGTTGAATCAAATGTAGTTGAAAAACATGTATATTCCAAGTTGAAAATGAACCGAATCCCAGGAATAACCCAAATGGCATGAACAAAATTAAATTAAACATGATTTTTAAAGTTTTTTTTTTTAAGCAGACTGAAATGCATTTTCTTGTAACATGTACTCCAATAACCTACCTTTGAAAAATATTTTTTTGCAGTGTATTTCAAAAAATTATAAATACATTACTTCTAAAAAAAGAGTTTACAGAATTATTTTTTATACATTTTAATAAAAGTTTTCGCTTCAAAATTGTAGCTTTTAAAAACTCTAGAAATTGGTCTCATTTACTTCCAGTGCCTCCTTGTAACCTTGATTTATGTTAAAGAAGAGGTGAGTCAAAATAGCTCATTAAGGGATTCGAAATAACATACTTTAGGGTGGCCATATGACCTCTTTTTCCCAGACATGTCCTGTCTAAGATTTCTAAATTGGCTGAAATGTACAGGTTTTGTCTTTGTTTTCCTATTGACTTGCATTTTACGTTCCTCATACATTAAATATTTATGCATATTTGCATTTAGATCCCACTTTCTTGCACGCCACAATTGGTCCATTATATAAAAAGCCTGCATGCTACTGGTTAAACTACTTTTCAGTCATTACTTTCAGCAAATATGGAAACAAAACAAAACTAAGCTCAAACCCAGACATTTTAGTATCGCCATTTGTAGCTGCAGAAGCATTTTCAGCACATACAGAAGCATCTGGCCTAGCATGCATAATGCAGCATACACTGCACTGGAACAAGACAGCACCATCAGTTCCAGCAGTAACAGTGAGCTTACAGTTAAGCTTGAACATTTAACTGTAGTTAGAATAGAAAGGAAAGCATGCTGGGAACAGATTGCGTATGTTGAGGAGGGAGCTTAAAGAACCTTAAGCTGCTTAAGATGCTACAGCTGTAGAAAAGAAGACTGTAGAACCTAGTGCAGTCTGCTGTATAGTGTTGACTATAAGGCTTTGATATCTTCTCTGATGCTCTCTTCAGAGTCATGCCTCTAAATGAAACTTGACAGAATAATAGTCACAAAAACATCACAGGTTTTAGTGGTAGTTAAGAAGGGCTATAATACCTGGAAACCTATCTGCTACCATTCTTACTGAAATTAATTTTTTTGAGGAAAACATTTCAGGATTTTTCTCCATATAGTGGATTTCAATGGTGCTCAACGGACTGAAGGTTAAATTGCAGTTCCAATGCAGCGTCAAAGGGCTCTACATGATCCCAGCTGAGGAATAAAGGTCTTATCTAGTGAATCGATCAGTCATTTTCCAAAATGACTCATTTTCTAAAATGACAATCATTTATATACTTTTTAACCACAAATGCTTGTCTTGCTATAGCTCTGCTTGCGCATCTTCACGCATTGGACTTCATCAAATATATCTTAATTTGTGTTCTGACTATGAACAAAGGTCTTACAGGTTTGAAACAAACAACATAAGGGTGAGTAATTAATGAATTAATAGATAGATAGATAGATAGATAGATAGATAAAATGATGGATAGAACAATGGAGAGAACGATAGAGCAATAGATAGATAGATACACAGACAGAGAGATAGATAGAACGATAGAACGATAGAGTGATAGATGGATAGATAGATAGATAGATAGATAGATAGATAGATAGAGAGAACGACAGATAGATAGATGATAGATAGAACGATAGAGCGATAGAGCGATAGATAGATGATAGATAGATAGAGCGATAGATAGATAGATAGATAGACAGATAGAAAGATAGATAGATAGATAGATGGAGAGAACGATAGAGCAATAGATAGATAGATAGAACGATAGAGCGATAGATAGATAGATAGATAGATAGATAGATAGATAGATAGAACGATAGAGCGATAGAGTGATAGATAGATAGATAGATAGATGATAGATAGATAGAACGATAGAGAGATAGAGATAGATAGATAGATACACAGACAGACAGATAGATATAGATAGAACAATGGAGAGAACGATAGAGCAATAGATAGATAGATAGAACGATAGATAGATGATAGATAGAACGATAGAACGATAGAGCGATAGATAGATAGATAGATAGATAGAACGATAGAGCGATAGATAGATAGATGGATAGATAGAACGATAGATAGATAGATAGATAGATAGAACGATAGATAGATGATAGATAGAGCGATAGAGCGATAGAACGATAGATAGAACGATAGATAGATAGATAGATAGATAGATAGATAGATAGATAGATAGATAGATAGATAAAATGATGGATAGAACAATGGAGAGAACGATAGAGCAATAGATATATAGATAGATAGATAGATAGATAGATAGATAGATAGATAGATAGATAGATAGATAGGCACAGACAGACAGACAGACAGAGATAAAGTGATGCACTTTTGGGATAAATCAACTAGGTGACAAGTATCCAAGGTAACCTTCATCATCTTTGGGAATACCAAAGAAGAGCTACCTGTTTTGTATTGCAAACATTACCCAATGCTGAACCAAAATCAATACAGTCCATGCTCGCAGAATCACCATCATTTCATCCAAAGTCCAGACTGCAGACCCAAAACACCTTCACCAGTAATTGTCTAGAGCCTAGACTCACTATACGGCTTAATTTTCCTCTCAATTCTCGTCTTTATCTCATTTGCTGGATCCTGTTGAGGGAGTTTTGTGATTAGAACTGGGGGTTTGAGAGTACACACGTGTCTTTCTCCCATCAGGTGCTCAGAGGTGCTGGAGAAAAAAACGAGCACATATTCCAAGTCCATGCTGAGCCATAAACTGCCACAGACTTCAAGGGGCTTTGAGGAGAAGGATGTGAAGAACCCTTCTCTGGATTGAAGCAGATCTACACAGGAACTAAAAGGCCAGCAGGTGATTCTCAAGACTGTGAATTCTAAGAGCTCAAACTGCTTTTAGGACCCACAGACTGAACTGCAAACTTCAAATGGATCGTTTAGCAAGCAGCCGAGTTTAAATACGTCCACCCCCTGCTCAAATCATTCTCTGTCAGTGCATAATTGCCATGCTCCTGTCATTGTGAATGATGAGGGAAAGAAACTCTGCCTTTATTTTGTCTGCTGTACCCTGAATGACATTAGCACTTGCTTTGATACTTTTGATGCTTTTTGAAAAGCATTTTTCCTTCTTTTGATTTATGTTGCTTTTAGCATTGTCAAAATACAATTGTGAGTTAAATGCTTTGTGACTATGGTCTGACACAACACAAATATGAGTCATCATTATATTTAACTGCACATGAACTTTGGTTGTAACAACAAAAAAATAAAAATAGCTGAAGGTTGGAAGGTGTGGAAGTGCATAAAGATAAGTAAATTGCCAAAATAATCTGACGTTTCTTAATGATGGCAGATATTCTTATAAATTAAAATGAAAAGTATGCTTTATTTTGACTCTATATTATTTATTACCCCTTTTATTGCTTGAAATCTCTTAATATGCTATATGCAGTATTTTTGTCACATTTTATTTTGTACAGAAAAAAATAGTGTATTAAAATATCATATTTTTTGTTATATATATAAAAAATTATAAGAATATTATAAACATATTTTTAAATTAGGTTTGAACTCATTTCTTGCTTTGACACACTTAAGAATACAATAATTACAAATATTATAAATTAATAAATGTGTAATTTAATTTTTTTTTTAATTGAATTAAATTTTATTTTCAGGAGGTATTCTTTTGAAACTTCAGGAGGTATTCTTTTGAAACTCAAATAATTTAGTTATATATTTTATATATAGTTTATTTTTATTTACTGGAGTTTAGGCTGTAAAATAAAATAAAATAATAAAATAAAAACTATTTTTTTTAAAGATCTATCTAAATCTACAAATAAACATCTGAAGTCAAAGAAAATAAATAAATAAACACATATTCTTAAGTTTTTTTAAAAAATAAATAAATATAAGAATGTTTGTTTGCATATTTAGATATTAATAAATAAATGTATTTAAATAAATATGCATATTATAAATTAATACATAATTTATTTACTTCACAAACTTATTTTCAAATTTGTTGGATAATCTTAGAAATATTTATTTTATTTTATTTATTTATTCAGGAGGGTTTTTTTTTTAATGCAAACTCAAATCCCCAAACTACTGTAATAAAAATTATCAGACGTATATTTTTATCTTAAGTTTCTAAAATAAATAAATATAAATAACAAAATGTATTAATAAATATCTAAAATTTATTTATAAATATCTAAATAAACATACAAGTAAATGAAATGAATATATTTAAATATTCTTACGCTTGTAAAATAAATAAACATAAGAATTTTGTTTGCATATTTAGATATTTATAAATAAATTATCTAACAAATATTATAAATTAATACATTTGTTGTTAAAATGTATTTATTTTACAAACTTATTTTTACTTATTACTTATTACTTATTTAGTAAATCTGTCAATACAAACAAAGACATTCCCAGACAGTTGGAAAACAGCAATAATTACACCGGTTCATAAATCAGGAGATAAGGAAGTACTTAGTAATTATAGGCCTATTGCAACATGTCCTCCAATTTATACGACCGACTTAAGTCGTTTTCACAAATCCTCAAATACGTCTCTGTAAAGCGTATTCAACATTTGCTCCCTTATCAGTAACAGGTATCTAACTCAACCTTAGCATTATGTGTAGGTCAATTAGTAGCGCCTTGCACTGCGGAGTGATATAATCATATGAACACAAGATCGATTCCAGAGAACGCATATGTTTTCATTGTATGTTTTTTTTTTAAAATATGCACTATAAATAATGATTTTGCACTATTTCTGTAAGGGGTAGGTTTAGGGTAGGGTTAGGTGTGGTCATATATACGAATTACACCTAGTAAAACACGTTTACATTACCCTGAAATCGTATAAAAACTCATACGTCATTCGATGACGTCAGATCCAACGCGACACTGTCATTATTTTTACGACCGCTAGAGGGCGCTTAACTTTAAAACGTAAGAATGGATCGTATTTGGTTGATTCAAAAACGTCCAACAGGGTCGTATTTTCTTTGAGGACAGTCTCGTCTAACCAGTTGCTTTATCCACAGCAGTTTGGATTCAGAGATAAATATTCTACTGAAGTAGCTAATTGTTATCTGCTTGACAAAATAAAAGGATCACTGGATAAAGGACATGTTGTAGGGGCAGTGTTCTTGGACCTAAAGAAAGCATTTGACACTGTAAATCACTGCATTTTATTAAATAAATTGAATCAGTTTAAAATGTCACCAGAAGCTGTACAGTGGTTTGGGTCTTACTTGGTTGGGAGACAACAATGTGTTAGGGTTAATGGGGTGAAGTCAACTGTATGTGCGAACAACATGGGAGTTCCACAAGGGTCTGTACTCGGCCCTTTGTTGTTCTCAATGTATATAAATGATTTACCTAATTGATGTCCAGGTGTCAACTGCCAGTTGTATGCAGATGACACTGTCATCCATGTGTCTACCAAAACACCTAGCCTGGCAGGGGAGCACCTGAGTCAGGCATTGCAGAATATTTCTAAATGGCTTGAGTCATCCCATTTAACTCTTAATGTTCAGAACACTGTTTCTATATGCTTCTCCATATGTAACCGGCCTGTAAGGGATGCATTTGAGGTGAGGATTAAGAATGAAATAATTGAAGTAGTGAATGAAGTAAAGTATCTTGGCATCTTTCTGGATAAGAATTTAAAATTCGATAGTCAGGTAAAGAATCTTTGTAGGAAGGTCAAACCACATTTAAATAGTTTTCGTATTATTAGAAGGGACCTGTCATGTCAAACTGCAAAATTATATATGCATACAATGATATTTTCACATTTATCATATTGCATCACATCCTGGTCGCAAGCCTCTTTAACTGTACTGAAGCCCATTGTTTCAATATACAAACAGACAATTAAAGTTATGGATCGGAAACCCATGCGTTGGCACCATTTTGAGGTTCTACGAAAGCATAACCTTCTCAGTTTTGATAGATTTATTGATTTTAATTATCTTAAATTGTTTTTTAAATGTCACTGCAGTTTTCTGAATTAATTAGTAGGCGTCAGACTTCTCATAGGGCAAATACACGAGCCATTAGTAGTGGGGACTGTCTTGTTCCAAAATACAAGACCTCTTTTGGTCAGTCAGTCTTTCCTGTTAAGGGACCTAAACTTTGGAATGCTTTACCTACCTATTTAAAACTAGAAAATGATGGCATTGGTTTTAATAGAAGACTCAAACAATGGTTGAAAACAAAACAGCAGTGTTTGCATAAATAGTATACAATTAGGCTTCTGGGTTGATCGTGTTGCTTTTGCTATATGGCCTGTTTAATTAGTATGTAGTATGTGTGTGTGATTATGTACATAGGTATATATGTGTATACATGTGTATTTTGTTTGTACATGGGTGCGTATATGTTATGTGGGTATATGTATATATGCATACGTGCTATCCTTTTTCTTTTTTTTTTATTGTTGTTTTTATTATTTTACGGATGTTATTAATTTTGTGTACTGGAATTTAATTTTTTTTTTTATTTAATTTAAAACACTTAAACAAATGCATATGGTTGCCAATGTAATTGTGATGTCCATGTTCAAATAAAATAATAAATAAATACATTTTACAAATATTTTATTTTATTTTATATTCAGGAGGTATTCTTTTAAAATGCAATCTCAAATCTATCAAACTTGAATCTTTCAAGAAAAACAAGGTCAGAGTTTAACGAAGAAGTAATGGTAACGATTTACTTATTTTTTTCTTCTAATGGAGATTTAAGCAATGTTCAAAATATGAATGAAATAAAAAATGCAAATACTCTGATGGCCGGAAGACAACATAAGGGTTATACTAAAATAATTCCAAGAATAACTGCTCAAAAAACATATTTTTCTCAAATATATGGCAGAATTATTGACACCCCTCAATTACCACCACTTCGCTGTTAAACTCTGACCTTGTTTTTCATGAAAGATTCAAGTTCCCAGAAAGTTTTATGGTTTTTATTATATTTTTTTTTTCTATAGGGTGTGACCGTAATCACTATCTCACAGGCAGTGCCAGTGAAAGCATATTTTTGAGGCTCAGCATTTCAGTAAATTGTGGAAGGTTATCTAATAGATTTAACATTTTGGCTGATACCTAGGCAATTTCTGTGTCACCTTCTCTGCAGATGAAGCAGTTTACACTGGATGGTTGTAATTCGCCTGCGGTCTGTCTCCAGGCAGGTCCGGTCCAGTAATCCATCGAGTGAGTTTATCTGTCCGAGAGTCGTCTCTGACCGTGAAACTGTGATTCATACACCTGCAGCGGTCCTGAGCTCAGATTGGTAAGCTGTCAAAGCTGTTAATCAATACGGCTCCATGGCAGTTGTTAGTTCCAGTGTGTTTTATGTCTCTTGGGGGTCTTCAACTCTATCGAGACTGCAGGAAAAAAAAAGAAAAACAACTAACAAGGCAATAAATATCTTTGCTTTTCCTCTGGAACCACAATCAACACAGCTAAAAAATGTGCTGGGCAGATCTTAAAAGGTGGGGAATTGAGTTTGTATTTCAAAAGAATACTTTTCTGAAAATAAAATAAAATGTATTTATTATATATGGCTCTTTATGGCTCTTGCCATATACAATGACAGCTCACAGTTTCCACAGTCTGTCAAACGCGGAAAAAAAAAACAAATGAAGTAATATAAATAAATACATTGATTTATTCATTTATAATAATAATAATAATAATCACCATAAAAGTAGTCTATATAACTTGAGTTACATATTCAGCATTTTTTAACCCAAGGTACTGTAAATAAAAATAATCAGATATGTATTTTCATTTAGTTATATGTTTTATAGATAGTTTTTTTTTTATGTACTGGAGTTAAAATAAAATAAAATAAAATAAAATTGTAAAAAAGAAAACAGAAAACAAGACTAATTTAAAACTAAATACATACGTGTTTGTAAAATAAAAATTATTTAAAATAATAAAGATTAACTTTACAATCTATTTATTTTTTATTTAATACATTGTTTTATAGTTTATTTTATATACTAGAAATTAGGCAGACACCATCTCTCGGAGAGCAGATCCTCCCATCTCTAGGTTGCTTGTCTCAGAGTCTCTTGCCCCTACGCTTACTGCCTGGTTTGGCGGGAGGTTGGACGGGCTGGGCGCTCCCCTTGTGGCCTGCCGTCTAGGTGTAGGCTGCTGCTTAGTGACGAGCAGATGGAGGGGCTGTGGCCGACGACTGGGTGGAGGCAGCAGCTGGTCATTGGGGCAGGATATGCTTTATTGCCTACGTCTGCTTCTGTGCTGCTAAAAAACTTTTGAGCAAAGTTTTCAACAGCGTTGCCAAAGAGGCCGGTCTGACAGACAGGGGCGTTGAGGAATCGAACTTTGTCGGGCTCACACATATCTGCAAGGTTTAGCCAAAGCACTAAGGTGGACATCGCCCAACCCAGGGAGCGTGTAGTGACTTTCGTCATCCGTAAGGCGAGGACCGTCGCTACCTGTAGTTCCTGCATAACCCCTGGGTCAGAACTACCCTCATGCAGTTCCTTGAGCGCTTTGGCCTGATAGACCTGCAGGAGTGCCATGGCATGCAGGGTGGAGGCGGCCTTTCCACAAGCTGTGAAAGCTGTGCCCGCCAAGGAGGACGAGAACTTACACGCCCGGGAGGGGAGACGCGGATTACCCCGCCAAGAGGTAGCGGCCTTGGTACACAGCTGCATCGCCACAGACCGTTCCACCGCTCCGCCGGTGAGGGTAGTGAGGAAGGAACCAGACTGACTTTGGGCAGAAGAAGGTGCCGTCCACGATTTGATCACTTCCTCATTCACTTCCGAAAAGAACAGTACTGGGGCGGGGAGCTGAGAACCAACCCGGGCCGCCCCAAGAAACCAATCGTCCAGCCGCAAGGGTTTGGGACACGGTGGAGGGTTCCACTCGAGCCCAACACCCGCGGCGGCCCGGAAAAGAATAGCAGCCATCTCTGGGTCTGACTCGGGCAATGCTGCCACACTCGAAGGGGGCAACGCAGCCGAATCTTCATCCTCGGAGGACATGCGCTCATCCTCCGATGCAGAAATTGGCATCTGGTCGTCCAGGGGAGCCCCAAAAGTGACAACTGGTACTGCACAAGACAGATCAGCACGCCCTTCTGGAAAGTCCACAGGTTGCAGTGTCAATGAGGAATGAGGAGCCCGAGGAGTTTGACTCGGCAGGGTGTTCCTCACTGTAACTCTATAGAGTTTATTTTTATATACTGGAGTTTAGGCTGTCAAATAAAATAAAATAAAATGATAATATTTCTAAGATTGTAAAAAGAAAATAGAAGAATAAGAACAAGACTAATTTAAACATTCTTGAGTTTAGTTTAGTGTAAAATAAATACATTTAATTTAATCTAAATATAAAAACAAACATTCTATATTTTTATATCCTGAAGTTTAGGCAGTAAAATAAATAAAATTAAATAATAAAAAATGTAATATTTCTAAGATTGTAAAAAGAAAATAGAATAATAAGAATAATACAAATTTAAACACTCTTAAGTTTGTAAAATAAATACATTTAAATAACAAAAATGTATTAATTTATAATGTATTTAAATACCTTTATTTATAAATATCTAAATATACAAACATTCTGAAATCAAAGAAAATAAATAAATAAATTTAAATATTTTTAAGTTTGTAAAATAAATACATTGAAATAACAAAATTTTTCATTTACTTTATAATTTATTTATATTTATTATATACATTTATAAATACCTAAATAAAAAAGAGCTATATATTAAAGCCATTTTTTGATATTAGACATATACTTTCATTTAGTTATATGTTTTATATATAATTAATTTTATATATTGGAGTTTAGGTTGTAAAATAAAATAAAATAAAATAAAAATATTTATTGATTTACTTATAATTTATTTTTATTTATGTAATACATTTAATACATTTTAAAGCTAAATAAAAAAACTGTTTGTCAAAGAAAACAAAAGGAAGAAATTAATCAATCAATAAAATTGATTTAAATATTCTTAGGTGTGTCAAAGCAAGAAATTAGTTCATTCTAATTTTAAAAATATGTTTATAATATTCTTATATTTAAATACACTACTTTTTCTATATATTGCATACACTTTCTTGCTGCATGTTCCCATAATGTATTGTATTAACCCACAGTAAAAAAAGCTAAAAAGTTTGCATTTTGACTTTTCAAAAGATAGAAAAGAATATATTAATTCATACTCCCTGTAAACCTTTGGTGTTTCCTGCATTTGTTTTCTAAATTTCCAATCATCTGCCTTTGTTCAGCTTTATTATGCTCAATGCTTGGCAATGGTACAGTATATGCTTTTCTTTGAGAGACATCCTGTACTAAAGAAAACAAAACAATAATATTTTATTCTAAGCCGTGCTTTTCCCTCATCCATATCTCTGCTTGCCACACACACACACACACACACACACACACACACACACACACACACACAGACTGAGCTAGTTTTTCTTACAACTCAACATCAATAAGCATTTCTAATTAGAGTTTGTTGAATATATCCTAAGTTAAGAAGCTCTGTTAGTAGATTGAGGTTTCTTTTTAGCTGGAGGAAATGAATTATACATGCTGCCGCCTTTTTATTATTAATTGCATTAATTGATACTTCTCTTTGATAGTTGGCACTTTGAATTACAATAAAATAGATAAATGAAGCAATTCTGCTTTGTACACAGTACCTAATCTGAAATATTCCCCTTAATATTTGATTAAAAAGTGGAAAAGATGAAAAAAACACCCAAATGTCATTTAATATCCGCTTACATGTTTCATGTTTTACGCGTGCGTGTGTGTGTGTGTGGGAGGGCTGACACTGAAAGAGCTTAATTAAAAAGGAAATTTACATTTTGTTGACTGCTGCCATCTCCTGCTCATTGTCTTTTATCTAAACTAAATTAAACTCAAACAATTATGCTGTTTGTTCAGTTCTATTAAGATGTCTCCGCTGTAATGGAATTTCATCAACTATATGCGAGTTGAGAACAACTCTGCATCTGAGAACAGTGGCAAGACTGATCAGCCAATAAATGAAGTTTTTACACCACAGTCAAGCCACATACTTTTGTATTGTATCGATGAGGGCCTTCCATGTTTATATATGATGAAAAGTGGTTTTCAAGCATCAACACAATAAATAAGTTTAGTATAGCTTTAAATTTTGTCCCCTCCTCCCCCCTCTATACACTAAAATGTGTCCTGTATATTTATTTATTTTTTTTTTTTCAAAAATATTGAGCATCATACAGCATAATTTCAACATGACTTTATGATCACATTTATGATCACTTTGTTTTTTAGATAAAATATTTTAATAAGTACAGATTAGAATGAAGTATGTCGTTTAATTTTTACATATTTTTATATACAGTCATGGTCAAAAATATCGGCACCCTTGCAATTCTGTCAGAAGATGCAACATCTTCTCTCAAAACAAATGTTTTGGTACTCACATGTTTATTTATTTATTTATGTATTGTTTGCATTGAAACAACACACACACACACACAAAAAAAAATAATAATAATAAAAAAAATGTGACACAATTCCACACAGAGCCCAAACACTCTTAACTTAATATTTAGTGGCATTCCCTTTGGAAAAAAATAACTGAAATCAATTGCTTCCTGTAACCATAAATTAGTTTCTTACACCTCTCTACTGGAATTTTGGACCACTCTTTTTTTTGCAAACTGCTCCAGGTCATTTAGATTTGAAGGATGCCTTCTCCCAACTGCTGTTTTGAGATCTCTCCACAGGTGTTCTATGGGATTTAGATCTGGACTCATTGCTTGCCATTTCAGAACTCTCCAGCGCTTTGTTTGTAACCATTTCTGAGTGCTTTTTGAAGTGTATTTCAGGTCATTGTCCTGCTGGAAGACCCATGACCTCTGGTTAAGACACAGCTTTCTGACACTGGCCACAACGTTGTGCCCCAAAATTCTTTGGTAATCATCAGATTTCATGATACCGTTCACACAGTCACAGAAGCAGTGACAGAAGCAGCAAAGCAACCCCAAAACATCTTTGAATCTCCTTTTCTTTTCTTTGAAGGCCTCATTTCTTTTTCTATAAACAGTGCCATGGTTTTATCACAAAAATTACAATCCTTCGTTGTAATTTTTCATTAATTTTGCTCAACCATCCATGTCCAGGAAGGTTAGCTACAGTGCCATGGGCTGTAAACCTCTTGATGATATTGTGCATAGTGGACACAGGAACATTAAGATGTCTGGGGATGGACTTGTAGCCTTGAGATTGTCCATGTTTTTCCACACTTTTTTTCCCTCAAATCCACAGATAACTCTTTACACTTCTTTCTTTTCTCCATGCTCAGTGTTACACACAACACATAGGTTGAGTCAACGTTTCTCCATTTTAACTGGATGTAAGTGTGATTGCTATATTGCGCACACCTGTTACTTGCCACAGATGTCTCTAAATACAAATCACAGGAGCATCACATGATTAAAAAGCAATTATTTCTTACAATTTTGACAAGGTGCCAATAATTTTGTCCAGGCCGTTTTTGAGTGCTGTGTGAAATTTGATCAAGTTTGACTTTTCTTCGTTTTTTTTTTTTTTTTGTGTGTGTGCGTGTGTGTTGTTCCAGTGCAAACAAAAACAATAAGCATGTGAATACCAAAACATTTGCAAATGGAAGAATTTTCTGAAAGAAGTGTTGCATTTTCTGACAGAATTACAAGGGTGCCGATATTTTTGTACATATTTTGGTCTATGAGGGCGCCATTATTTCTTGTCTTTTACCCATATCTGTCCATGATCCATTCATCTGTTTAAAAGAGAACATCTTACAAAAGTACAGGTTCAAGGTACCATTGAAAAACTACACAGACTTTCACAGCTGTTTTTTTTTTTTTTTTTTGCAAAGATTTCCAGATTTGACAAGACAGCTGAACCGTTCCCTCTCCTGGTGTAACTGTTGAAACGGTGAGACATACAGTGCGCTTAAGAGGAAATCACTGAGAACACAGGCAGACGTGGTTTCTGTGGCTATGAAACTAAAGAAACTGCCTCACTGCTGGTCAGTCAATGGCTTTAGACAGTTTTTCTATGAAGGCACATCTTTCATAGACTGTTTTCAGACAGACTTCTAAGAATACACCACGTAACCGAGAAATATTGACGTATTGTCTACAACACATATTTCTCAGTAGAAACTGACAATAAATGTAGTATTTCAACAACTTTTACTTTTTATTTTATTCTTTCTACCAACTACAAGGACAAGGACTTTGGGTTATCAAAGGATTCATCTCCTGTCATTAATTACTCACCCTCATATCATTCCAAAACTGTAAGACCTTTGTTCATCTTCAGAACACAAATTAATTCATTTTTGACAGCAACGCAACTACCAGCTTCATAAAATTAAAGTTATACCACTGATGTCACATGGACTATTTTATGTCCTTACTACCTTTCTGGGGCTTGTAGTTGCATTGCTGTCTATGCAGGGTCAGAAAGCTCTTTGATTTCATCAAAAATATCTTAATTTGTGTTCTGAAGATGAATGAAGGTCTTATGGGTTTGGAACGAGATGAGGATGAGTAATTAATGACAAAACTTTCATTTTTGGGTGAACTAACCCTTTAATACATTTAAGATTAAATGGCATATGCTGAACAAATTGCTATAGAAATAATTTGGTTCTTAAAATTTATAAGCAAATTCACGTTATGTATATGAAGTATGTTTGAGTCTATGACAACACAGACATGAAAAAAGCTATGGTGAAAGTTCATGTAATGTCATATAAATAAAAATCAGCAAATTCAGTAATCAACATTGCAGACCAAAATGTAATTTAAGAATCAGTTGTTGAAGATACACCTACTTCCTGACACTAGTCTGAATAAATGTACACATTATGACCCTGTGTTTTATCAGTGCTGGATTTAGAAGTTCTTTAATACTTTCCTAACTTATATATATAGCCTGCGGGGGAACCATTTTCAGATTTTGGATTCTTTATTGCTGTTCTTCCACTTTATGCACTTTGACATGAAACTCCGGCCTGTGCCGCTCCGTATCCCCTGAACAAAGCCCTCGCTGTCTGGCTAGATGTCTCTTGTTTTCCATCACTTCAGTCGTGCCCTTGAAAGTGTGAAAAGCTGAGGTCAAAGGTGAGATCTGAGACTGTACTTCATGAAAGATTAAGCAGGCCTCTCTTGTTTCGTATGCATAGTTAAAGCTGAGAGGAGTCCCCCACTGCTCTACACATTTATTTTTATCTGAAGGTTTGATCCGGCCCATTTACAGCTCAAATTTGATTAACTTTATGATTCAGCGTGGGAAGTGCCAGGAGAACATTCACTCCTAATCGCAATTATTCCTCTCACATCCTCAGAATTAGGCAGGAAGGAGCGGCTAGTCAGGTCACATGTGCACCTGTTACCAACACGCCTCACGGGTGAACTGCCTACCTAGGGGGCGTTTACACAACAGTTTTTAACTGATAAAATGGAAAACATTTTATGCATTTCAGCTGTTTATTTACAGTACACAACTTTCCCAATTCTAGTACACTGTTGACCTTCAAGCATACCCTAGAATACAAACGTATTGATGTCAAAGATTAAAGACAGAGAAATTAGAGACAGAGATAGATTAGAGATAGAAATTAGAGATAGATTAGAGACAGAGTTTTTTATTTGGCGAAAGCCCTCTACATATATTCACCTTTTAACCGAGCGCTGCCATGATGAATCCTAACTTCTGTTTGGGTGCTGTCATCTTCTGGTCAAAAAGATCAAATAATTTAATTAAATTAATTAAATTAAATATCAAATAAAATTAAATTAAATATAAAAATGTGCACAGGGTGAAGCTGTGTTGTTGTTGGCTGCCACACTATAGGAAATAAGCTTAAAGGAGTAGTTGTAATTTCCTGATAACTTAAGTTTTTGAGGAAAACATTCTAGGATTTTTCTCCATATATTGGACTTGGGAGCCATCAGGTACACATTTGTCCAGTTTTGGGCTGTAGTCGGTCGGACTGGAAAAAGATGTGGAGTACTATAGACTGCCAAAAGTTATAACAAATCAAGAAGAGTGCAAAAAACTGTCTGAGGAGCAAAAGGTGTTTGTGGTTGGCCAAACTGAACCAGGGCAAGAATCTTGACAACATTCTTGTTTGTTCTTATCATTTCAGGTCAGGTATGTGAAATATTAGGCTAATATCTTAATTAACACTGCTTATACATATCTTTAGCCTACCACTTATTACCTTTAGTTTGTTGAAATATTGCACCCATTCCTGCTTACTAAGTCCTTCCCTCTACGATTTAGCAGCTTCCAGAATAAATTAGCAGAACAACATATTCAGTAGTACATTAACTGTGCAATCCATGCTGTTGTTTACATCCGAATATCTCAGATGCGTCGGGTAACTGACCAAACTCTATATGGAAAAAAATCCTGGTTTCCTCAAAAAGCTTAATTTCTTTTCAACTAAAGAAATAAAAGACAATAACATCTTGGATGACATGGGGGTGGGTAATTATTAGGAAATTTTCATTCTGCAGCCTAAGTGAACTTCTCCTTTAAGAAACTCCTGTAAAGTCTTTAAGGTTACCAGCAAATCTGTCCAACACTGTATGCCTCGAATATGATAACAAAAGTAAACGAGCATGGTTTTCAGCGTTTAAAATTAAAATAATGTGTGCTCTTGCTCTTGTGTGAAGAAAATCCCGCGAACTTCGCTCAGATCAGGAGCTGTACATGTGCTGCACGTGAGCTTTTTCCAATGCAGCTAGCCTCGCGTCGTTTCACGTCATCTGCACTGCGCTATAATTAAACTATGACAGATAAGTTACTGCAAAAAGACGGTCATTGCGACACTGTAAAGCGATAAAACTATGGCGCCACGTGCTTTTAAAAACCATTTTCATTGGTTTAGCATTATATTATCGGCTCAGAAAATTCGTTAATTTGAATAGAAACACCAGAGACCGGAAATGTAAAGCATGGTTCCAGTCGGGCAAGACTTCCAGGTTCAGGAAAAAGGTGGATACACACACAGACACACTGAATCAGGTAAGTTGAGGGAAATGTCAATAAGTGTAGTTCATTCAATACCAAAAAGCACCCGATTCACTTTGATTAAAAACTTGATTTGTGTATGCTGTGTAATGTAAGTTAGCTAACGTTATATTAGAGCATTGCATAATTAGCTTACCAACACTAATGGAAAACGCTATTGGATCCAAATGGCAGTCAGGACTTACCTAATTACACGATATCTGTAGCCTTTGTGGTCCTTTGCCTAAATAACGGATTTAATACTACTATCCATCTAAAAACAGCATTACACTTTATGCAAACACAGGCAATGAAAAACCACAAGGAAATATTTGTAGTATCGGGAAGTGTTTAAATGTGCATTTCTGTTAATAAGCCCTTGCCAGTGAATAAAACATGACCTGATGTCAGCTGGGTGGAACTGTATTTACCTGGTGAATCTGAAAGGCTGCGGAAGCAGGTATTCTTTTTTTTTTTTTTTTTTGGGTTTGTTATGCTTTTCTGAGTTTTGACAATGCCAGATGTGGAGTACAGTTACCAGACAGATGGAGCCCACACATACGCTGTCATATGCATGTGCACATCCACCCACCCACCCACATGCACACACACAAGCTGTCATTGAGGAGAGCATTCACAAACATTGTGGTTTCAGACATGCATGCCACAGCAAAGAGATTTGATTTGGACAGTTTAATAGAAGGGGACTGTGATGCATCATAGAGAGGACTGCAAATAACATGTGCATCCATGAATACAGTTGAAGTCATACGTTTACATGCACCTTGCAAAATCCAAAATAAGAGGGATCATACAAAATGCATGTTATTTTTTATTTAGTACTGACCTGAATAAGATATGTCACATAAAAGACGTTTGCATACAGTCCACAAGAGAAAATAGTTGTCATAAAAATGGCCCTGTAACAAAAGTTTACATGCACTTTATTCTGAATATTGTGTTGTTACCTGAATGATCCACCGCTGTGTTTTTTTTTTTTTTTTTGTTTAGTTAAATTGCCTGCTGTTCTTCAGAAAAATCATTCAGGTACCGCAAATTCTTTGGGTTTCAGCATTTTTGTGTATTTTAACCCTTTCCAACAATAACTGTATGATTTTGAGATTCGTCTTTTCACATTGAGGACAACTGAGGGGCTCAGTGATGCTCCAGAAGGAAATACAATGCATTAAGAGTCAGAGGGTGAAAACTTTTTGAATTTGAAGATCAGGGTAAATTTAATTTATTTTGTCTTCTGGGAAACATGTAAAAATCTTCTGTAGCTTCTTCATTCTATTCAAAAGTTTTCACCCCCAGCTCTAAATGCATTGTTTTTCCTTCTGAAGCATCAGTAAGCGCTTGAACCTTCTGTAATAGTTACATATGAGTCCCTCAGTGTGAAAAGATGGATCTCAAAATCATACAGTCATTGTTGGAAAGGGTTCAAATACACAAAAATGCTGAAAAAACTAAGAATTTGTGGGACCTGATTGATTTTTCTGAACAGCGATCAGTTTAACTGTTAAGGACAAACAAGCCACTCATGAACAATTATTATTAAACAAAAAACACAGCTGTTTATCATTCAGGTAACAACACAGTATTAAGAATCAAGTGTATGTAAACTTTTGAACAGGGTAATTTTAATAAATAAAACTATTATTTTCTCTTGCTATATGTAAACATCTTTTATATGAAATATCTTATTCAGGTCAGTACTAAATAAAAAATAACATGCATTTTTTTTTTTGATCCCTCTTATTTTTATAAAATAATTAACATTTTGCAGATTCTGCAAGGTGTATGTAAACTCTTGACTTCAGCTGTACCGTCAGATTGCTGCTGTGTTGTCCATGTCAGTTTATGTATGACCTTTTGCTCTATAATTTAATTTAATATTTTTAACAATCAGAATTTTGGTCTTTTTTCCAGTAAGTAAAGCCCTACAACAAAACAGATGTATGATAGAAGCAAAGTAAAATTAAAATATTATTTTAATATGTTATCTAATATATCTCAATCTATTTATTTAAGTATATTTTATGTTTTAAGCATAAATCTACAGACATTTAGTGAGATTTATGCTTATACCAAGAAAAAGATGGCTGCTCAAGTAAATGCATCTTATTTTAACGACAAGACGACAAAGACACTAATTGAGAAAAATGATTTATGCAGTTACGTAAACGTAATGTAGACATATTAGTCATGAGAATATTTTTTTTCTCCTTGATTTAAAGCTCATAAGTGGCATGAATCATAGACGCAGTGAGAGCAATCATCCATGCATTATGTTTCCATAAGACTCATAAACATTTTTATAAGAGCGATATTCATCAGCATGCAAAGTCAACGGGAAATGAGATCCATGCTTCCACATTGTGCGTATTTGCACTCCATCATCATTTTTTTTTACAACAGGGGGGACCAAACTACTGCAAATGTACTACAAAATCAATCTCTCATCAGAGCCAGAAATAATTTCATTCAACCCAGTTCGTCTCTACCTCGTATATTAGGTCAAATTTAGCCACTTGCGAAATCGATTTCCTCAGCACTGCAATATTTTCCAAAGTTTAATTACTTTCGATAAATGGGAAATAGACACGCTCAAGGTGAAAGAGCTCAATTTGACTCATATAGTGGTGAATTACTGTTTGCAGCAGAATGCTGTTTAATGTCTTGACATCTCTTCCACCTTGATTTCAGGCAAGCTGAAAGCTCAGAGGCCGGTCATTGATACAGGTCAGTGTCTTTCAGTCTTCAATACATGATATAGCATTAGAAATAGTATCTGCAAACAGAACCAGATGTCTATTAAATAGACTTACGTTTAATTTTTTGTACATATTTCTGTCTAAAAATCAGATGCTGCTAGTCATTTCTCATTCCGTGCTTCGCTTCCATTTCCTAAAAATGTCTTCAAAAGACAATAGTATTAATATGATATGAATAGGAAAGTTATTATAAATAAATATGATAAATTATCAATATTATATTAAGGCATTTGGCAGACAATTTAATCTAAAACAGCACTTGGATAATGTGATTTGCATTTGCACATTTTATTGACATTCCCTGGGAACTGAAAGCTTGCAGTGTAAATCAGTTTGGTGTTTTGTTCACCCTATTATGAACCATTTATTTCAATATTTAATCTTTTTTTTTTTTTTTCTCAATAATGTGAACCACTATGAAAAAAACATGCAAATGTGAATAATATCAAATATTTATATTTACACTTAATTTAATATTTAGGGTAATTTGCCATATTTAAAAAAAAAAAAATTAGTCATATTTTAATAATGTGAACAACTATGAAAAGATGTATGTTGTAAATTAATTAGTAATTGAGAATAATATTTAGTATTTGTATTTATATTTATTTTATTTACATTGAATGCTAGCAATGTAAATCAAAAAGGTGTTTTGTTTACCCTTTAATGAACCATTTTATTTAATATTTTATTATTTATTTTGTAATATATTTTAATAACATGAACTATGAAAACTTTTTTGTTGTAAATGCATTTGTGAATGAGAATCATTTAATATTTTTACACTTAATTTAATATTTAATGGAATTAGTCTATTTTTAATAATGTGAGTAACTGAAAACATTTTTGTTTTAAAATAATTAGTAAGATAATGTGAACAACTTTGAAAACATTGTGGTAAATTAATTGGTAATTCAGAATAATATTTAAATATTTTTATTTTCATTTATTTTAACATATAATGTAATTTGTCATATTAATTAAATTACTTAATTAGGGAATGAGAATAATATTTAATTACTTTTTTATTTATTTTCTAATAATGTGAACAACTAAAAATAACTTTTTTGTAAATTAATTAGTGAACTAAAGTAATATTTAATTCCATTGTTATTTATATCTAATAAATGTAATATTCTTTTTATATTTTAATGATGTTAACTGCAAATTAACTAATTGTTAATTAATTAGTGAAGCGAATACTGTTTAATTTAATATGTTTTTTATAATTTTAATTGAATGTTTAATTTATCATATTTTAATAATGTGAAGAATTTAGATTTTTTTTTGTAAATTAATTAGTAATGGTGAATTAATTGTGTTTCCAATCAATTTTACATCTGCACACATAAAACTTAATTTGTAAAAAGGTAAATTTCTTGATTAAAAAAAAAAATAAAACAATACCACAGTAAAATAGAAGTCTATTAGATGAAACACACTTAGAATATATCTCATCAGTGGCCAAGTGAAAAATTGAAACAGCCAGTCTGTATTGTGCATCTTCCAGCCAATCTGCATTGTGTATAAGCAATCTCAATCATGTACCGTTCTCCTACGTTACATTAGTGAAGGAAATAAAAACCTGTCCTTTTGATGTGAATTGAGCTGTTCCAAACCGGAGTGTGACTTCAAACGCAATTCTCTTGGTGAGAAAGGAAATACTGTTATTGTTCAGTTTTGGAGTGTAGTGAACAACATATTTCCCCACAGATGAGAGGAGAGGAGATGTTGAGTGGAATGAGAGGTGAAAGGAAAATAAGAAACAGAGAAACAAAGAGTAAGCCATGAAAACGGATGTATGAAGAGGAAAGGCTTCTTCTGAGATCTTTTTTTCTCTATTGCTACTGAACATTGCATCTCATATCCAGTTTAATATGTACAGGCAACAACTAGTAAAACTTTAGCATGTTGGTTTCTTTTAAAACTATAAAGACTGTCTCTGTGGTGCACAACACAAAAATACATTCTGTACCATACATTTGTTTCTGTTCCTTATTTCAACCAGTGAACCGGAAATCGATCGAAGTTCAAGATCCTGACGGACATATCAATTCTCTGAATGCACTGAGTGGAACAAAATGAGAGGACACTTCCAGAGGAGCTTTACTGTCAGCAGGTGGATCTTTTGTGGAAGTCTTTTCAAATGTGACCTGTAAAGTGTAAGCTTCAATGAATGTAGCATCAGTTACAACATTTAAAGTCACCCATTAATCTTTTTGGAAATATAACTAGAAAACTCTGATAAATGTACATTTTGACTATAGAAAGAAAACGGCAAAAAGTGATTTGGTTTTTGAAATAAATTAGATCGCAAGAAAATAAAATTCAACACAATAAAAATCAAATAAAATACAATAAAAAAAAACACACAAGAAAGTACAATACAGTGCAATAAAACACAAAAAAATAAATACAATAAAATAAAATAAAACACAATAATTTATATACAATACAATAAATCAAGTAAATAAAACAAAATACAATAAAACACAAAATAAAATACAATACAATAAAAAATTAAAAGAAAAATCACAAGAAAATACAATACAATAAAACACAAAATAAATACTATAAAATACAATAAATCACAATAAAATAAAATACAATAAAACAAAATAAATCACAAGAAAATACAATACAATAAAACACAAAAAATAAATACAATGCAATAAAATAAAATAAAACACATATAATACAATAAATCAAGTAAATAAAATAAAATACAATAAAACACTAAATCAAATATAATACAATAAAAATGAAGAAATATCACAATAAAATATTATACAATAAAACACAAAATAAATACAATGAAATGAAAAGCAATAAAATAAAATGAATACAATACAATAAAACAAAAAAGAATATAATACAATAAAATACAAAACAATAAATAAAATAATCAATAGTTTATAGTCACCCATTCATCGCTGTGGAAATATAACCATGAGAAAACTCAGATAAATTGAAATTTTGACCATAGAAAGAAATTGTCTAAAAGATATATATATATATATATATATATATATATTAATAATAATAATAATAATAATAATAATAATAATAATTATTATTATTATTATTATTATTATTATTATTATTATTATTATTATTATTATTTTTTTTTTTTAATAAATCAAATCTAAAATAAATCACAATAAAATAAAATAAAACCCAAATTAAATAAAACGCAATAAAAAAATAAATAAACCACTAGAAAATACAATAAGTAAAATAGAATACAGTAAAACAAAAAACAAAAACCTTACAAAACAATAAAATAAAATGCAATAAATAAATAAATCACAAGAAAATACAATACAATACAAAGCAATAAAACAGAATAAAATAAATACAATACAAAAAACTACAATAAAACAGAATAAATTACAATGCAATACAAAAAATACAATACAATAAAAAAAAATAGCAAATCACAAGAAAATAAAATATAATAAATAACTGTTGATGATGACAAGATATGCCTGTGTAATCGCACATATCAATATGTGCAGATTTGGAAACAGCTAAACTTAGTTTGATGAGAATATTTTCCTCTTGTCTGGATGCATCTCTTATCTTTTCACTAAATTGCTTGTATTCACAGCAGTCTTCTTTTAGCATCTTTTATTCATCTGTCTGGTGAAAAGAAAAGTCTATTTTTTGCTTCATTTGAAGGCTTAAAAACACATGATGACTTTTCTGCAAGTCTTTCTTTCTTTTAGAAAAAAAAAGTACCTAAAGCAAAATGCGAAGACAAGCAGACCAGACTGCAGCGTCCACGTCAAACACAGTACTTTCAGGTTGCTTGTATCGTCACATTTTTAAGTATTTTGCTTACTCACCTCAAATATTCAATATATTAAAAAGACATTAATAATATAAAAGTTTATTTTTCATATAAAAATGGTTAAACTTTCTATTAATCAAAGAATCCTGAAAAACGTATCACAGTTTCCACAAAAATATTAAATTAAATATTAACACAAACGTTTTCAATTTTGATAATAAGAAATGTTTCTTGAGCATCAAATCAGCATATTAGAATGATTTCTGAAAGGTCATGTGACACTGAAGACTGCAGTAATGATGCTGAAAATGCAGGTTTGCATCACAGGAATAAATTACATTTTAATATAGAACAGTTATTTAAAATTACGCAATATTAATTCTTATGGTATTTTCAATTAATACTGTAAATGCAGCCTTGGTGAGCATGACAGACTTCTTTCAGACACACAAACAATTGTGTATCTAAGTTTTAAATAATAGTGTGTATATATAGTATTAATCTCTCTCACTATTATAGCCGACCCCTGCCCTAGAAAGAAAGTTTCCTTCAGCTAGTTTCACCCTAGAAATGCAATTACAACCCCAGCTACCACTAGATGATGCCCAGAAGTGGTGACCACATACAGATATGGGGAGAAAAGTCAGATGTGAATGTCTTCTCTTCAGCAGTATTGCCTCTCAGGCCCCAGGAGTTTCCACTGGCTCTGCTTCGAGACGTGTTTACCTGCAACTTCTTGCTGAGCAAGATGGAACTTTCTGCTTGAACTGCAAACATCAGACTTTTCTGAAGAAACTGCATTCATTCCCAGAGGAAACATCACAGCTATTCAGAACCAGAGGAAAAACAGAAGTGGAAAAGATTGAGTCGTCCCACGAGTGCGTTGATTAAGACTGAAGCTTGATGTTCTGTCACAACCATGTGTATATTTCCATATGAAAGGTGAAAGACATTTATCCCCAAAGGATTTCCTTGTACAGATCATGCATATTTAAATGGTCAACACATCTAAAACTAAGATAATCAATAAAATTAAATAAAACAAATAAATAATTTAGGGAAAAAAATTACATCAGGAAAAAAAAAGTATAAAAACAAGATCACAGTGGTACTATGAGGTATGTGTTCATTTGACATTTGAGTTTCTCTTTAAAGGAATAGTTCAGCCAAAAACATGAACACAGTCAGAGAAAAATTACGAACACAGTCAGAGTTGTTTTAAAATTTATCCTGCCTCTTCCAAGCTTTATAATGGTAGTGGACAGTGGGTGTTATTTTGAAGCTCCAAAAAGCGCATATATCCATTGTAAAACTAACCCATATGCCTCCGGGGGATTAACACGTGTCTTTTAAAGTGGATCCATGGGTTTTTATAACAAAAATATTTATATTTTTAAAATTATAAACTCAAACCACTGACTTCCGCGAGAGAGTCAAGTTCCTGGTCGGTGTAACGTTACTCCGGTTCAAACAAATAAGGCTGTGCAAAAAACTCAAGCTCTTCTTATCTTATAGTGAAATCCACTGACATTTTTAACTTCTCGTATTCGACTTTTAATTTGTTACCGGCATTTAGTATTGCTGTATCCTCATTCATTTATTCTCACTTGAGCTTGCACTACAAATGCGGCTTACGTCATGCAATAATATTTTTGTTACAAAAACACATGGATCCGCTTCAAAATACATGTGGTAACCCCCCGGAGGTGGATGGGTTGTTTTACGACGGATATATGTGCTTTTTGGAGCTTCATAAGAACAGCCACTATCCACCACCATTATAAATCTTGGAAGAGGCAGGATAAATTTTAAAACAACTCCGACTGTGTTTGTCTGGAAGAAGAAAGTCATATACACCTAGGATGGCTTGAAGGTGAGTAAATCATGGGTAATTTTCATTTTTGGGTGAACTATTTCTTTGAAGTTTCCTGATAATTTACTCAACCCCATGTCATCTACGATGTTCATGTTTTTTGAGGAAAACATTCCAGAATTTTTCTCCATATAGTGGACTTTAACTGGAGCCAATGGGTTAAAGGTCCAATTTGCAGTTTTAGTGCAGCTTCATTGGGCTCTACACAATCCCAGCTGAGGAATAAGGCTCCTATCAACGATCAGTCATTTTCTAAAAAAATACAAATTTACAGTTGAAGTCAAAAGTTTATATACACTCTGCAGAATCTACAAAATGTTAATTGTTTTACCAAAATAAGAGGGATCATACAAAATGTTATTTTTTTATTTAGTACTGACCTGAATAAGATACTCTACATAAAAGTTGTTTATAGCCCACAAGAGAAAATAGTTACACTTGTGAATTCAGATTCAGTTCTAATTCAATTGAAGTTTATTTGTATAGTGCTTTTCAGAATACAAATAGTTGCAAAGCAGCTTTACAGAAAATTAAAGATTCCACAATATATTTAGTAGTAGCTTGATAGTGGTGCTATGTCAAAAAATTAGTGAATATTGACGTAATCAAACAGACGATGAACACTATTAACAGTAATGATTATATGTTGCAATCAAACTTATAGCAAAATGTGGTAGTGCTGTATGGGTTGGCATCATCTGAGGTCCTCTGAGGGGTTGGCATCATCTCTTCTTAGGTGTTCTGGATCCAGACTGAAGCTTGCGTAACTTTTTCACCCCCTAGCTGTTAGTGCATTGTGTTTCCTTCTGAAGCATCAGTGAGCATTTGAACCTTCTGTAATAGTTTCAAGGGGCGTTTGACTTTCTTTGCATGGTGCTTCTGCTTACATCATATATGATGCGTGAGCTCGAGCTAGCGCAGGGTGAGTTTTTGTGGTTAAAAGTACACTATCAGTAAAAAGTTTAGACACACCCTCTCATTTAATGTTTTTTAAAGAAGTTTCTTATGCTTATCAAGACTGTTTTCACTTGATCAAAAATACAGAAAAAAATTAATATTGTGAAATATTATTACAATGTAAATCAATGTTTTTCTATATTAATGTACATTAAAATTCATTACTCCAGTCTTCAGTGTCACATGATCCTTCTAAAGTCATTCCAATATGCTGCTTTATTATCAGTGCAGGAAACAGTTGTGCTGCTTGGAACCTGTGATACTTTTTTCAGGATTTTTTGATCAATAAAAAGTTAAAAAAGAACAGCATTTATTTCAAATAGAAAGGTTTTCTAACAATATACACTACT
Organism: Cirrhinus molitorella; assembly: GCA_033026305.1. NCBI lineage: Eukaryota > Metazoa > Chordata > Actinopteri > Cypriniformes > Cyprinidae > Cirrhinus > Cirrhinus molitorella. The sequence continues at coordinate 24,863,262 of CM065133.1, forward strand.
GTTCAAAAGTTTGTGGTCAGTACATTTTTATTCTTTCTTTTTTTTGAAAGAAATTAATACTTTTTTCATCAAGGATGTGTTAAATTAATAAAAATTGATAGCATAGATTTACATTGTTAGAAAAGATTTATATTTTGAATAAATGCTGTTCTTTTAACTTGTTATTCATCAAAGAATCCTAAAAAAAGAATCACAGGTTGCAAAAAATATTTGGCAGCACAACTGTTTCCAACATTGATTATTCTAATAATAAATCAGCATATTAGAATGATTTCTGAAGGATCACACAACACTTAAGACTGGAGTAACAGCTGATGAAAATTCAGCTTTGCATCACAATAATAAATTATATTGTAAAGTATATTAAAATAAAATCCATTTAACATTTTGCAATATTACTGTTTTATTAAATGAGAGGGTTTGTCCAAACTTTTGACTGGTAGTGTATATAAATATGTATTTTTCTTAGAAAATGTCAGATTGTTTTACTAGATAAGGCCCTTATTCCTCAGCTGATCGTGTAGAGCCCTTTGAAGCTGCACTGACACTGCAATTTGGACCTTCAACCAGCTGATCCCCATTGAAGTCCACTATATGGAAAAAAATCCTGGAATGTTTTCCTCAAAAACCTTAATTTCTTTTCAACTGATGAAAGAAAGACATGAACTTCTTGAATGACATGGGGGAGAGTAAATTATCAGGAAATTTGACTTCTCCTTTAAGCCACATTACTGTAGTCATCTAAAAGTTCTGAAGTCTTGCAAACAATCTCATGGGTAGTTACTTGCTGATTCTTACTTTACTGTAACGCAGCAATAAAACGGTAAAGGTCATTTTAGCAGCCGACGTTTGCATACTGTAACTCCCTCTGGGGGATTTGACGCATATTTGTGCAGTATAAATGAGCACAGCTTCTTACTGTCAGAAGGTATCCCTGGAGGATGGTGTTCCTTCACACCTTCAGAGCTGTGGGAGAAAGACACTTTCAGCAACGCGGCAGATGCCGACACCTCAGAAACAGAGAGAACTGCTGTAGAAGTTATTTTGTCGCATAAACCTTGGCTCAAAAGATAGTTAGAGGCAGTTCAAGCGGCATGTTGATATAATGCATTCTGGAAGGTTCTGAAATGTGAAATCTGTCAGACTGGCCTTGAAGAGAGGGACTGCACATCAGACAGCTGTAATCTATCTTTACCGTAGGCACAGTGCTTCGTCAAAGGAAGCCCCTAATCATGCTTTCTACCTCTGTGTGCTTTTCAATTCAAGAATCTATTTCATTGCTTTATGTTAGACTGTATTTTTGACACTGATTCATCTGCATTCAGCATAACCACCCACCTGTCATTCTGTCATTATTTACTCACCCACACGTCGCTCCGAGCTCCTATGCTGTCAGAACAACAAAGTAGACATTTGTGAACAATCTATATGCTCTTGCCACATAATGACAGTTCACAGTGGTTACAGTCTGTCAAACGTCAAAAATAAATAAATAAATAATCGCCATACAAGTAGTCCACATAACTTGAGCTAAAGCCAAGTTAATATATCAAACATATTTTCATTTAATTATGTTTATTTTTATATACTGGAGTTTAGGCTGTAAAATAAAATAAAATAAAATAATATGTCACAGTGGCCATACTCAAAAAATAAATATAACAAAAATAATAAAATCAAATAAATAGATAAAAATAAAAAATAATCACCATAAATGTAGGCCATATAACTATGGCTATATATTCTAATTATTTTATACCCAAATTACTGTAAATAAAAATGATCAGACACATTTTTTTCTTTAATTATATATTTTATATATACTTCATTTTTATATACTGAAGTTTAGGCTGTAAAACAAAATCAAACAAAACATAATAAAATAAAATAATTTTAATTAGATTTAATTTGATTATAAAATAAAATAATCCATAAAACACGTTTTACTGACTATTTGTTGAAATAGATTTTTTTAAGGTTAAAAAAAAATCACACAAATGAGTGTTTAGGCTATAAAAATAGTAATAAAGTTTTGATTCAATTTGATTCAAATCAAAAATAAAGTAAAATGAAATAATTTTGATTAGATTCAATTCATTTCAATAATGAAATAATAAAATAAAATAATAGAGACCATAAAAACATGTTTTACTGACTATTTGTTGAAACAGATTTTTTATGGTTAATAAAAATCACACAAATGGGCGTTTAAGCTGTAAAATAGTAATAAAACCAAACTTTTTTTATTCAGTTTTATCCAATTCAATAATAAAATAAAATAAAATATGTTATTATTAAGTGACTATTTGTTGAAATAAATTTTGTATTATTATTATTAATTTTGTTTTGGTTAAAAATGAGTGTTTAGGGTGTTTACGCTAAAAAAAATCATTTTGGTTCAATTTGATTGAATTCAATTAATAAATAAAATCATTTTGATTAGATTCAGTTCAATAATAAAATAACATAAGAATACAGACCACAAAAAATATGTTTTACTGACTATTTGTTGAAATAGATTTTTTTTATGGTTAAAAAAATCTCACAAATGGGTGTTTAGGCTATAAAAATAGTAGTAAAATAAAATCATTTTGATTCAATTTGATTTAACTCAAAAACAAAATAAGGCAAGCAAAACAGACCATATTGGCAGAGATACAACTATTTAAAAAGCTAGAATCTGAGGGTTCAAAAAAATCAAAATATTGAGAAAATCACCTTTAAAGTTGCCCAAAAGAAGTTCCCTTATCAGTCGGTCTCTCCGAGTCACGTCGGAGACCGACGGATTGGGATCTCGCTTAGAGAGACCGACCTACTTCGTGTGTATTGAACACGCCAATGCAATTGGCATGCGCTGATTGTGCCCAGCTGCAGCTGATCACAGCGTGAGTATATAGAGGCGGCTGGCACAGCGCATAGTCAGCTTTTCGCTTCGGAGCCGACTTCACTACGGAGTGTGTTAGAAGCAACATCTTTTCGTTCTTTTCTGTTGGTGGCACGGCGTTTCAGCGGCGTTGGTCCCCGTGTCGAGTGGGTGAGCACACATTAGGCTGCACTACTCTCCTTCTGTGTGCTGCGGCCATCTCCCCTGGGCGCTTCAGCACAAAAGAGCAAATTCTAAAAGAGTGCTACACGGGCCGTCTTTTTAAAGACGAAGGCATTTGTAGATACGAGAATGCCTTTCCACCCGTGCGTTTCTGGATGCGGCCGTTTCCTGGCGCCGGGCGATGGTCACGATCGCTGTCTCACGTGTCTGGGCATTGCGCACGCTGAGGCGGCTTTCGTGGATGAGTCATGTTCTCTGTGCGGGAGGATGACCATCTCGGAGCTGCGGACCAGACTCCGTTTCCTGCAAAGGGGCGGGGTGCCAGTTCCTTTGCCGCGATCCAATGTTCCTCCCGGTAAACGCCGGGGAGACGTTGCGTCGGGCAAGGGGCTGACTGGTCTAACGGTGACGGTGGAGAATTCCCCGGCGGGAGATCCGTCGGGGGTTCCCCCCCCCACCGGCGCTCCGGTACCATCAGAGCGCTCAGAGGGGCAAGCTGGGCCTTCACGGGTACCGCTCGTTTCCTTTGGGGCTCCTCCCGACGAACAGATGTCGACCGCGGCATCGGATGGGGAGTCAGTAGTCTCCGGGGAGGATGTATCTGGTTCAGGCCGGTCGTCCAGACGATCGTCCGTTCCAGATACGGACCCTGAGATGATGGCTATGCTTTCCCGGGCGGCCGGGAAGGTTGGGATCGAGTGGAAACCTCCATCAGATCCCGAGCCTTCTCGCCTGGACGATTGGTATCTTGGGGTGGCTCGCGCCGGTTCTCGGGGCCCCACCCCAGTGCCTTTCTTCCCGGAGGTGCATGATGAGCTTACTGGGACCTGGAAGGCACCTTTTACTGCCCGAAACAGTTCCGGAGGTTCATCCTCCATCACCACCCTTGACGGCGGTTCAGCGCGGGGGTATACGGGCGTCCCGCCGGTGGAGCGTGCAGTAGCGATGCAATTGTGTCCTGGTGCCGCTTCCACCTGGCGGGGCGATCCGTTGCTCCCCTCCCGGGCCTGTAGGCACTCGTCGGCATTGATCGGCAGTGCCTATGCGGCTTGTGGAGAAGCTGGTTCCGCCGTACACGCTATGGCGTTGTTACAGGTCCATCAGGCCAAGGCTCTGAGGGATCTGTGCGAGGGTGGTCGCGACCCAGAAGTTCTGAAAGAACTTCGTATCGCCACGGACCTCGCGATCTCTGGGTCGTGCCATGTCTACTATGGTGGTCCAGGAACGCCATCTCTGGCTGTGTCTGGCTGACATGAAGGATACCGACAAAGTTCGGTTCCTGAATGCTCCCATCTCCCAGACCGGCCTTTTCGGCGACGCGGTGGAGAACTTTGCCCAGCAGTTCTCTGCCGCCCAGAAGCAGTCTGAGGCGATAAAACACATCCTGCCCCAGCGCGCAGCTGCTGCCTCCACCCGGCCGCCGGCCGCAGCGCCTCAGTCTGCTCGTCGCCGAGGGCGGCCCCCTGCTTCCGCCTCCGCTCCACCGCAGCCGCCGCAGCAGCCTTCACAACGGCGCCGTGGAGCCGGTCGCAGGGCAGCCCCCCAGCCCATCCAGGCCCCCACCAGGACCAGTGGGAAGCGAAAGAGCAAGCGACCCTGAGACGGGCGACCCAGAGATGGAGGAGACAGCTCTTCGGGAGATGGTGGACGCACCACTCCCTCCCCCGGAGGAGGGCCGGGTGGAGAATCTTTTGTTTCATTTTTCCCCGCCACTGGCCTCACGGTCAGTGGCACTCAAAATCTCGACAAAAGAGCAGTTTCCTCTATCTCTGGGTCACCAGAGCGGTTGGGGTGCGATGCGTGGGCCAATCCCCGACATCGCTCACCCTCCTCTCCCGCCAGCTGCCAGCTGCGGATGGTTAGAGAGTGTACACAAGAACAACGGCACTACTCCCGTCCCGGCGGCCAGAACGCAGGTACGTGTCTCACACACACATCACACAGACACACAGACCCCGCTTCGGACCGGCATAGAGACGCCCGAGCGGGGTCCCTGCGTTCCATCTCGCTGCCCCACCGCGGGTACGCCGGTGGTTCCGTTGGTGCCTCTCGTACGGTATCTGGAAGCATGGTCAGGTCTTCCCAGTCCGTCACGATGGCTTCTGCGGACCATCAGGCTCGGCTATGCGATTCAGTTCGCCCGGCGCCCTCCCAAGTTCAGCGGCATCCGCTTCACCTCGGTGAGGGCTGCGGATGCTCCTGTTCTGCGGGCAGAGATCGCTACCTTGCTGGCGAAGGATGCGATAGAGCCGGTCCCTCCAGCCGATATGAGGACGGGGTTTTACAGCCCCTACTTCATAGTACCTAAGAAAGGAGGTGGGTTACGACCAATCTTGGATCTGCGCGTCTTGAACCGAGCACTTCACAGGCTCCCGTTCAAGATGCTAACGCAGAAACGCATCTTCAGATGTGTCCGTCCTCAAGATTGGTTTGCAGCGATAGACCTGAAGGATGCGTACTTTCATGTTTCGATTCTTCCGCGCCACAGACCATTTCTGCGGTTCGCGTTCGAAGGACGAGCATATCAGTACAAAGTCCTTCCCTTCGGGCTGTCCCTGTCTCCCCGTGCCTTCACGAAAGTCACGGAGGCGGCCCTAGTTCCCCTCAGAGAGCAGGGCGTTCGCATCCTCAACTATCTCGACGACTGGCTCATACTCGCGCAGTCGCGGGATCAGTTGTGCGAACACAGGGACATGGTGCTAGCACACCTCAGCCAGTTGGGACTTCGGGTCAACTGGGAAAAGAGCAAACTCTTGCCAATGCAGAGGATCTCTTTTCTCGGGATGGAACTGGACTCGGTCGAACAAACAACACGCCTCACGCAGGAACGTGCTCAGTCAATGTTGAACTGCTTGAATACGTTCAAGAGCAGGGCAGCGGTCCCACTGAAACAGTTTCAGAGGCTCCTGGGGCATATGGCAGCGGCAGCAGCGGTAACTCCGCTAGGGCTGCTCCATATGAGACCGCTTCAACATTGGCTCCACGACCGAGTCCCGAGGAGGGCGTGGCAGCGCGGCGCTCACCGGGTCAAAGTAACACCGGCCTGTCGCCAAACCTTCTCCCCGTGGTCAGACCTTGCATTTCTTCGGGCTGGAGTGCCCCTAGAACAGGTCTCCAGGCATGCTGTGGTACACACAGATGCCTCCACCACCGGTTGGGGGGCCACGTACGACGGGCAGCATGTGTCAGGGGTCTGGACGGGCCCTCAACTTCACTGGCACATCAACTGCCTAGAGTTGCTTGCAGTACGCCTTGCCTTGCTGCGTCTCAAAGGGCGTTTGCGGGGCAAGCACGTGCTAGTCCGCACGGACAACACTGCGACCGTTGCGTACATCAACCGACAAGGTGGTCTGCGCTCCCGTCGCATGTCGCAACTCTCCCGTCTCCTCCTCCTCTGGAGTCAGAAGCATCTGAGGTCGCTTCGTGCTGTTCACATTCCAGGCTTGCTCAACCGCACAGCCGACGAGCTGTCGCGGGCTGCGCTCCCTGGGGAATGGCGACTCCACCCCCAGTCGGTCCAGCTGATTTGGAGACATTTCGGGGAGGCTCAGGTAGACCTGTTTGCTTCACCCGAGACGTCCCATTGCCAGTTGTTCTACTCCCTGACCGAAGGAACTCTCGGTTCGGACGCGCTGGCACTCAGCTGGCCGCGGGACCTACGCAAATATGCGTTCCCCCCAGTGAGCCTAATCCCACAGATACTGTGCAAGATCAGGGAGGACGAGGAGCAGGTCCTGCTAGTAGCACCATACTGGCCCAATCGGACCTGGTTCCCAGAACTCACGCTCCTCGCGACAGCCCCTCCCTGGCCTATTCCTCTGAGGAGGGATCTACTGACTCAGAGACGGGGCACCCTATGGCACCCGCGCCCAGACCTCTGGAAATTGCATGTCTGGTCCCTGGACGGGACGCGGAGGTTCTAGGTGATCTACCCCAAGGAGTGGTAGACACAATCACTTCAGCGAGAGCTGCATCCACGAGACATGCTTACGCCTTGAAGTGGAACCTGTTCGTCGATTGGTGTTCCTCTCACGAAGAGGACCCCCGGAGATGCCCGATCAGAGTTGTGCTGTCCTTTTTGCAGCTAGGGTTGGAGCGAAGGCTGTCTCCCTCCACCCTCAAAGTTTACGTTGCTGCTATCGCTGCACACCACGACCCAATAGATGGTAAGTCGGTGGGGAAGCACGACCTGGTCACCAGGTTCCTTAGGGGGGCAAGAAGGTTAAATCCTCCCAGACCCCCGTCCATACCCTCTTGGGACCTGTCCCTGGTGCTCACAGCGCTACAACAGGCCCCATTTGAGCCCTTGCAAGCAGTCGAGCTGAAGTTTCTTTCAATGAAAGCCCTGCTCCTGCTGGCATTGGCCTCCATCAAGAGGGTAGGGGACCTGCAAGCATTTTCGGTCGACGAATCGTGCCTGGAGTTCGGGCCGGCAGATTCCCGGGTAATCCTGAGGCCCCGGCCTGGCTATGTGCCCAAGGTTCCCACCACTCCCTTCAGAGACCAGGTGGTGAACCTGCAAGCGCTGCCCCCGGAGGAGGCAGACCCAGCCCTAGCTTTGCTTTGTCCCGTCCGAGCCTTAAGATGCTACGTTGACCGGACACAAAGCTTCAGGACCTCAGACCAGCTCTTTGTCTGTCACGGGGGACGGCAGAAGGGGAATGCCGTCTCCAAGCAGAGGATGGCCCACTGGATAGTGGATGCCATCACCCTGGCTTACCAAGCTCAGGGTGTGCCCTGCCCCCTCAGGGTACGAGCTCACTCAACTAGAAGTGTTGCATCATCCTGGGCGTTGGCACGAGGCGCCTCGCTAGCAGACATTTGTAGAGCCGCGGGCTGGGCGACCCCTAACACGTTCGCTAGATTCTATAGCCTTCGTGTAGAGCCAGTATCCTCCTGTGTTCTCACCTCAAACGGGTAGAAGCACTGAGTGGCCCTGGCTCAGGTCGGCTTGTAAACTGCTCCAGAGTGTCCAAAGTAGACCCTGTCGAGCTCCTCCGTCCCCTCGGTGCTAACGTAGCGGAACGTTCGGTGCCAGGCCCTCTCTCGATGAATCCTAGAGAACCGGGTTGGGCTAAGGGCCGTATGAAAGACCTAATTGGATCTCATATGTGTATATTCCACGGTATAAGACTTAGAGCCCGTGTTCCCCGGCGAGTAATCGCGTTTAGAGGATGTAACATCGCCTCAATATTCCATATGTTCCAGAAAATGAGTCATATGTGTATTGCCTTTAAACCTTCGGGAGATTAGGCTCCGCATCTCCAGTTCCAGCTTCACTGCAGAAGAGTAGTGTTAAGACATATAGTGACTGGTTTCTTGTTGCGAGCCCCCGCCTAAGCCACAAAGGGGGCGTAGAGGCTTGCTCAGGACACTGGGGGAGGCCAGTAGACATGGCGTTTTCCATAGGGATCCCAATCCGTCGGTCTCCGACGTGACTCGGAGAGACCGACTGATAAGGGAACGTCTCGGTTACGTATGTAACCCTCGTTCCCTGAAGGAGGGAACGGAGACGTCACGTCCCGTCGCCATGGCTGCTGTCCCGCCGCTGTACTGCCGAGCCGACTCGGCTCCTCAGCGAAAACCTGACAATGCGCTGTGCCAGCCGCCTCTATATACTCACGCTGTGATCAGCTGCAGCTGGGCACAATCAGCGCATGCCAATTGCATTGGCGTGTTCAATACACACGAAGTAGGTCGGTCTCTCTAAGCGAGATCCCAATCCGTCGGTCTCCGACGTGACGTCTCCGTTCCCTCCTTCAGGGAACGAGGGTTACATACGTAACCGAGACGTTCTTAGCAATGCATATTACTAATCAAAAATGAAGTTTTTATATATTTACAGTAGGAAATCTACAAATTATCTTCATGGAAATATCTTTATTTAATATCAGAATGATTTTTGCCATAAAGGAGAATCAATAGTTTTGACCCAGATGTTATATTTTTGGCTATTTCTACAAATATACCCATGCTACTTAAAACTGGTTTTGTGGCCCAGGGTCATATCTGTTGAAATAGAAATCACACAAATGGGTGTTTAGGCTATAAAAACTAAACTAAAATAAAAGCAGATTGTTATAGAAGGTAATGTGTGCTCGCCTCTTCTCTGTGTTCTGCAGTCATGACGGTGACTTCCTGTGCCCTGTGTGATAAATAAGTATGCTTGACACGTTCATCTCCAACAGTCCTCTCACTCTCCTGGGTGATGTGGTCTGATCTCAGGTTAGACTGCATTAGAGAGGTCTAAATCCACGGCATGATGAAGGGCGATTTGGAGAAATGGTTGGCTAACCAAGCACTGTGCCAGAGCTCCATGTCCTCCTGCCTTCATTAAAAACTTCCTCCACCCACAAGGAATGATTTATGAGCAGTTCCACACTGCTTCTCACCTGGGCTTCAGGCTCCACAGATCTGCAAACACTCGACCAGAACAAAGCCACGCTCACTCTGAACCCTGCCTGAACCCAGCCAATCGAATCAAAGCGCTAAGCAGGTATCTGAGCAAGGTGATGCAAAAGTGTCATGTGTGGCTGAAAGAATTCAGACAAGACGTTTCTAAGAGGGCTATCAACATTTAAATGTTAATTGTGCGATTGTTATTATTATTTTTAGTTTAGCGTGTTAAAAATATGTATGCAATTAAAAACAAATAAATAAATGAAAATAAAAATGTAATCAATAAACTGAATTTCGAACTGTTTTGTTTTTCAGATGTATTTAAAAATGAATGTAGTTTATCATTTTATTATTTATTTTTTAATTAGTTCAACTTTTGTCAACTGACAGTACTAAAAGTTACCTTAACTATTTCTAGGAGTAAGAAATATGCTAATTTTATCAACAAATTGAATACAAATCTTAATGATTCATACGTATTGATCTTGACATACTAATAGTTCAAAATTCTAATGTTTTTTTATTATTATTTATTTTATGTTTAACAGTTTTTTTCCAAATATATTTAAAAATGCCATTTAAACTTTTATTTATTTATTTTTATTTATTTTATTAGTTCTTTTTACAACTGATAAAAGTCAACTGTTTCTAGAATTAAAAAATTTGAAATTTAATAAAAATCCTTCTGATTCATATGTATTGATCTTGACATACGAACGATTAGAATTTGTCTTTTTTTATGTTCAACAGTTTTTTTTTTTTTAACAAATGTATTATTTATTGGTTAATTTTATCATAAACTGAATAAAAATTGTACTGATTTATATGTATTGATCTTGACATACACTCACGGTCAATTTTTTTTTTTTTTTTATGTTTAACAGTTTTCTTTTACATTTTATTTAAAAATGTAATTTATTATTTTATTATTATTATTTTATTAGTTAACTAGTATACCTTAAGTATTTCTAGGAGAAAAAAAATGGGCAAATTTTCTTAAATTTAATAAAAATCCTACTGATTTATACGTATTGATCTTGACACACACTCGCGGTCAATTTTGTATTATTAATATTTGTTTTATGTTTAACAGTTTTCTTTTACAAATGTATTTAAAAATATAATTCATTCTTTTATTATTTATTTTCTAATTAGTTAATATTTTTTAAACTAACAGTACTAAAATTTACCATAACTATTTCCAGGAGAAAAAAAGGGCTAATTTTATAAATAAATTGAATAAAAAATCCTACTGATTTACATGTATTGATCTTGACACAACTCACGGTCAAAATGTGTAATTTTTTTATGTTTAACAGTTTTCTTTTTCAAATTTATTTAAAAATGTAATTTATTATTATTATTATTATTTTTTACTTATTTTTACATTTACATTTACATTTAGTCATTTAGCAGACGCTTTTATCCAAAGGGACTTACAATAGAAGCAATCAGAGCAACAAGAGAGCGACAGTGTATAAGTGCTGTGGCAAATTTCAGTTAGATAAACACGATAAGTCTTGCAAGGGTATTTTTTTTTTTTTTTTTATAAATATAGAAAACTGAAAAGAGTAGGAAAGAGCTAGTGTCAATTGGTCAAGTTCTGCCGAAAAAGATGGGTTTTCAGACGTTTTTTGAAGATGGCCAATGACTCAGCTGATCGAATTGAGATGGGTAGGTCATTCCACCAGCTGGGAACAGTCCACAAAAAGGTACGTGAAAGTGATTTTGAGCCTCTTTGGGATGGCACCACAAGGCGTCGTTCATTTGCAGAACGCAAGCTTCTGGAGGGGACATAAGGTTGGATTAGACAGTTTAGGTATTCTGGTGCAGTGCCAGTGGTTGTCTTGTAGGCAAGCACCAGTACCTTGAATTTGATGCGAGCAGCTACTGGCAGCCAGTGCAGTCTGATGAAGAGAGGTGTGACATGGGCTTTCTTCGGCTCATTAAAGACCACTCTTGCTGCTGCATTCTGAATCATCTGCAAAGGCTTGGAAGTGCATGCAGGAAGGCCTGCCAAGAGTGCATTACAATAGTCCAGTCTGGAGAGGACAAGAGCTTGGACAAGAAGTTGTGTAGCCTGCTCTGATAGGAAGGATCTGATCTTCCTAATGTTGTACAAGGCAAATCTGCAGGATCGAGCTGTAGCAGCAATATGGTCTGTGAAGGTTAACTGGTTGTCCATCACAACTCCAAGATTCCTGGCTGTCCTAGAGGAAGTTATGGTTGATGAATTTAGCTGTATAGAGAAGTTGTGATGAAGCGCGGGGTTGGCTGAGATCACAATCAGTTCAGTCTTAGCAAGGTTGAGCTGAAGATGGTGTTCTTTCATCCAGCCAGAGATGTCGGTCAGACAAGCTGCGATGCGAGCAGGAACCGTGGGGTCATCTGGATGGAAGGAGAAGTAGAGTTGCGTGTCATCAGCATAGCAGTGATAGGAAAAAGCATGCTTCCGAATGACAGAACCTAACGATGACATGTAGATGGAGAAGAGCAGTGGTCCAAGCACTGAGCCTTGAGGAACCCCAGTAGCAAGAAGTTGTGACTCAGAAACTTCACTCCTCCAAGCCACCTTGAAGGACCTACCTGAGAGGTAAGACTTGAACCATTGGAGTGCGGTTCCTGAGATGCCCATCTTCATGAGGGTGGACAGGAGGATCTGGTGGTTGACGGTGTCAAATGCAGCAGACAGATCCAGTAAAATGAGTACTGAGGATTTGGATGCTGCTCTTGCCAATCTTAGGGCTTCAGTGACTGAGAGCAGGGCAGTCTCAGTTGAGTGGCCACTTTTGAAGCCAGACTGGTTTATGTCCAGGAGATGGTTCTGTGCAAGAAAGATAGAGAGTTGGTTGAATACTACTCGCTCAAGTGTCTTAGCGATGAATGGGAGAAGGGATACTGGTCTGTAGTTTTCTAAAAGTGCTGGATTTAGAGTGGGTTTCTTAAGCAGTGGTATGACCCGAGCCTGCTTAAATGCTGTAGGAAATGTGCCAGTGTGGAGCGAGGTGTTTATGATGTGAGTAAGTGCTGGTATAACAGAGGTAGAAATGGCTTGGAGAATGTGAGTGGGGATAGGATCAAGCGGACAGGTAGTAGGATGATTGGAAATAATAAGTTTGGAGACGTCAGTCTCCATGAGTGGAGAGAAAGAGGAGAGAGTGTGAGTATTTGCTGTTGTGAAATTTGTATCAGTATGTGGTGTGGAAAATTGGTCGCTAATTGTTCTGGTCTTATTAATGAAAAATGTTGCAAAGTCATCAGCTGTAAGAGTTGATGTAGGAGGGGGAGTAGGAGGACAAAGGAGAGAAGAGAATGTTTTAAAAAGTATGCGAGAATCGGGACAATTATTAATTTTGTTGTGGTAGTATGTTGATTTAGCAGTGGAGACATCTGCAGAGAATGAAGAGAGGAGTGACTGATACGCACTAAGGTCATTAGGGTTGTGTGATTTGCGCCACTTCCGCTCTGCAGCCCTGAGTCTAGAACGATGTTCACGGAGAACATCGGACAGCCAGGGAGCAGCGGGTGTGGTGCGTGCTGGTCTGGATAAGAGGGGGCAGAAGTTGTCTAGACAGGCTGATAAAGTGGAGCAAAGAGTGTCAGTAGCAGTGTTAGTGTCCAGTGCTGAGAACTGAGAGGGTGGAGGAAGTGCGGATGAAACCATAGACGATAGACAGGAGGTAGAAAGTGTGCGTAGATTACGCCTAAAGGTGACTTGCGGTGGAGTGCGTGTTGTGTCTGTAGCCAATGTGAGGTCAGAGGTGATAAGGAAGTGGTCTGAAGTGTGCAGCGGAGTAACCAGAGTGTTGGCAGTTGAACAGTAGCGAGTGTAGATAAGGTCCAATTGGTTACCTGATTTGTGAGTAGCTGTGGTAGATACTCGCATGAGGTCAAATGAAGTAAGAAGAGTATTGAAGTCTGTAGCTTGGAGTTTTTCTAGATGGATGTTGAAGTCTCCAAGTAGTACCAGAGGAGTACCATCCTCCGGGAAGTGTGAGGGTAGCATGTCCAACTCCTCCAGGAAGTTACCAAGTTGACCTGGTGGACGATAAACGACTACAAGGTGGATTTTAACAGGGTGGATAACAGTAATTGCATGGGATTCAAATGATGTGTTGTTGGTGAAAGATGATAGAGGACTGAATTTCCAATCATTTGAAATGAGTAGACCAGTACCTCCACCCCTCCCAGTTTGGCGAGGGGTGTGTGAAAAAGTGTACATATTGGATAGGGCAGCCGGAGTGGCCGTGTCCTCAGGTTTAATCCAGGTCTCAGTTAGGGCCAAAAAGCTGAGACATGAATTTTAGTATTCTCTTACTATTTTTTAATTTCTAATGTAAAAATATTAAGCAGCAACACTCATAACAAGAATCATTATTAATAATAATTGAGCACCATTAATAATTCAGCAGTAAATTGGCATAATAAAATTATTTCTGAAGGATCATGTGACACTGAGGACAGGGCAATGCAGTATTCAGGGTAATAAATAATTTTAAAAAATATTAAAGTAGAAAATAGTTTTTTTTTTTTTTTATTCTAACAATATTTCATAATATTACTGATTTTACAATATTTTTGACCAAATAAATGCAGTCTTGATGAGCACAAAAGACTTTTTAAATCTTCAAAAAACTTGTGAATCTTTTGTGTTGGCCACTAATCACTTTTAAGTTGAAAAATACAAATTAATCAGGTTTCTTTTGGGTGCAATAAACACTCTTAAGTGCCTTCTTTCCTGAATCGAACTGAATAGTTCTGTATTTACAAAATCTGTTTTTAAATCAAACTTGAATCCTGTCAGTTGAATCGATTCACACCCCTAAAAATGACTCAAATGAAACACATTTTCTCCTTACTGTCCAGTAATTCACAAACCCTTTCCAAATCAGTACGACTGACTCACATTCAAACGAAACCTGTTCAAAAGAATTTATTCCCCCAGGAATCAGCCACACACATAACTAGCGAGCGCCTACGGTACATCTTTGCGATGCCACACTACATCTGAGCCAATTTAATAAAAGCAGACTCATTTAACACACAGTGCACACAACATTTTGCCATGCCAGATGTCTCTGTCCATTTAATAAGGATCTTTAGCTTGAAGCAGGCTTGTTTGCAGTACGAGCTAACAACTCCTTCGTCTGATGCCTATTTGCTCATTTCCTGTGGGAATACAATGGCATCAACCGTTTGCCTCGTGTCCCGGTCTTAAGCCTACGGTCTCAACTTTAGACGGCACGCAAGAACTGTTCTAATGCATATTGCAACACAGAAATGTCAAGTGCTGAGTAAAATCCCTGCAATTTCTTCATTCAAGCTTTCCAAAATTAGTTTCATTAATTGCTTTTTTGAATAACAGTACGTATAATCACATTACATTTGTGAGTTCTATAATAAGACTAATTTGCATTCAGAGTTTGCACTAGATATTAAAAAAAGCATGGTGCATTGCTATTTGGATGCTTGGATTACAGGTAGTTTGCGAGCAAGATTTGCACCGAAAAGCTGTGAAAATTGCGTGTGAATAAGAGCGGTGGATATTTTTGGTAGCTGAGGGTTTATTCCAATTGTCACATTATCCCTGATTTTTGCTCGGGTGAATAAAAGTCGTGCCATAGACCGAACATTAATTAATTCCCAGCTGGCAGCTCGTCGTTCTCCTCCCCTGCGTGTTTGTTCTCTGAGGGAGGTACAATCATCGGGTCCTTCCATGAGAACAGCTGGCTGAGTTTCAGCTCTCTCCTCGATAATTAAAACTCAGAAAATATTGCGCCCTCCTGCTGCCTGCAATCAAATCTATACATTTCATATTTCTGACCCATATTTCAGCGCACTAGGTAAACGATTCCTCCGCCGCCATCTGTTGAATTGAACCTTAATGGCATCTGCTCTTTTTAGAAGCTTTTATTTGTCAGCCTTTTAGCTGTCCTTTTTGCAGCCCGTTCCGCTTGCTTGCACTGTAATGCACATAGAATTCTGACAGATATAGAGCAATTGGAAGCTTGGCCTCTGGGTTTGACATGAATGTCGATTTCACAGAAAAACACACAGTTATCATACAGAGATGTTTGGATGTTGCCCATGAGATCACTTCTTGTGTGTGATTCACATGTTTTTTCTGGAATAACAAAAATGGGTCAAATATGACCTGAATGTCTCCTGTTTAATCTGGTTGTAAAGGCACTCTGCGACTAAATAAACACACTTCTTGTCAAAAAAATAAAGAGACAGAAGCAGTCACGACCCTATCTCCGCCCCTGCCTTAACTGTGGTTAAAACTGGAAAAATTAATGGCCTGCTTTAACCCACTAATTTTGACAGCATATATAAAATATAAATATAAATATATATATATTTAAAAAACTTTTTTATTGTGTAAAGATGCAACATATCTAGATACAGCATGAGTAATACAAAAATAATATCAAGACTGCATTTAATTAAAAAAGCTTCCTTTTTTGTCCTTTTATTATTTCATTTTATTATTTTATCCTCAGGTTTGCACCTCCATTATTATTTTTTTTTATTTGTTATTATTATTTAGTATTCCCTAAACAGTAAAAAAAAAAAAAAGGTTGTAAATGTTGTTTTATTGCTGCTAAAACAAAAAGCAGTGTTGTTTACAGTATTAGATACAGTATTTGGTTTACAGTATTAGATATTTGTATATATTTTTTAAATATTTGAAATATTAATTTAGATTTATAATCATACATTCATGTAAAACCTTATATTTCTTTATTTATTTTACTTTTTTTTTTTTATTCATCAACTTTATTCATCAATTTATTTTTTTATTTTATTTTAATACATGTTAAAAAATTTTAGATATTAATGGAGCGCAGCGTTCTGGCAGGTCATGTTAGTCAAGCTCGCATCAGCTGACAATCAGCTGATCCACGTCTACCTATAGGAATGCGACGCCAATCATAATTCCCTTTATAAGGTTCATTCAGTCATTATTCAGCAGCTATTGCTTTGCTCAGGAGCTAATCACCCACCTCCATCCCCAGCTCCTCCTCTCGTCCAGTTAGGACTTGGCATTGTATATTTCTTGTTGAGTCAGACCACTGCATTGTTGTTACATAAAATAATCACATATGACATTAATGATATCTGCTACATTAATCATTAATGTTGGTTCTGTTCTGTTTACCCTAGGGGGGTTATTCATGCTCTCCCTGCTCCTATCCATGATAGGCTGCATGGATGGTCAGGGAGTCTTTGCCCAGAACAGAACCATACCCCCAACCTAAAATATAGCCTATGCTAATTGTAAGTTATCTTTGACGATAGTGGTCCTGACAGAATTAACATTCTGTTAATGTCTTTGGAATTAACCAAAATGACAAAAATGTCTTTGACAGACATAGTAGTCATATATTCTGGAAATATCTGGGGGGACTACTACATTTAATTAAAAATTATAGATACATATATTCATATAAAACCTTATATTACTTTATTTATTGTTCTATTTTTTTATTTTTTTGTCAGGTTTGGACCTTCATTATTTTATTTTATTTTATTTTATTCCTGGAATAGCAAAATACAATTGTTTTGAAGTGAATGCAGTGAAGCAGTGTTGGTTTACAGTATTAGATATTTGAATGCATGTTTAAATATTTGACATATTATTAACATTAATACAAGAGGATCAAGGTTTCTTTTTTGACAGCCATTAAAAAGTAGCCATATATTTTGGAAATATCTATGAGTCATAAATATATTACATTTATTTATTTTTATTTATTTTGTGGAGCTAAGTCCATACATGCAATGTGTCTTTAAAAACAATGTAAAGAAAAAAAAAACGGTCAAAAGATAAAAGTAATAGATAAAAGGGAAAGAGAAATACAATAAATAATAATAAATCACGACTACATTTAATTAAAAACTACAGATTCATTTATTCATATAAAACCTTATATTCCTATATTTATTGTTCTATTAATTTATTTTATTTTATTTTATTTATCCTCAGGTTTGGGCCTGCATTATTTGTATTTTTTTTTTAAACACTGTTAAAACAGTGAAGCAGTGTTGATTTACAGTATTTTAATACACATTAAAATATTTTAAATATTATTAACATTAATACAAGAGGGTCAATTATGTGAACAAAATGCCTGTTTCTTTTTTGACAGCCATTAAAAAGTAGCTATATATTCAGGGGTAAATAAATAAAAGCAACATACAAATCATAAACATATTACTTTTTTGGTGAGGCTATGTCCATAGATGCAACATATCTTTAAATAAATAAATAAATATTGAAAGTAATACATAAAAGAGAAAGAGTGTATCAGGACTACATTTATTTATAAATTATATATTCATATAGTCATATAAAACCTTATATTCCTTTATTTATTGTCCTTTTATTTTATTTTATTCCTCAGGTTGGACCTCCATTGTTTTTATTTATTTATTTACTTTTTTAAAAAGTAGTAAAAATAAAATTGTTTTAAACATTGCTTTAATGCTGCTAAAACAGAGAAGCAAATCATAAACATATTACATTGTATTACAGTACATGTTTTACTAATACAGCTAACACGCAAATAAATTGTCAATTAAGCCCGTGGACTAAACCAAAACAAGCACTTTGGGTAAAATTACAGTCGCATCTCCCTGCTGCTCATTTATTCTGTGACTGTGCAACCTCAATTAATTTAGTCAGACTCCACATAATGATGTAATTGGAGTCTTTTATGTGGCTGGATGCTCTTCGGCTCTACTGGGTTTCATAAAGACTAGAGAGAATAAAGGGTTTCAGCCCAAACTGTTAAATAATACATTCTCAAAGCGTCCAGAGGAGTTTTCTTTAATCCAATGACTGTTGAGGTGAATGAGAAAAGACTATCAATTTGAACACTCCAAACTCTCTACATTATAGGCATATATAGTGAAACAGTGAGATCACACTTGACCTTAACTTCCAGAGGATTCTCACACGTCTATTTTAGCTGTCATTCTGTTCAGGGAAAAGCTAATGTTCAGTAATGGCTCTTCAGTCGTACTCTGCGCTAGCGCCGACGAAATAAGGCGACCTTCGCTCTTTTGGGAAGGCGGTGGAGTTCTCAGCGTCGGCGCTTGTTAATCAGCCAATAGGCCTGTGAGTCACGCGTCTGCCGTTAATGCATGAGCAGACTCTTCACATCAGAGCCAACAATACCACTCTCCATAACTCTGCTCTCTCTATTCACATTAAAAGCCTTGTCATTGAAACAGCTTCGACTTCACTTTATGAACACATACTGAGCTTAAGGTCACAACAGATGCACATTAATGGGATCGGATTCCATCGCTGAAATTAAATATTACTGCGGAATTTTTAGGTGGAATTTTGGCCAGTTTCCATCCGTCAATTTCTGTTCTGCTTCGTAATGTCAAAAGGTTGTGCTGCACACGTCATACAGGCTAAATATTAGACCTATTGGACCGTTTCAAATCCTCTGAGCTGCGCTGTGATTGGTCGAGCCGGGAGAACTGGAAGGAAAGCGCAGCAGAATTTAAGTGGTCGAATGAAATGTGATGAGTCAGGCTAGCGGACAGCCAAAAAATCCATCCCAGAATACCATTACCTGAAGTGATCTGTGAAATGAATGTCAAAGAAGGTAAAATTATGAGAGGGAGCAAAGAATGCTTCATTTTAACAGAAAAGAACAAAGCTCTTTCATCAAATGTAATTTTGATCGGAAACATCTCAATTTTCAGTATGACTGAAGAGATTTGATCTTTTTGTACAATGTCTTCTAACTTTATTTTATTACAGGTTCTGATGTTTTTTTATCTGTGCTTCTCATTGTTTCTGACATAATACAGAGAAACAGCCAGATTCATCGATGTTAATTTCCCACTGGCCTTATTTTCCCTGGTCCCCTAGCTTTCATTTTACTGTTTCTAATTCACACGGTCTGTTTTTGACACACGCTCCTGTCAATTCTAACTACCTTATTAACAAAAATTGGCTTGAATTTAGTTTGTATTTTTTCCATTTATTTTTCAATTTATTCCTGATTATCCTGTGTGCCAAAACATTCCTCAGTGAATTAGCACAATTTCTGGGTTTCTACTTCTTTGCAGAGTGACACTGCAGAAGAGTAACTGCCTAAAAAGAATATTTCATCTAACAATGAATGTTGTTCCAAACCTGTGTGACTTTATTTCTTCTGTTGAACAAAATGTTTGTTATTTTAAAGGGCATTTGATGATGGCCATGGCCATGGTCTATGAGACTTCAGTCAATGTGTCGAACTCAGATTTGTAAACAAATCAGTCAGATCATTTGAAAATAACTGATTCAAAAGTATGATTTATTCACTGATTTGGATCCCATCCCAAGTCTGGCTGCAGAGGTTGAGTTAACATGACCACTTCTATTGGACTTGTTGGTCTATTTTTGTAATTTTTCACCTTTTGTACATATAGGCTATATTTTGGACTATATATTTAGATTCTCATTTTTATGGAACAATATTGAATCTTACATCCCAAGAATAGATTAGTTTAGCCTGTTTTCAGTTGATAAACGAAACATTGTAGTCAACTTGATCTCATAATAATTTGTATGTATTTAAAGTAAAATGTGGTTCTATCAAGTTTTGTTCTGCACCACACTCTATTACCCCCGCAGGAATGCAGGTCATATATATATATATATATATATATATATATATATATATATATATATGTAACATTTCTGTAATATATATACTACCAGTCAAAAGTTTATTGGAAGTTATAGAAATTGAAATTTATAGAAAGTAATACTTTTATTTAGCAAGGACGCTTTAAATTGATCAAAAGTGATGATAAATATGTTCGTAATGTTACTAGCTGTTCTTCTGAATTTTCTATTCATCAAGAAACTTATAGGAAAGTAGAAAATTCTACTCAGCTGTTTTCAGCCTAATAATAATAATAATAATAATAGATGTTTTTTGAGCTGCAGTCAGAATATTAGAATGATTTCTACATTCAAGACTGGAATAATGATGCAAAAAATTAGCTTTGAAATCACAGGAATAAATTACATTTTGAAATAGGATATTCAAATAGAAAACACTTATTTTAAATAGTAATACATTTCACAGTATTACTGCTTTGCTGTATTTTGGATCACATAAATGCTGGATTGGTGAGCAGAAGATTTCTATAAATCTATTCTATAGAATTCTATAATCTTACTGTTCAAAAACTTTTGCCTGGCAGTGTATATAGGCAACTTTAATTTTTCTCTTATTTCTACCTTTAAATGACTGTATACTACAAACAAATGTTTAAATTTTTATCACATAAGGCAGAATATTTTCTATGCTGTAATAAATGCTATGTCAATTAGCACTGCATTGTTTATATACTTTATTACCTGAAGATGACTTGCAAAACACAAATAAACCATATATTGTAGCAGTCGTGTGTTTAATGTCTTCATGTTTCCAAACGTTTCTGTTTTTCTGTGAAAACAACTGTTTCC
The DNA here is from genome assembly GCA_033026305.1 of Cirrhinus molitorella. Classification (NCBI taxonomy): domain Eukaryota; kingdom Metazoa; phylum Chordata; class Actinopteri; order Cypriniformes; family Cyprinidae; genus Cirrhinus; species Cirrhinus molitorella. The sequence continues at coordinate 24,884,195 of CM065133.1, forward strand.
TTACAGCAATAACTGGATGCTTTTGACCACATTAGGGATTTCCTTGTAGGACTTTCTGCACGAAAGCACCCTCCGGCTTCGAATGAAACACACTGCATGGAGTGTTTAGCGCTCAGTGATGTTCATATCGAGTCATTCTGGGTACGAATAAAACAACAGGTCATGCACAGTCTCTTTGAATTTAAATATATATTTATTCACACCGGCCCTTGTAAGCCTCTATACGAACACACTTGCCCGAAAAAGTGCGGGGGACGAATTTACCTGATATTGATAGTAGGGGGGACACCTCCCCCGCGCCCACCGCGTAATCTACGCCCCTGGTTGATGCAGTTGTTGAAACCCTTCTTAAACCTGAAATTACTTTAGTCTAGGTGTGAATGTCCACAAAACTGGACTTTTTATATGTATATAATCCATAGGCTATTTTAGAAAGGAAAATGTAAAAAAAGATGAAAAAGAGAAATTGGGGAGAATCAATGAATTATTGGGGATGTGACGAGATCTCGTGGTACGAGATCTTACAAGATTTTATGTGACATAAAATGTTTTATGAAAACATTTTGAAAGGTTTACATTAGAGCTGCAAAATTAATCCTAAAAAGATTGCGATCTCTGTTCAAATACCTTATTCCTGAATGACGTTTCAGCGTTGTCTATTACGACATCGTTTCACATTGCGCTGCTCATGCTCCACTGGCGCTTACAATGTAAAACAAGTGTTAAAGACATTCAAATCTGCATTCATGTTGCTTCTGATCTAGAAAGAGCAACACAAAGTCTTTTCAGCCACATAATGATCATCATTTATGTGTTACAGACATTTAAAATAACAGCAGTACTGAGATAAAAGTTTATAGTTTGGGTATAAACACTTATTGTCTACAGTAGCTATCAAAACGAAAGTATCTTAACACTTGCAGGCATTGCAATGCTTATCCTCTTCCACCAGGAGGTGGCGACAACTGCACGTTTAAAAACGTATTTATCATTGAATTATTCATTCAAGCGATTTCAATAGTGAAAAAGTCTTTATTATTTGAGACACTGACTTAATTTCTTTAAAATTTTGATCAAATATATTTTTTAAAAGATTTAAGCAATGAACATTGTGTGATAACCACTAGTAAATTATGTTATTCTGTTTAGATTTCAATTTTTTTTTTCAGAATCGTGAGAGAATTGTGAAAAAAAAACATGATTTTCAGTTTATCCGGAATCATGCAGCTTTAGTTTACATGTTTATAACTGCATATAATTCATCAAAATAGAATTTTAATTTCGTAAAGTCAAGTTTATAACAAAATGCACCTACATTTTTTTGCATTTTGTTTTTCAGTTGAATAAAAATAATATTTTTCCCTATATATTCCATAATTGATTATTTCTTTAAAAAACGTTTAAAAATCTCATCTCGTCTTGTTCTCGTGAACCCAGTCTCATGTCTCTTCTCGTCTCGTAGGATAAGTGTCTCGTCACACCCCTATGAATTGTGAATAATTTATTGCTCTTGCCTGAATAATATGTAATCATGTAATCCATAAAAAAGTAATTGTAGTGATTACAAGTATTTTAAAATGTAACTTACTCTAATTACAAAAATCATTTTTGGAATCTGATTACGTAATCCAGATTACATGTAATCAGTTACTACCCAGCTCTGCCAACTGTCTCTCATGTATATTTTACAACATTAGTTGAGGGATTTTTTTTTTTCTTGAGAAAATGTGGGATGTACTGTACCTGATCCAAAATAATCAATATTGAATCTAATCGCAAGCTTGTGAAATAAAATTGCATGCATAATGGTTTGAAATGATATGATGAGGTTGAGCAAATGACAGAATTTCTGGGTAAAAAAATCCTTTAAGCTACTGTGGGACACATTCAGCATTCATTAACTTGTAAGACACAATCTCAAAATATTGATCAGAAGGCTTAAAAAGGGATATTAACTAACCTTTAACATATTTTGTTTAACTTCCAGCATTTTTGAAAATGAATGTGTCCTCTGACATCTCTTATCAAATTCATTTTTATCTCTCATCTGGAACACAGAATAATTTGATTTTAAAATGTAGGAAATCCATTTTAAGCCTGCCAGAGCAATCAGAGGTGTGTTGGTTTTTAATCTACGATTTAATCCAATTGTGTAACAGGAATCTTAAAATACTTATCACAGTATTTCTTTAGAGAGCTGCAAAGAAAAACAACAAGCGAGATATGTGATTAGAAAGGAAATGACAAAATCACAGCATATCACACAAGATACGATAATTTCTCCCAAATGGCAGAACAAACCTGAGTCAGACTTTTTATCTTTCTTTTTATATCTACAGGCTCTGATACCACTGCAGAACAACTAGTTCTTTTGTGGAAGAGAGTCCATAGCTAAATGTATTATTGAATTACAAACTAGCCAGCAGCCAAAATCTACAGCTGTGTTGTAATGGGCTCAAGCTTTTGAGCGATAACCTTCAAGAACTAGAGATTCTCCGCCTGTGGATTTGCACTGTGGATGCATGCCGAAAGCTATACTTGGATGAATTTTTAGAGTGTTTAAAGATATCCAGTAGCTTTTGGAAGAGGTTTTCCAGTCAACCTTGGCTGGGTTCCCTATAATGCTACAAACCAAGATCATCATGACTGACTTTGTTATTTTACAATAAAGCAATCTCTTATTTTTAAAGCAGGACGTAGATCGATATTACATTGATCTAAAATCCAAAAATAAAACTTCAAAGTCAAACAGATATTTTTGTTGACAGAATTAATAACTTTCTCATCAAATGTATGGATGGATATATATTTGCGATATTGTGAAAAATAGATTTTGTTTATGACTTGTACGATGTGATTTCTATCATTGTTACTTATGTATGGATGCATAGGTGACCAAACAATTATTCAGTTGAGTTCTGTTGTTTTTGTATGTTTCATAAAAATGAAAATAAAAATTAAATACTTCACTCACCCTCATGTCATTCCAAACCCATAAACCCATAAGAAGACTTATTACTGAATTCTTAAGAATTCTTATGGAGCTTACTGTGTACTGTGTTGTTACCTGAATAATCCAGTTTTTTTTTTTGTTTTTTTGTTTAGTAATAATTGTTCGTGAGTCCCTTGTTTGTCCTGAATAGTTAAACTGCCCACTGTTCTTTAGAAAAATTCTTCAGCATTTTTGCCCATTTGAACCCTTTCCAACAATGACTATGATTTTGAGATCCATCTTTTCACCCCGAGGACAACTGACTCATATGCAACTATTACAGAAGGTTTAAACGATCAATGTTGCTTCAGGAGGAAACACAATGCATTAAGAGCCAGGTGGTGAAAACGTTTGAACAGAATGTGTGCATTTTTCTTATTTTGCCTAAATATCATATTTTTCATTTAGTACTTCCATTCAAAAGCTACAGAAGATACTTACGTTTCCCAAAAGACAAAATAAGTTAAATTTACTCTGATCTTCAAATGTAATGTGGCTTTTAAGAATCATGGATGTAAACTTTTGAACGGGGTCATTTTTATAAATCCAACTATTATTTTCTCTTGTAGACTATATGTAAACATCTTTTATGTGAAATATCCTATTCAGGTTAGTAGTAAATAAAAAAATATCATGCATTTTGTATAATCCCTCTTATTTTGCTGAAATAATTAACATTTTGCAGATTCTGCAAGGTGTGTGCAATCTTTTGACTTCAACTGTAAATATTGTATGGGTTATTATAAGGCTGTCAAAGTTAAGGTTCAATATTAATAGGGATGTTTAAATAGTATATTTGTATTGATTGACAGCCATAGTAATTATGTATAACTGTGAATGTAAATGCAATATTTGATCTATGCTATAGTGTTTTGTAAGATCCTATGCACGAAATAAATGAATACATCAATCACAAGATTACACAAACATATATCACAGAGAGTAAGATCCCCTTCTTTAGCGACACAGAAGGCTTGTGCTCATGGCAGATTGTGCTTGCACATGCTGCATTGTGATAATGTTCACAGCTATTACAAATGATGGAAATGAACCTCCCCATTAACAGCCTCTCTAGGTTTAGTCTGTAGAGCTCTTGCTGGCTCGAGTCACTCAAGAGCCCCTTTTATGACCCCTCGTACGCAATTAGCTTAATCTCATGTTCAGATGCACAGTCATTTGCTTGCATACATGAACTCTGCTCTATTCATTTATGACTTTAATAGACATCGTCAATGAGATCTGTGCTTCATTAATATTCTGTGAGGCTGTGTGTGTTCCAATAGTAGACGATTGGGCAAAATCCAGATTACGAGCTGGAACTGGCTTCCTTTCAGTTCATGAGTGTAAGTTTGAATTGAATTGGCTCCAAAGAACAGTTGATTGGAATTTCAGTTGGAATGAAAGGAAGAAAAGAAACTCAATACAATGAAAAAATCGGAGAGTTGTGCAACAACACAAATAGTTACTCTTAAAGGGAACCCCGGATATTGACTTGTATAGCTTAATATAACATAAATTATGACTTTTATTGAAATATGTAGTAGAAAACCAGTGAAAGACTTTCGTTGTTTAAAAAAATCCACATAGTTTTAAACACATTTTGGACTATTGCCATTATTCAGTCATATTTTTTCAAGCATGTTAACAGAAAGTTGAGTGGAAGGAAAAAGTGTGTAAGAAAAAGAACACCACCAACTGAGAGGAACCGCAGCCTTAAGATGCTCATCAATTCAAGAATTTGGGTGAACTTCACAAGGAATGGACTGAGGCTGGGGTCAAGGCATCAAGAGCCACCACACACAGATGTGTCAAGGAATTTGGCTACAGTTGTCATATTCCTCTTGTTAAGCCATTCCTAAACCACAGACAGTGTCAGAGGCATCTTACCTGGGCTAAGGAGAAGAAGAACTGGACTGTTGCACAGTGGTCCAAAGTCCTCTTTTCAGATGAGAGCAAGTTTTGTATTTCATTTGGAAACCAAGGTCCTAGAGTCTGGAGGAAGGGTAGAGAAGCTCATAGCCCAAGTTGCTTGAAGTCCAGTGTTAAGTTTCCACAGTCTGTGATGATTTGGGGTGCAATATCATCTGCTGGTGTTGGTCCACTGTGTTTTTTGAAAACCAAAGTCTCTCGTTTACCAAGGAATTTTGGCACATGCCCACACTGCAAAAAGCACCAAAAGTTGGGTAATGACCAAGGTGTTGGTGTGCTTGACTGGCCAGCAAACTCACCAGACCTGAACCCCACAGAGAATCTATGGGGTGTTGTCGAGAGGAAAATGAGAAACAAGAGGCCAATAAATGCAGATGAGCTGAAGGTCACTGTCAAAGAAGCCTGGGCTTCCATACCACCTCAGCAGTGCCACAGACTGATCCCCTCCATGCCACGCTGAATTGAGGCAGTAATTAAAGCAAAAGGAGCCCCTACCAAGTATTGAGTACATATACAGCAAATGAACATACTTTCCAGAAGGCCAACAATTAATTAAAAGTATTTTTTATTGGTCTTATTAAGTATCTAATTGGTTGAGAAAGTGAATTGGTGGGTTTTTGTTAAATGTGAGCCAAAATCATCACAATTAAAAGAACCAAAGACTTCAGCCTTTGTGCACTGAATTTATTTAATACATGAGTTTCACAATTTGAGTTGAATTACTGAAATAAATAAACTTTTCCATGACATTCTAATTTATTGAGATGCACATGTATAATAATAATAATATTATTAAAATTAAGTTTTAAGATAATTTTTTTTCCTAAAATGGTCCCAGATATTTCTAAACCATTCGTGTTGATAGTTTTGGCAGTATTGAACATATGATTTTGTTATGCAGGACCATAAGCATCCACCACATTGATTTCAGCTACAACTCCTGAATTTAAATTGATTATTTATAGTCTCTTCAAGGTTTTTTTTTTTTGTTTTCCATTTACAACATTTTATATCCAGAAAGCACATCTGCAACAATGAGAGACGGACAGACAGAAAGACAGACAATATTGGTGAGAAAACATCACCTAAAAATACAATTCTTTTGACATCCATCTGACATGAGACCCCAGATAATGAATCTCACACTTTGCCCACTCACACAGCTGCCTGTTGAATAGTAATCCAGCTGGTTGGAGCTTCATGAGCAGCTGTCACAGATGCTGGCAGTGACAGTCTTTCAGGGATGAGGTGTAGATGTTGGCGGATTGGAATGGGGTCCCTCACTTGGGTGGGATGCTGTTGTGTTCAGTGTGTTCTGAGTGGTTTAACCTAGTGATCTGATAACTTAGTAGTTTAGAGACTCATTTTTTGTTTCATACAACCAAAAAAGCTAAATAACTTCATATCTAAAGGTTAATTGTTTCATACAAAGTCAATTTGTTTTAAGAAAAACCAAGTTCTCTGATGTGCTCTCTGAGGACTACATTTAAGTTCAGAGAAAAACTGCAAATTTAGACTTAATCATCCCATTTCAGAGACGAATCAATAAAAAGTTATTAAAATGCAGCCGAGTTGAAGATTATGAACCTAGACACATTTGTGCACCGTAAAAGCTATTTGTGAGAATTATTCAAGGGAGGTCTAACAAATAATACAATTAACTTAGCCAAATTACACAGTATAAAATCGAAGAAATGCATAAGCCGCAACGATAGGATGGAGATGATTGACCTCCGCTACATATTTATGCATAAGTTCACAAAATTAAAAAGGATTTCTGCACAAGTCTCTTCTAACAACTTTTTGGGCCAACTACATACTCCATCAGACTGCCAAAACTGTCTTTGTCCTCATAGCAAGATGACGTGTGGGTCTTTTTCAGCAGGTTACACTGTAAGGCTGCCATACTGGCAGACTCTGGCAATCCCCAGTGCCCACAGGCACAAAGCTCAACGTATTGTTTCCCATCCAGCATTCAGGCAGGTCTGAAAGGGCCCCGTGTGCCACCGTCTCATTGCCAGTTATTGTGTCTTCACTCCCTCTGTTTGCACAGCCACACTTTTTCATGGGACATTTCCTGAGGTATTACGAGTATGTTATACAATTAAAGTAACTAATTAAGGGACTGATTGAAATTTAAACTGTATTTAGTAATAATCTTCCACTCCAGTGAGCTCTTGACAGCACATTTTGAATGTATAAACCTTATTATTTACGTGAGGTGGAAAATTTGGATGGGTCAAAATCACAATATCACTATTTCAATCCTCACAATAGTCAAAAATGTAGGTTTTAATTTCCCATTCGCTTTATGTCACGTCATAAATAGTAGACTATTTAAAGTCTACTTGTCAAAATTATTAGCCCTCTGATGTTAATAGTCAGTAGTGTATCCCTGTTGCTTGATAACAGCCTTTAGTCGTTTGCTGTAGTTCTCAACAAGTTTCAAGCATGTCTCCTGAGGAATGACAGCCCATTCTTCCTTAGCAAATCTCTCAAGCTCCTCCAGATTTGTTGGTCTTCTGGCACAAACTCTGGACTTTAGTGTGCCCCACAGATTTTCTATTGGATTCAAGTCTGGGCTTTGTGCAGGCCACTCAAGTACACTCACTTTGCTCATTTGGAGGTATTTCTTCACCAGAAGTGAGGTATGCTTTGGGTCGTTATCATGCTGGAAGACAAAATGTCGACCCAAACAAAGTTTTCTTGCAGACTGTCTGAGGTTGTCTTTCAAAATCTTATAGACTTCCTTTTTCATGTTTCCTTCAACCCTGATGAGATTCCCAGTTCCAAACGCATTGAAACATCCCCACAGCATTATATTCCCACCACCATGTTTCACTTCGGGAATGGTGTTCTTGGGGTTGAATGCCTCTCCCTTCTTTCTCTAAACACAGGCAGCATCTCTATGGCCAAAAAGCTCTAGTTTTGTCTCATCTGACCAAAGGACACGTTTCCAGTATGCATCACATTCCCCCAGGTTGTCCTCAGCAAACTGCATTCTAGCTTGGAGGTGTCTCTTCTTCAGAAGTGGAGTCTTTCTTGGTTGGCAACCTCACAGTTCATTCCTGTGCAGGGCTCTAGTGACTGTCTTCATTGAGACATCAATTCCAGACTTGGCTAGGTCATTCACTAGTGTCTTGGCAGTTGTACTTGGGTCTTTAGAAACCTCTCTCACTAGTTTTCTTTCCAAAGTTTTTGAAATATTTTGCTTCCTGCCTCTGCCCGTCTTGTTCTCCACTGTGATGGTCTCTTTAAACTTCTTGATAATGCATCATACTGCAGTTCTTGACACTTGAAAATGCTTTGATAAATGTGTGTATCCTTCTCCATCTTTATGAGCATTAACAATTCTTTCTCTCAAGTCCAAACTAATTTCTTTTGTCTTTGCCATGATGACAGTGCATATAACTTTACGAATTGTTTCGCAAGATACTAATCCCCAGCTTAAAGAGCAATTTAAAGGCTTAACTAGGTTAATTAGGTTAATCAGGCAAATTAGGTTAATTTGGCAAGTCATTGGACAACGGTAGTTTGTTCTGTAGCTAATCAAACTAATAATTTCTAAGGGGGCTAATAATATTGACCTTAACAGTTTTTTTATTTATTTAATTTTTAAATTATTTCATTCAAAACAGTATTTGGGGAAAAAATAAAACTTTGATTTCATACTGCTTTGTTTTCTTCTGCTAAGTAATGAGAGAATGAATCTCGAGCACATCTCGTCTAATGTTATTTACACAGGCCAGGTTTCAGTCACTGACGTGGGCAGCCAGGGATGAAGCTGTGTTACACAAACCAGCACTTTAACTCCTAGATGGCTCACATATCGATTTCTGTACCATAATTCATTTTACATAACTGCAGGCACGACACATATGTGGACAGTGAGTGGGCTGGCTTCCACAGATATTTTTACATCCTTTCAAGAACTGAGACCAGAACAAACATTGGTTTGCGCTCTTACTCGATTATAGTGACGTGTTCAGAGTTGAGATTTTTATTAGCCTTCCAAGCACGTTTGAATCAATGCTGTTTTTCTGTTGGCCTGAAAACTAGATAAACATCCAGTGGCTGTGCTTTTGATGCAGTCGATCTTTAACACTTCCACCACAGATATTTCATCCAGACCGGTGGGAGGTTGCTACCACAAAAGACTAGAGCAAAATTTTTGCCAAATACAGTCTGATTGGATCGATGCGGTCTAGAGTATAGTACCTGCAAATTAGCATTAGCATTGCTTCGGAGCCATTCATCTGGGTCGTAAAAGCCACTTTGTGTTGTACTTAAACAACCCTTATAATTAAAATGAATCATTATTCACTAAGTCTACAATACATATACTCAATTACAGTCAAATATATACTTGTGAGAACCTCCTAGACCTTTATAATTCTTAAAAATGAGGCTATTTGTATAATTACACCATAATATTAGCTTTTACCTTCAGGACATTAAGGCATATTTTGCTTAATTATAAACCTGTTTTACTAATGAGGGACATCCTTACAGTGTTTAAAGAAGTTTAACTATATAATATGTAAAAAATATTCTCAGCAATTTGGCCTTCATATGCACTGTATAGCAAACGCATGTGGACTTAGAAAGAGCTGGTAGCACAACAGCAATCAACATAATGGAACAAACTATTAGAAATGTATAAATATTTCTTCAGCTTCAGATACTTTCATGTTCCAGTAGTTGATTTTTCATTCTGTTAAGGTCTTGGAAACTTTTGATCATTTATTTCTGCTACCTTTCAAACGTCCTTGGATGTTTAGATTTATTGACCCAGATGTTCAATCTGAAACTATGAAAATCCATCAAGCAATACTTTTTAAAACTATCCTGATCTAAACAAACACACACAAGCAATGTCAATATATTTATTGTCTGAAGATTGTATTGAACCTTCAGTTGTGGCCTCAACCAACCACCAAGGCCAATGTATTTATTTATTTATTTATTTAAATGTATGTTTTTGTTTATTGTTCTGTACTACATGAGTAAAGTTTGAGAACAAACTTTGAAGTTGGCTTAAGAAAGCTTCTAACATGATTAGCCTGTTGTTAGCATGTTTTTAGCATGATTGTCTTATTGTTATTATGTTTCTAGCATTTTTAGCATGATTAGCATGTTGCTAGCATGATTGGCATGTTTAACATGATTTAAATAGATGTTGATAGTATATTGCTAGCTTGATTTAACACATTGTTAACATAATTTAACATGTAGCTGGCATGATTAGCATGTAGCTAGCATTTTATTATGATGTTAACATGTTTTAAGCATGATTAACATCTTGCTAGCCTGATTAGCCTGTTTTAAACGTTTTTTAGCATGATTAGCATCTTGTTAACATGTTTCTAACACAATTATATTGTTAGTATTTTTTGTAGAATGACTAGCATGTTGTTATCATTATTCAAACATGATTAATATGTTGTTAGCATGTTTTAACATGATTAAAATGTTGTCATTCTGATAACATGATTAGCATGTTGCTAGCATGTTTCTAGCATGATTTGCATGTTTGATGTTGACAGTACATTGCCAGCTTGATTTAACACATTGTTAACATGATTTATCATGTTGCTAGCATGATTAGCATGTTGCTAACATGTTTTAAGCATGATTAGCATCTTGATAGTATATTGCTAGCTTGATTTAACACATTGTTAACATGATTTAATGTGTTGCTAACATTATTAGGATGTTGCTAGCATGTTATTATGTTGCTAATGTCTTTTAAGCATGATTAGCATGTTGCTAGCATGTTTCTAACATGATTAACCTGTTTTTAACGTTTTTAGCACTATTAGCATACTGCTAACATGTTTCTAATACAATTATTCTGTAAGCATGTTTGTAGCATGATTAACATGTTTCTAACATGATTAGCCTGTTTTTAACATGTTGCTAACATTATTCGCATACTAGCATGTTAATGTTGCTAACATCTTTTAAGCATGATTAGAATCTTGCTAACATGTTTCTAACACAATTATATTAACATTTTTTGTAGAATGACTAGCATGTTGTTAACATGATTACCATGTTGTTAGCATTATTCAAACATGATTAATATGGTGTTAGCATGTTTTAACATGATTAAAATATTGTCATTCAGATAACAAGATTAGCATGTTGCTAGCATGTTTGTAGCATGATTTACTTGTTTGATGTTGACAGTACATTGCCAGCTTGATTTAACACATTGTTACCATGATTTATCATGTTGCTAGCATGATTAGCACATTGCTAGCATGTTTTAACATGATTAGCATGTTGTAACATGATTAGCATGCTAGTATGTTGCTAACATGTTTTACGCATGATTAGCATCTTGATAGTATATTGCCAGCTTGATTTAACACATTGTTAACATGATTTATCTTGTTGTTAACATGATTAGCATGTTGCTAGCATGTTATAAAATGTTAGTATGTTGCTAACATGTTTTAAGCATGATTACCATCTTGATAGTATATTGCTAGCTTGATTTAACACATTGTTAACATGATTTAACGTGTTGCTAACATTATTAGGATGTTGCTAGCATGTTAATATGTTGCTAATGTCTTTTAAGCATGATTAGCATCTTGCTATGATGTTTTTACATGATTAACCGGTTTTTAACATTTTAGCATTATTGGCATATTGCTAACATGTTTCTAATACAATTATCATTCTGTAAGCATGTTTGTAGCATGTTTCTAACATGATTAGCATGTTTTTTTACATGTTTCTAACATTATTAGCATGCTAATATGTTGCTAACATCTTTTAAGCATGATTAGCATCTTGTTAGCGTGTTTTCTAACATGATTAGTCTGTTTTTGAAGTCCCATGAAATCAAATTTAAGTTTTTTAAATTAAAGTTTTTTGGCTTTTGGTATGAATGTTAGCCTTAAGGTTATCTATAAGCTAGTGTGTTCCAAAACAACGACAAAATTCACGTTTACAAGATATGAGCATTCAAAACTTACAGTCTTATCACTTCCGCCAATATGAATCAACGATTTTGATGACATCACACTGCTCTTCAGCTTCTCATCAAACTTTCTGTCCAATCAAATGCTCTCTAGAATCCATAGTGTCCCACACCCTACACTGTAAGCTGCGGCTGAGAACTCTTGTTCACAGAGTTATTACTTTCTGTATGGTGAATGGCAGATAGTGCGCAATGTAGGTGATATGGAACGATCCAGACAGTGTAAATATGCTTTCCGTCGCAGCAGTGCGCAGTCTACTCCTGACTTTGGCTCCGGTCCAGAGCAGATTATATGCGCGAGTCGGCATGTGTTAAACTACACAGCCTCAGCATGATTATGATGACTATTTTGTTTTAGTAAGAGTTTCATATTGAATCTAGGGGGTAATCTATTAGACTGTGGCTGTCATAAACTGTCAAATGCGACTTTACTGAGCTCAACAGCTCTGGCCCGAGCAGATATAAATGGAACGCTATTGGCTAGTTTAAAAAGTGGGTGGAGCTGCTCGATATGGCTCGCCCTGTTTTCCTGTTTCAGTTTAAATTCCGTCACCACATAGAATAATGCTGCGTGTTTCAAGGCACTTCAGTGGACCTTTAACATGTTTTTAGCATTATTAGCATATTTAACATGTTTCTAACACAATTATCATTCTGTAAACATGTTTCTAACATGATTAGCCTGTTTCTAACATGTTTTTAGCATTAATACCATATTGCTAGATTAGATAGATCATTAGATAGATGTTGATAGTATATTGTTAGCTTGAGTTATACTAACATGAGCATGTTAATCATGTTAAAAACATGCACATACACAACTAGCATGTTGCTAATCATGTTTCTTTATGATTAACCTGTTGTTACATGATTAGCATATTGTTAATATGTTGTTTGCATGTTTCGAACATGATTAGCATTTTGCTAGTATGTTTCTAGCATGATTGGGATGTTCAACGTGATTTAGATAGATTAGATAAATGTTGATGGTATATTGTTAGCTTGGTTTAACACATTGCTAACAAGATTTACCATGATGCTGGCATGATTAGTATGTTTAATGTGATTTAGATTAGATAGATGTTGATAGTATATTGCTAGCTTGATTTAACACTTTTCTAACATGATTTAACATGTTGCTAGCATGACTAGCATGCTGCCAACATGTTTTAAACAATTAACTTGTTAACATGCATTTAGCACGATTAGCATATTGCTAGCATTTTTCCAACAATTATATTTCTAGCATGTTTTAAGCTTGATTAGAAAGTTAACATGATTTAACACGTAATGAAAAAGTGATCTAAAACCAAATCATTTAGCATACCACCTAAAACCAGCTGATTTAAAAAAATAAACAAATAAAAACAGACATTGTTAGAAGATAAATTAACTAGTAAGAATGTGTGTGAGTTTACACTGAGAGAAGCAGAAGTGCCCAGAGTGGAAAGAAACATTAACACAAAAACATACACTAACATTGAAAGTTGGGTCACATAATATAATAACAAACAACAATTGTAAAAGGACTGAAAAAAAGCTGCAGAGTGTACACTAGTTTCACATAAATAACTAGTGTACTGTAGTAAATGGGGAAAGCTGGGTGAACGTGTGATCTCTTTGTCAGTTACAGTAAGTGTGGGCATGTTTCTTATCTTCATGGTACGCCTGCAGAGGCTGAAGCATTTGTAATGATGTGGATGGTTGCTATTTCTGTGTGGCTCTCAGAGCTGGATTAACACACTCTATCAAAATGATAAATGCACCGAAGCACTTCCTGCATCTCTCTTTTGTGTGCGTAATCTATGCTGCTCATGACCATGCATTCTGTCAGCATGTTTCCTTCTCCACTGAGTTTCAAAAGAGAAATTGCATTGCTTTCAAAATTGATTAATATTGGAAACACACCAGGATCTGAAGTTAAGCATAGGCCAGTTTCTCTCAGTTTTTCTTAATAGCTTGTGTATGCAAATATTTTATGATGTTTATGTTGTTATGCCAGCGTAATGCCCATGTCATTATAGTAAATGTGTGTCTTCAGAAATCACACAAGCGTGTACACACACGAACACACACACACTTTCAAGTACTTGAGCACTAAAATTATAACATTTTTAAAAATGTATCACAGGTATATTCACATAATAATAATAATAATAATAATAATAATAAATAAAGATAAATACATTTATTTTGTATAAATAAAATATAAATACATAATTAAATTAACACAATCTAATACAGTTGCCAACTTTAACTATGTTAATTAATCTGTCAATAAATAAATAAGTTAATTTTATTACATATAAAAAACAAAAATTAATTTAAAAAACGCAATCTAATACAGTTATCAACTTTTAATTATGGTAATTAATCTGTCAATAAATAAATATAATTACGTAAAAAGATTATAATCAAATAAATACAGGAAACAACTTTTAGATAGAAATCTGTCAATAAATAAATAAATAAGATTTTATTATGTATAAATAAAATTAAATAATCAAACAAACACAATCTAATACAGTTAGGAATATTTAACTACAGTAATTAATCTGTTAATAAATAAATAAATTAATAAGTAACATTTTATTATAAATAATCAAATAAACACAATCTAATACAGTTATCACATTTTAATAATGGTAATTAATCTGTAAATAAATAAATAAATAAAATGTCATACGTATAAATAAAATATAAATAAATAATCAAATAAACACAACCTAATATGTTATCAACTTTTAACTATGGTGATCAATCTGACAATAAATAAATAAATAAATGCCTATATAAATATTGTACTATTTTGGCAGGAAATTATCAATCATGTATTTCATTACATACAACTATGTTTACAGTAATGTAACAATTTCCATATTGTGTTTCTGTTCATTATATGACTATAAACGGTATTGCTCACCAAATGTAAAAATTCTGTAGATTTTTGTTGTGAAACTCTTGAATAAACAGAATAACAAATAACAGGGCATCCATAATTAGACAAACGATCAATAATGACAAAATATTAATTTCTGTGCACACTCTTCTTTTAAGTGTTTGACTGAGTGCTGTTCATTGACTGGCTTTTGATCAGCAAATACACAGATCCTTCATTAGCAGCTCATTAGCAAACACTGGGCCAAGAGCTTGTTAACTTATGTTTATTACTGTTTTTGTCTATCGGGGAAAAATAATATTGCTTATTTTCAGCGAGTTGGAAAGGAAATTAATCATCTTCACCCTGGGCCCACAGTCGTTTGTTTCTGTCAGGAGATTCTCTACTGTAAACATAAGTGCCCCCCTGTGCCTCCAATTAGGCTGCACAATAGCTAACATGTTGACATGTGCAGCGGCAGGACTAATACTTTTGAAACAAATCATTAGCATTTTTTAATCATTTATGCAACTGTGGTCGCATTTTTTTCCCGTAAGATTATTTCGGGCAGCCCAAATCTACAAGGATAGGAGTGGCATGTATTTCTGGAACTGAACTGAGACACACACAAATTTATTTCCCATTGCGTCTGCCAATGACCAAAAACAGTGCATTATATATTATAACTTTTAAACACTGCAATTACTATGCTGTTAAAAATGGGACGCAGATCTGTTCAAATAGGTTTGCTGGGAAAACAATGCTATATGCAAAAAAAGAAAGAAAGAAAGAAAGAATAAAAGAAAGAAAGAAAGAACTGACTACTCAACTAACCAACTAATCATGTATTTATGATAGCCACATAAATGAATATTTGGTCATATATAAATAAAATATAAATTAATAAGAACAAACAAATGCATACAATTATTAACTTTTAACTATAGTAATTAATCTGGTAGTTAATGTCAAACATGGACAGGTTAAATAAATAAATAAATAAAATTTAGGTATAATTCGTCATACTAAGCTAAGTTAAAATATGAATACATATTAATATTTAATGTATAATGTCAATTGGTAGATGATGTCAATCATGTAAAGGATGGATAAATAAATAAATAAAATCTAGGTATGATTAGTGATACTAAGATGTAACAAACAGAATAATATAAAAAGTAAATAAATATAATATAGGTATAATTAGTTATACTAAGATATAATAAAAAAAAAGGATAAAATAGAAATAAATAAATAAATAAATGTAGGTATATTTAGTTAATACTATGATATAATAAATAAGCAAAATAATAAAATAGAAATAAATAAATATGGGTATAATTAGTTAATACTAAGATATAATAAATGAACAAAATCTAAATAAATATATATATATTTTTTAGATATGATTAGTGATACTAACATATAATAAACAAAATAGGTAATAAATAAAGGTGTAATTAGTTATACTAAGATATAATTAATAAACAAAAAGGATAAAATATAAATCAATCAATCAGTTTTAGGTATGATAGTGATACTAAGATAAAATAAACAAAATAAGTCAAATATAAGTAATTAAATAAAAATAAAGGTATAATTAGTTATATTAAGATATAATAAACAAACAAAAAGGATAAATAAATAAATGTAGGTATAGTTAGTTATACTAAGATACAATAAATAAAATAGGTAAATTATAAATAAATCAAATTTACCTATGATTAGAGATACTAAGATATAATAAACAAAACAGGTCAAATATAAATAAATAAGTAAGTAAATAAAATTTAGGTATGATTAGTGATACTAAGATATAACAAACAGAATATGTAAAAAGTAAATAAATACAATACAGGTATAATTAGTTATACTAAGATATGATAAACAAAAAAGATAAAATATAAATAAATAAATCTAGGTATATTTAGTTAATTAGTTAATACTAAGATATAATACATAAACAAAAAATAATAAAATATAAATAAATAAATACATACATACATGAAATATAGGTATAATTAGTTATACTAAGACATAATAAACAAAAAGGATAAAATATAAATAAATAAATCTAGGTATAATTAGTTAATACTAAGATATAATAAATAAAATAGGTGAAATATATATATAAATGAATAAATATAATTTAGGTATGATTAGTTATACGAAGATATAATAAACAAAAAAGATAAAATATAAATTAATCAACCAATTGTAGGTATGATTAGTGATACTAAGATATAATAAACAAAATAGGCCAAATATAAGCAATTAAATAAATAAAAATATAGGTATAATTACTTATATTATGATATAATAAACAAACAAAAAGGACAAAAAACATCAAAAATAAATAAATATATGTAGGTATAATTAGCTATACTAAGACACAATAAATAAAATAGATAAAATATAAATAAATAAGTAAAATGTAGGTATGATTAACTGATACGAAAATATAATAAGCAAAAAATTTTAACAAATAAATAAATATAGGCGTGTGTGCATAAAATAATACATGATACAATAATACATGATACTAAGCTATAATAAATAAACAAAATAGGTAAAAAATAAATAAATGTAGGAATAATTAGTTATACTAAGATATAATAAAATATGTAAAATATAATAAATAAATAAATATGTGTCATTAGTTAAACTAATATATAATAAATAAACAAAATGATAGATGGATAGATTTCATTACTTGGTAGAACCTAATCTAAGCAGATGTCAACATGGACGGATTGCAGAAGTGCAATTAAAGTGAACATATACGGTTATGATAGTTTTCCATTCACCTAATTATGAATACTCTTATCATTCATCATACAGGTCTTTTATGTTTACACAATTCACTTATAGAGTGAGACAAATAATTATCTATATGCAAAATGTGTTTCTGTTATACCTGTTATGATCCATCACATTTTCTGACTAGATGAAATTAAAACCATCGTTCCTGGAAACAACCCTGAAATCAAACGCAGTGCTTTATCAGCTGTCTTCTTTGACTCGTCTAGCATTTGAATGGAAACAAATAGAAAGTGACAGCAGGAAGAGGTACAGCTGCTGGAGGCACTTTCATTAGCTCACATCAGTCAGCGATCTTAATAAACTACTTATTGAAGGATATGAAAAAATCTGGCGCTTTGTGAAGGCCTCACAAAGGGTCTGTAAATAAGTAGGTTATACTGAAAAGAAATCACGTCTTGCTGTGACAAACGAGCCCCCGTTCTGTGCTGAAACGGGAAAGTGTGTTGCCAAAGCTTTGTTTATCATTCTAAACGCTTTTAATTGCTCAAGAGATTTTTGGATATTTCTCCACGTCCCCAAAATCCTTTGTCCAGTGCGCTCATTGACCCTCAGGTGCTGTAATAAGGGCACAATTAGCATTGGCACATATACACCCACATCTGGGCCAAATCGCCAATGGAATGGAAAACATTACAGTGGTGCCAAGCCCTAAAGGCCAACAAATGTCCCAATTTACATTCATTCCAGCCCTTCATATAAAAAAGGAATATGTTTTCCACAACTTGCACCCCTCTGTTCCACAGCAGGTAAATTGGGTCTGTTTGACGGTTCTTCTCGCACTTGACATGGCACGTTGTTATCGTGTTTCAGCTTTACAGGCGGCGGTGTTGGGATTTAAGGTCAGGCCCAGCTGCTGAGACGTTCTGATGGAAGAATCAGACTCATTTCAGCCTCACAGTTGAGCTGGACGAGGCTTCAGGCAGTAGCTCGCTAGAGAAATATCACATTTTGAAGCATTTCCTGTGAGAATAAACCATGTGTTGCTACTGGCACTTCACCAAGAACAGGTGTTTGGCTGAAATATGAAACATAGAAATTACGCTCTCTACCAATTTATTCAAAAAGCACGTTTTGTAAGTTACTCTCAGATTTTGTGAGTAGTGTTTGCAATAACAGATGGATAAAAAACATCAATATATAGCATTCAAAAAGTTTGGTAAAATTTAAAAAAATATTTTTGATAGAGGTCTTTTGCTGGTGTGCTGCTCAAATCAAATTTTGTATTATTATCAATGTTGAAAACAGCAACTCAATATTTTTGTGGAAACCATGATACATGTTTTTAAGGATTCTCTGATGAATAGAAAAGTTCAAATAAATAGCATTTATATGAATTAGAAATTATTAAAAAAAATGATAAATGTTTTGAACAGTATTATGCAAACAATAAAAGTTTGTATCATCCACTGAATAAAAAAATAAAAAAGGTTATTGCGACTTTTTCTCAAAATTGCGTGATACAAACTCAAAATTCTGACTTTTTTTCTCAGAATTGTAAAATAACTCACAACTGCGAGTTATAAAGTCAGAATTGTGAGATAAAAACTTAAATCCTGAATTTTTGGGGGGGGAAATGCGAGTCTGCATCTTTTTTCCTTGCAATTGCAAGTTTATATTTTACAATTCTGACTTTTTTTTCGCAAATGCAAGTTTATATTTCACAATTCAGACTTTTTTTCACACAATTCACACAATTCTATATTTCACTATATTTCTCAGAATTGCATGATATAAACACAAGTGCAAGTTTTCAAGTCAAAATTGCATAGTGAAATTCTGAGAAATTAAGTCTGAACTGCTGACTTCTGATTTTGTATCTCGCAATTCAGACTTTTTTTGCGAGTTTATATTCCACAACTCAGACTTTTTCTCAGATTGTGAGTTCATATTTCACAATTCTGCCTTTTTTTCCACACAGTGGAAATCTCGAATTTGTATGATATAAACTTACAATTGCAAGAAATATAGTCAGAATTGCGAGATAAAAACTCAAAATTCTGGCTTTGTAAGTTTGTCTTGTAATTCTAACTTTATAACTGACAAGTGCTAGTTTGTATCATACAATTCTGAGAAAAAAAAGTCAGAATTTTAAGTTAATCTTGTAATTTTGACTTTATAACTCAGAATTGCTAGTTTAGATCATGCAATTCTGAGAAAAAATTCAGAATTGTAAATTTATCTCACAATTCTGACTTTACGTCTCATAATTTCAAGTTTGTCTCACAATTCTGACTGCATAACTCACAATTGCAAGTTTATATCATGCAATTCTAAGAAAAGAAGTTAGAACTATGAGTTTACATCTTGCAATTTTGACTTTATAACTCACAACAAGATTATATCATGTAATTCTGTGGAAAAAAAAGTCAGAATTTTGAGTTTATTTTGCAATTTTGACTTTATTTCTCATAAAAGTTTGTCCTGCAATTTTGACTTTATAACTCGGAACTGCAAGTTTATATCATGCAATTCTGAGAAAAAAAAGTCAGAATTTTGAGTTTATCTTGCAATTTTGACTTTATTTCTCATAATAACAAGTTTGTCTTGCAATTCTGACTTTATAACTTTATATCATGCAATTTTGAGAAAAAAGTTGTAACTGTGAGTTTGCATCTTGCAATTTATTTCTCATAATTGCAAGTCTCACAATTCTCATTTGTTTAACTTGCAATTGCAAGTTTGTGTCACACAATTCTGAGAAAAATGTCAGAATTGTGAGTTTATATCTCAGTTCTGACTTTATTTCTCATAATTGCAAGTTCGTCTCATAATTCTGACTTTATAACTCGAAATTGCAAATTTATATTATGCAATTCTAAGAAAAAAAGTGAGTTTGTGAGTTTAAATCTCACAGTTCTAAGAAAAAAAGTCAGAATTGCAAGTTTGTATCATGCATTTCTGAGAAAATTATCAAAATTGCATGACATAAACTCTCAACTGTGGAAAAAAGAGTAAATTATGAGATAAAAAGTTGCAATTATCTTCTTCTTCTTTTTTTTTTAACACAGGAGCATTCGAAATGAGCATCTATCAGCGGATCCCTACTATATCTGCTCATAGACGTATCCGCTTATAGACAGCTTTTAAACGCACCGTGTGTATCTGTGTAAGCACTCTGTGAAGCGTGAAAGATGTGTATTTACAACAAGTTTTTGAAGCGATGATCTTTGTAGCCAATCAAAGACATATATAGCGCTCAAATTGCGAACGGGAATCTGGTATCCTTACATTTTTTAAATTTCAGTCTGTACTTTTGGCAACACTAAGAATAAATATATACAATTCATATTGTAAACTTATTTGCATCTAAAAAATGTTTTCAGTAAATGAGCTCACCATCATACTTTACATACTTAAATAGTCTTATGTATCTATGTTTAAATCAAGTGT
Organism: Cirrhinus molitorella; assembly: GCA_033026305.1. NCBI lineage: Eukaryota > Metazoa > Chordata > Actinopteri > Cypriniformes > Cyprinidae > Cirrhinus > Cirrhinus molitorella. Next base: position 24,905,201 of record CM065133.1, read on the forward strand.
ATTTCTCGTGCACATTTTAGGCATTTTATTAGCAAATGTTGTGTTTTGTTTTTAATACAATATATGAAGATTTCAGTTGCAAAAACCTCTGACATCTTTCTTTAAAAAATGCATTTTTATCAAGCTCCGATGTATAGATTTCTATGCAAGTACTGGTACTTCTGATTGGGCTGAGGGTGGGATTTTAGCGAGTTTGACGTAAAAGAAATTGATGGATGTATAATATGTGTCGAGAGCATTCATTCTGTATCATTATCTCATTTTTGACCGAAATGGCTTTTAGCTGGTTTGCATCTGAACTCTTTATATAATAATACAGTATCCCAGTTACTGAAAGAGGCACATGAGTCAGAATAAAGCAGAGACGCCCCAACAAACATTTGTCAATACCCTGGTAACTCTCAAGCACACCCTAGATCAGAGGTCTCAAACTCAATCCCTGGAGGGCCGCAGCTCTGCAGAGTTTAGCTCCAACCAGCTCCAACTCACACCTGCTTGGAAGTTTCTAGTAATCCTGAAGACCTTGATTAGCTGGATCAGGTGTGTTTGATTAGGGTTGGAGCTAAACTGTGCAGAGCTGTGGCCCTCCAGGAATTGAGTTTGAGACCAGTGCCCTAGATACTGCTTAACAAACTTTAGCAACCACCCTGCCAAGTTTTGTGCACAACATTTTCTTCACAGAAAGTCAAAATATAGCTATGTCTGAATGCATTCTTCACGGTAAAATAAAGTTTGGTAAGTATCCCCCATTCTCAAATGGACAGAGCAAACCTCCAGATGAGTTTGTTGAGTTTAGCTTCTAGCTCTGTGTGTGTGCTGCAACGCAGCCAACAAAAAAAGATATCTGTCCTGTTTCAAAGGAAATCAATTTTATCTCAGTTACGCTACATTTTGTATTTAAGAGCCACCCTTCTGAATCCCAAAAAACAAATCAATAGAAGCAATATAAGGCAAAGCAATAAAAGCTAAAGGAAACATAAAATAACCTCAGCTGGCCTCTCTGGACACAGCAAGCTTCAGAAATTTCTGCAAACACTGGCATCTTTTCATTACAGACCTTTTCTTTTATTCACAGATGAAGCGCATCACAAGTTTCAGTCTGCAGTTTTATTTGTTTCCGCCTTTCTTACGATCGGATATACTCATCTATCCGGCAAGGTTGAAGCACAATAAACTTTGTCATTCGCCACATTGCTTAACTTCTGTAGCGTCTGAACTCGGTGTTCCTGTTACACTCGGAGGTAAAAGCGCAAAGACGAAGCTCTCTGCCTACAGCAGTCGCAGTTTGCTGACTTCAGATAAATCCTAACAAATGAGCAGGGTAATTGCTGTGAAATGCCCTTTTCAAAAGTGTCTCCTGATACTTCTGGAGCGTGATCTACTGTGCCAGGCTTTTAAATACAGAGCAACAGCAGTACGCTTAAGAAGCTGTAAATGATGCTAACAGCTAGCCTAGGAACAAGTTTTGCTAATAACAACACTTATTGTAATAGTCAAGAGGCAATTAAGCTTAATAGACCTCTTTTATTGTTCATTAAAGAAGCCTGTAATCGTCATTTCAGATCTGGCTGTTTTCACCCTGATGACACATTCAACGGGCTTATGAGGATTCCTGTAGACGTGTTTTCACTGTAGTGTGTATAATGAATATTACATGTTACAGCCCAATACAGATCTGCACCGAGCTGGAGATCTGATGCTCAATTGCGAGTTCATATTTCACAATTCTGCCTTTTCTTCACACAGTTCTGAATTTTTTGTCTCTGAGTTGCATGATATAAACTTCAAGAAATAAAGTCAGAATTGCGAGATACTCCAATTCTGACTTTATTTCTCATAATTGCAAGTTTATATCATTCAAAAGTCCGAATTGTGAGTTTATCTCACAATTTTGACTTTATCTCTCATAGTCTGAGGCAATTAAGCTTAATAGATCTCTTTTATTGTTCATTAAAGAAGCCTGTAGTCATTTCAGATCTGGCTGTGTTCACCCTGATGACACATTCAACGGGTTTATGAGGATTCCTGTAGACGTGTTTTCACTGTAATGTGTATAATGAATATTACATGCTACAGACCAATACAGTTCTGCACCGAGCTGGAGATCTAATGCTCTTCTATGGCTTTAATGTCTATATTCAATAATACATTTGATGTCGGAGAAAGACTATCGTTCAAAAGTTTGGGTTTGGTAAGATTACTTAATGTTTTAAAGTATTTTAAGTATTTTTTTTTATTTTTTAAATGAAGCATTTGTTCTCAGATACCGCTTGGTTCGACATTTCTCTCTCTTTTATATTTTGTAGAAACTGTGACATATATATATAAATTTTATTTTTTAAATTTTTTTCAGGATTCTTTGACAGAAAGTTTCAAAGAACGGCATTTAAAATAGATTTTTTGGTAACAGTACAAATTACAAATATCTTTGTCAGTTTTAATCAATTTTATACATCCTTGCTGAGTAAAAATAAAAGTATTAATAAAATAATAAAAAAATACTTACCCCACATTTCTGAACAATAGTGTATATTTCCATCCTCAAAGTTGCATAATTTCTAGCATTATCAAATGGTATTGCGAAAAATAATTGTAAAAAAATTAATAACAATAATAATAACAACGACTTAACTTTTAATTCTAATTTATGCATTATGAAAGTGAGTTTCCATAATATAAATTATAAATTTAAAAATGTACTTGCAAGTTTCTTTTCTCGCAATTGCATGATATAAACTTACAATTCTGACTTTTTTCTGACTTTTTTGTGAGTCTACATCATGCAATACTGACTTTATAACTCGCAACTTTGTAACATTTGTATCATGCAATTCTGAGAAAAAGTCAGAACGCAAGAAGTAAACCCATAGTTGCGAGAAAAAAGTCAGAGTTGTGAGATAAAAACAGTGATTATTCAGAGCCAGAAATGAGCTTTCATACTGCATTTAAACTGCAACATAAAAAAAATAAAAAAATAAATCACAAAAATTAAAAAGCATAGCACTTTTAGCAACTGAAAACTGTTTTTTTCTAAATCTTGCCTTTTATCCAAAATCATGCATTCAATGCTAAGTCACAATCCCAAATACCTAAAATATCAAAATCACAGAATAGAATGGGAAGAAAGAAAGAAAGTAGATGAAGATAGAGGAATCCTGTCCATCATTACTAACTTTGTTACTATAGTCTTTACATCAGCAGTCTACGGTCCTCAGTTTAAATTTTTATACTATTCATCATCATTCATATTCACACCTCCATTTTGAGTCAGTGTTTAACGTTGATGCATTAGCTTGAAATACAGGTTTATTAGATTTCTACTGAACAACTGAGTTTCTTTGATGACTTAATCGAGAGAAGATTATTTACTCAGGGCGCAGGGGTTTTATTACAGACATTGATCAAAGTGATGGCACGTTTTGAGTGATGTGCTCACCCATAATCCCTAGTTGTGCACGTGCTGTCGATGTAATAATCTGTAATGGCTGCATACAAGCTCTGGGGTGTCCAGATTGCATCCCTCATCACCTCTGCAAGTTGCCATAAATGACTTGTTTAATGAAAGTATTGGACTACAGGCGGCTGTGACACCGACTGGAGCTGGGAAAAACAGAACAGACGGGCACAGAGCTCTGGAGTGAGGACTAAGTGGCAGGCGAGGGAACACAGGAGCGAATTTACTGGGACAGGTTAACAGCTCACCTTGTGTTGAAACACCAAGGACAAGCATACAGACGCTGTGTTTCGAGTCTCAGTACTAGGGGAATAAACACTACCGAGTGCTACTGGCAGAGATATTCAGTACTCAAAACATCATCCCTGAGGAGTTGGCATACAAAATAAATGTATACGATCACATGTACTAGATCTCTTGGGTCTGCTCATGCATGCATAAAACTGAAAAACTTTCTCGAGATCAAGAACTGCAATAAATCCCATGGTATTTTTTGGCTGTGTTAGTGAAAACATCTGAACTAGCTCATGTTACTACATCAGACATATTTGTCTGATTTAATTATTACATATAAGTGTTATCAAAAAAGATCAACTATAACCTACATCACTGAGAGTTTTTGTGTAAAGATAAAACATGTGGTGATGTACAGAGCATGTTAAGATTAAATAAAGAAGATAAAAATAGAATTTCAGAATGTCATCAAAATTTGTCATATTTTGGATGAATAAATCATGAATGATGAATGAATAAATGGCACAGATGCACAGATTACTTAATGTAATAATAGTACTACTACTAAGTATTATTTACCAGAAAAAATTGAATACAGTATTTCTGGAAAAATAAACAAATGATATATATATAAAATCAATTAGTTAAATCCCATGGTCAATTAATCAATTAATTAGAGATGCTTTTGAATATTACGTGTTAATGAAACTATTGAAATGGAATCCAGAAAATGAATGAATAACAGAATTAGGTAAAAATAGAACTAAATTTAAGAAAAAATATATATATCAATTAAATTATATTTATTGAAACTAAATACATTTCTGTTAAATTGTGCAAGTTTCATGATTTCAGTTAATTAGACTTGCTTTCTGATATTTTTAATGCTTTCTGATATTTTTAATGATATTTTTAAATGTAACCATTAAAACGTAAAAAGTGGCCCCGCCCCTTTTGAATATTTTGGCATCCCTTTGCGGCGGTGAGTCGAAAATTAGACTTTTTTTGATAATCATTGATATTCGCTCTCCAGAGACTCTTTTTTGCACTGGTTTGCTTTCGATCGGGTGAAAACCCTAGGACTAGTACGCAAAAGTAGATTTTGCAAAAAATGCGAAAAACACGAAAATGCCACCACTCACAATGTAATCTGAGCACAAGCCAAGGATTCTAACAATATAAGACACTTGAGACTGTGATTGACAGTTTAGGAGTTATGAGCAATTTCGTACCTTTGATTGCGATTGGGGCAAGCCTTATCAGTTTTACATAGAGATCGCTGATCTGTGGCCATTCTAATAATTACAAAACGGTTTCAGCATTAAGCACCTGAACCCCTAAAAAATCTAAAAACTGAAGAAAAAAAAAAACTAAACTTAGGGATTTACATGTTTAGACATGAACTATACACATGCATAAAGTACAGTATATATTACAGAGCTTGCCACTAAACTAAGTGGCATCTGCAAACAAATGATGATAGTTTGTTGTTGAGTTAGATTTTTTTGGCTTTTGCACACCTGTTTTCAGTATTGATATGATAATAAAAAATTTTGTTGAGCACTAAATCCGCATATTAGAATGATTTCTGAAGGATCATGTGAAACTAAAGATTGGAGAAATGATTCTGAAAATTCAGCTTTGCAATTTTACTGTTTTTACTGTAATTTCTATAAAAAAATACAGCCTGGATAAGCATAAAAGAACTGTAGTATGTGCTTATTCTCAATAAGAGAAGGAGCATTTTATGGGAAACTAAATCTGTTTTGAGAAGGAAGTGTCAAAACACTTTAATTTGAAAAGTGTGTCTATTGGTTGATACTTTTGCAATTTATTTATTTATTTTTATTTATTTATTTTGCATAAGTTGTGTGCTTGTGCCTCCTCCATTTTAAAAAATACCACTTTTTTGATATTTTGTTATAACTGCAATGACAGTCATACATCAAGTATAGTGCATGTTTACAAATACTTTTTTGAGACTGCTGTTGACTCTTCTGCTGTTATGCAACAGTTGTGACAAGCTGCATAAACTTAATAATGCTGAAGTGAAAAAATAAATGTTGTTCCTTTTAGCAGCCTTCTGTAATGTTTATCATTTTATTATGACCTTGCTGCTATTTCTCATTCTGATACATGAATTTCAGATGAACCATCTTTGGCGCTCTGTGTTCCCCCCCCTCACAGCCTTGAGTTCTTTAGACACTTTATTCCTCACCGGCCGTCCTCAAGGGACTTTAGCTTCCTGAGCTGCATTTCTGACACATTGGATGGATTATAAGAAAGTCTTGAGTAAATCCTGCTCTCCAAGTCTCCGATTTGCATGCAGCTTTTGTAGCGTCTTTGCTGACAAACCCGATTGGCGCCGCTTTAAAGTGATTGACTCTGTGAACGCTGACAAGGCCGGTCCGTCCGAGCCTGGCGGGTTCACAGAATGTCACATTACTGCGCTTCAGAGATTGAGAGACAGTTCTATCATGCCAGAAGACACTTTTGCTCTGGAGTGATGATGAACAAGATTAAATTTTACCCTAACAATGGCAATCTCTCTTCTATCGCTCCGCTCTTGTCAATATCAGTTTGTTTGACAGGGAATAAGAAACTGAGCCTCTTAGAAAAGCATCACATCGGACTCGGGTCACGGCACCAACATGATCTTTAACGGTAACGTTGTGGATGGACAAAATCGAACTCAATCTTTTAATAATGATGAATCACCTGTCCCGTCAAGGGCTTGAGTTATTTTATGCATTATGGGAAAAGATAAGCCGTTATATTTATGCAACTGGACGGTTTTATTGACCAGACAGGAAGACGTTTGAGGCCAGGAGAAGAGCCTGGTGCAGTGAATAATAAAAGTTCAAAAATGAAGAATAATATCAGCTATAAACTGAATTCAGAGTGATTTAAAATGGATGCAACACTTTGTGAGTGATAGGGAAGTGGGACAGGTGAGGCATTGCCTGACTCAGTAGATAAATGTGAAAGAATATTTGCTGGGTAAATGATGAGGTTTGTCACTTTCCATCTTTCCACAGGACTTGAAACTTCAACTGCAAAAAAGACACTTGGTCTAACTGTCCCCACACCTGCTGGCGTGTAACTGAGATATGATTTATTAACATAAATTTATAGACAGTGTTAAGAGTTATACACTTTATAGAATAATATTCTTTCAGGAACTCATAGGTTGTAACAATGCGATGAGATTCATGTCATTAACATGAGTTAATGCGTTAGGTATCATGATCTAAGAAGAAAACAAATGTCTTACAGCATGTGTTATTTATGGTTAAAGGAATAGTTTATCCAAAAATGAAAATTCTTTCATGAATTACTCACCCTCATATTGTTCCAAGGCCGTAAGAGTCGTTCATCTTCGGAAAACACAAATTCAGATATCTTTGATGAAATCCAAGAGCTTCCTGACCTTGCATAGACAACAACGCAACAGACACATTCAAGGCCCAGCAAGGTAGTAAGGACATTGATAAAATAGTCTATGTTATATCAGTGGTTCAATGCTTTGAAGCTACGAGAATACTTTTTGTGCTCAAAAACCACCCCCAAATAATGACTTTATTTAACAATTTCTTTTCTTCCCCCATCAGTCTTCAACGTTTGTTTTCTTTGAGCACAAAAAGTGTTCTCGTAGCTTCATAACATTACGGCTGAGCCACTGATGAGATTTTATCGATGTCCTTACTAATTTTCTGGGCATTAAATGTGTCAGTTGCGTTGTTGTCTAGTAAAATTACTTAACTTTTATTTGCTAAGTTTTTGCACACACATTTTTAAAGTAAAATTTAAGTAAGGAATTAAGTCAAATCTAAGTTAAGTAAAATTAGCAAAGGAAATAAGTAAAATTAATGTGTACAGTTAGAGTTTGATGAGTACTTTCTACTTAATTATTTAAAGCAGGGGAAGGCAAACTTTTTGACTCGAGGGCCACATCAGGTTTTCCACTTTAAGTGAGGGGCCGTATATGCTTATGACAAATGAAACTTTGATTTTTGATTTTTTTTTTTTTTTCCAAATTCACAAATTCACTCACAACTGTACAGTATGTATGTATACTTGTACATACATAGCAGTTCTATTCTTGTACCATTTCTTATGAGCACTTTATGACACACAGATAAGTTGCATTATTGTAGATTGATGTATAAGACACATTTTATAATTTCATTCATAAATAATGTAAAATAAACGAAATGTTTACAAACATTAGAAACCAGTATTTAATTCCCCTCACTCGAATATGAATAGCGTACATTTAGCAGTGTTCAGAACAGAAAAGAAAATGAAAATATAAGTAAAAAAAAAAAAAAAACAACAACAACAACAACAACAAAAAACAAATTATAGTGGCATTCACTGTAAACATTTATTATAAATGCCCAGCCTAAATATTTACATCGAAACTGAAACTAGTGGCGTGATTGCAGAAATATTCACAATATTCACTTGCCTTTTATTATTCGTCGCCATTCCTAATATGCGCAATTTGCGCTTGACCTTGATCACTTTAAAAATCGCCTTGGAAATCGCAGCGCGTTTCCGATGATAAAAAACGTGATTTATAATGCAGAAACTACAGTACAGTACATTTTCATTAAAAAAATATAAAGAAGAAAGCATATCTTTGCAAGATACAACGACAAATTATTTCCATGTTTCCCCCACGAAATTCAGCAGGAGGATAACACTGGAATTTGTTCTCCTACACAGCGATTAGCGCTTTCATTTAGAAAGCGAGACTATTCAGCCATATTGCGCGTTGCAGTTTCTCCCATTCATAAATATAGGACTGAACCGTATTTCTATACCGCACTACAGCGCCATCTATTGAATTCTACTGAGATTGCACCAAATTATCCAATATGAAACAACTGCCTCACGGGCCGGATGAAAACGCCCATACTTCTCCCACTTCTGCAGATTCGTATATATATATATATATATATTTTTTTTTTTATTATTTTTTTAAATCCCTCGCGGGTCTCCACACGAGTGATAAGGGCCGCAGATGGCCCGCGGGCCGTAATTTGGACACCCCTGCTCTAGATGTTACAGCAAGTTAATTAACCTAACAACAAAAGCAACCATAAAACAGTGTAAATAAATATATAAAAAAAAAAAAAAAAAAACAGCAAAAAATTTGACCTTATTAATTATTTGTGCCCAAGTGCATGATGGGAACAACGGGATCATGACTTTGATATTTACTTAAACAATCTTTGTAAAAATAACAAACATTATAAGTAAAATATACTTATAAGTTCACATTTTCAGTTCTACAAGCTTAAATTGAGTAGCCTACTAATATTGAATTTACTCTATAAATTATTTAATGTAAAAATGACATTTGTTTTGCTGTGTTATTGACATCACCACAAAAATCATTTTTATCAATGTATGCAGGGTCAGAAAGCACTCCGATTTGTTTAATTTGTGTTCTAAAGATGAACGAAGGTCCAACAGGTTTGGAACGACATGAGGGTGAATGAAATAAGTTTCATTTTTGGGTAAACTATAACTTTGACATTCATTTATACATATGAACTAAATATAATACAAGGTTTACTTAAAATTACAATTAAGAGATTATGTGTGAACAGAACTAAAAAGTACTATAAAAATAATACCAGTAAATTAATTCTGGCATTTTATGAGAAGTTGTAAGATTACCAGTAAATTGCAGGTATGTGCTCTGTGTGAACACAGAATGAAGTGTGAGCATGCAGAATACGCTGACAAAAAAGTCTGCTTTGGTCTGAATTGGCCAATCATAGCATTCTTCTGAGAGATGATTACTCTAAGTTGTTTACAAAGCTCTGCTGCTTTCTTTATTTTCTATGTAAATATGAGCTAAAGGGACATCTTTGTCCATTGCGCCTTTTTATATACCTGTCACTCAGAATGTAAAAGTTTTTGTCAAATTAGACAGATAGTGAAACTAAAGTGCTTCTATTCATGCGGGCGAATAAAGAAAATGGCACAGCTTTTAAAGATAGTTTCCCGATGACTGACATCACAGAATTTATGGCATTTTGGCACTGTTGTGTGAATGGTCTCTTACTGGTAAAAAGCCAGAATGTGGTTTCCTGTGTGAATAGCATATTTGTGTATTTAAAGTCATGGTAATTTTACAGCAATTTACCAGGATTGCCATGTGAAAGGTGATAATGTAGAAACCTAGGAACATCTAATTAATATTCATGACCTCAGTCACCACAGTGTCATCGCAGCATGTTATTTTAAGTATAATTGATAAACTATAATAGTTTTTGTTATCATTTTAAATTAGATTTTAATTTTGGTTAAAGTTTTACTTTTTTTTTGTATATAACATATATTATGTAGTTATTAAGTTTTAGTTTATTTAATTGTAGTAACTTTAACTTAACGGAAATTAGAAATCTTACATTGACAACTAGCTAAAATAAAGAAGTTTATACATACTGTAAGTTTTGTTTTATTGTATTTTACTTCAATTTCTTTCTTTCTTTCTTTCTTGCATATGTGTGTTAGTTTTGTAGTTTTATAACCCTGGGCCCTAAACTTACAGTTCCACTGATCTGAGGTATGACCAAGAAGACCAAGAATGATCTTGTAATAATAAAATGGGGAAGTCTCTTCAAGTAATTTTAACCACAAACCCAGCAGTAACCAAGTCCTGAAGGAGCCCAAGGTTTAGAAAATGCTTGTTCCCTTCCTATTTATAGTATTTTAAATGAACTCTCAACATTCAGATATGTATCAGTATGAGTTCTTCTGGCCATTTTCATCATTATTAGTCTCAATGTCTCTCTTCCTCCTTTTTGAGGGACGGTACCTGTGTTTGTCAGCTTTACTGACAACAAACAAACTTTCCAGTCTAAATGGAGCAAAGCGATCATTGTAAGCGTGCTCATTTGACTGCCTCACGAGCCATCAACAGATATTAATTAAATCCAAGGTTGTCATGGAGATGGCCGTGCTGGAGAGTAATAAATTACAAGTACGTAACAAATGAATTTTATTCGGTGGTGGCAATTGAACAGACCTCCATCATCACACAGTTATTGAAAATAGCTCAAGTTGCAGTATCCCATGACAGCCGCTGCCCACATGAGCGAGGCCCATTGAGAAATCATTAAGAACCATTAAAGTCTTAAGAAGTGGTTTATTGCTAATTGCTAAAAGAAGAGTTGGACACTTCATGAGTTTGTTGAACACATTCTCACTCCCAACTCATCACATGTTGACGCTTGGTCAGGAACCTGTTTGGCGTCGCTTTTTGATGTTCAGGGTCCTCTGCTGTAAATAAGAAACCCTTGGCATCAATATGCTGACGCGAAAGGCACTGGGAGTTTTATCATCATTATTAAATTATGTGTGATTTTTTTTTTTATGCAAACAGTCACAACAGTTTCATTTACATTACACTATTTACACATTTATGAGCACTTAAAGGGTGAACATTTGAACATTTTGTCGTTAATCCCTTACCCCCATGTCGTTCCAAACTGGTAAAGCTTCGTTCATCTTCTGGACACAATTTAAGATATTTTGGATGAAAACCGGGAGCTTTGTGGATGTCTCATTGACAAAATACTTTTTGTACACAAAGAAAACAAAAAATAATGACTTTATTCATTCGTCATTATTTTATTCATAATTCGTCATTATTTTTTTGTGTTTTTTTTTTTTTGCATACAAAAAGTATTTTCGTAGCTTTGTAAAATTATGGTTGAACCACGAATGGCAGATGGACTACTTTGATGATGTCTTTCATACTTTTCCTGACCTTGATAGTTTTATTTACTTGGCAGTCAATGGAACAGTCAAAAAGCTCCGGGTTTTCATCCAAAATATCTTAAATTGTGTTCCAAAGAAAACAAAACTTTTACAGGTTTGGAACGACATGGGGGTAAGTGATTAATGACAAAATTTTCATTTTGGGGTGGAGTAACCCTTTTACCCAACCCCTACCCTAAACCTAACCTTTTGTCAATAAAACACAAGATATAACAGGCAGATACAACTACAGTCACAATTTATTAAAAATATATATTTCTATCATGACAACTCTCTGAGGGATTGGCATGGTAATGTGCATGACAATGTTAATGTATTTGGTCTTGGCGGAATAAATCTGCTATGCTGCTCCTGCTGCTGCGGCAGAGCAAGTACAGAGACTTGCTACTGCCAATACATCCACAACATGCTGCTGTAAGCATGTAAGAAATACTGCTGCTGCACATATAACATATATAATTAACCCCCATAGCATATATGAATCACCTCATAGCAGATCTATACAGGTGGAGCTGGGGAAGGTGGAGGGTTTCTGAAGCAAGCTGCAAACTGCTACATCTAGCACTAGTCATATATTTGAATGGTCAGCAGTGAGGTCATTGGCTAATGATACAGGAGAGAACCAATCGGCCGTGTCATGCGATGATGATGTTATCAGATTGCATTAGACCCATCAGACTGCATTCTAGAGTTTCATGCCAGAACTCTGTATATATTCCAAGTCTTCCGAGGCAAAACAATTGAACAAATTAAAAAAATGTAGCCAGAAAAAGCCTTACGTCAGCCTTGGCTGTGTAATGATATTGGCAAGTCCTGTCAAGTAATGATATTGGCAAGTATGTCTTGTGACTGCGTCATGCTAATGTTCGGGAGTATCTTTTTAAATGAGATGTGAGCATGTTAACAGAGCAGGATAATTTTCAGCAATTAAAACCTTATGGTTTACTCTCTTCTTTGCATAAAGGTATCATACGGCTTCAGAGGACTTGGAATGCAGCAGGACTTGTTTGTAATGCTTTTATAGGCTGTTGCGTGTTTTATATTGTTCGGGTTTAGGCTAGGAATGGGTTTAGGTGCTCCAATGAAAGTGTAAATTTATATAAAATTATATATTTATTTATTTACAAATGCATGCAAGCCATCAAATTAAGATAAGACAACTGGAAACAATGGAGGACCCTGTGTTACGAAAAATGTCGCTAAAGGGGTACCTTGAGTGTCAAAAAGCGGTCCTGACCAAGCGTCAATATGTGATGAAGTTGCATTGGTTGACTGCATAGGACACAAAATAATGGGTCAAGATCACAGAATAGTGGTTCTTGTTTACATACGGTTTGAAGTCACTCCTTAAGTGTTCGATCTCTTGGTGTCCCAACATAAAAAGTGCATGTGGTACATTAAACTTCTCCTGATTTGAAAACCCAAATGCCTAACCTTAAAAACCCAGAGAGCATCATCAATATCAGCACTTCACGACCCACTTTCACAGTTCGCTTTCTTGGTTTCATCAGATCACTCTCTGATATTAGCATTAACCCACTTTTCTGTGTACCGGGAGGTCTCGGGAGGAGACGAGTGGCAGAATGTCACAGAAATGTCATCATCAGACCGCCTGAAACTTTCGCCGGCTAAAAATCTTGCAGCGAGTGTCCATCGAATGCATTAGATGTGGAAGTGGTCGGGTTTTATGGCTACATGTATATGGAGCAGTCTGCCTGCTTCATACCTCATTATACGCCGTCTCCGAGATGATCCCTTGAGTGTGAGACTCACAAGAAAGAGAGAGAGACAAAACAGCTAGAAGCAGAATTTTAAACAGTTGCCGATCACCGTGACCTTGTCCTAGATTGAGTTGAATTTCTTTATGCTGTTGTTTTCTTTGTAATTTTTCCTTTTATTGAGCAACATGCTGATTATAAGATAATATATGCATATATTTGTTGCTTTTTCTTTTCATGGTTCAATTTTGGTACACCTGTTACCTTATTAATGTCAATACTGACTCGCTCACAAATTTTAATTTTAATGAATTCAAACTCAAAAAGTCAAATTAAGTTTGGTTTGCAATCAATGGAAGCCAAGCCTTTATTATACTGTATTTATTTTTCAGGAAAAATATAAATCTTTAAATAAAAAAATTAAATAATTGTGTTTTTAACAACATGAACTTTATACTTTCAAACACCATTGTATTGATTTATTGAAAGGATATTTTAGAACTCTGTTAAAAAAACTTTCAGCCCAGAGACTCTAAAACACAAAAGTTAATTTCATTAAAAAAAAAACGCAATATGTATTAAGAATTAAAAAAGAATGAAATTCTAGAATGAATGAAATTTGTTGAGATAGTAATTTTTAATCATGTATTTAATATAACTTACTATTTTGTTATTTATAAAATAATCAAATAAAATAATGTATTATATTTATTATAATATGGATTATTAATATGTATTTCAGACATTACCTAGACATGTTAAAAAATATAAATGATATTTTGATTTTCCATAATGGTTTGATATTCTGCCTTTATAAATGTGTATAGAATAGAATATAATAATATACATTTATATCACGTAATTCTCATTTTATAGCTCACAGTACTAATATTTATAACAATTGCGAGTTTATATCTCACAATTCTGAGAAAAAAAGTCCTAATTGTGAGTGTGTATCACGCAGTTCTCAAAAAAAGTCAGAATTGTGAGATAAAAGTCGCAACTGTGAGAAAAAAGTCAGAATTGTGATATATAAAATCGCAATTGTGACTTATAAAGTCTGTGAGAATTGCGAGATAAAGTTGTAATTATGACTTTTTATGCAATTGTGAGTTTATTTTGAAGAATTGCGAGTTTATATGTTGCAATTCTGATGTTATAACTCACAACTGAGTTTATATCACGCAGTTCTGAGAAAAAAATCTGAATTGTGTGAAGCAAACTCGCAATTGCGAGAAAAAAAGAAAGAAATGTAACTGGGGAAAAAAAAAGTTTGGCTGATGATCTTTTTATTGCAATTCCAATTCAACATCCTGGTTGTAACAAGCCAAAAAACTTGCTTAATCCTGCTTAAGACCATAAATTACCATTTAAAACCATGTAAACCAGCAACCAGAACATTTTACAATCAAATCTCTGGTAAAATAAAAACTGATGGGAAAAGAAATCAAGCACCTCGTTGAATTTAACCCACATTTTATCAACCTGCAGTCAGTTCCTTATTTTCTAGAACTGATTAAAGTTTTAAACACCTTACAGAAAGTAATCAAAAGTTTGTGCTGAGAGTGTGAACTTCATCCATTCGTGACAGTGGGTTATGGAGAGCGCAGTGCGGCAAGCAATGCTTTTCTTTCTCGAAAGCATTTGGATTAACTAATTTGTTCCTGAGCTTGCTTACCATGCGGAATACCTTAACAGAACATTTGTTTATTTTTGTTCTAAAAGGTCAGCACTAATGTAATATCCCATTAGAACGATTCAACCCTGCTATGTCACAAGTTAAGGCACGTTTTTGTTTACTTGTCATTTACGTTTGCCATTTTCCACTAGGCTCACTTAAGTAGCCCATTCAAGCTACTTGTATTTACCGCAGCCAAAAGAATAAGCGCTAAAGAAGAAAGCAAGAGATATCAAATCATGTTATTCATGCTGATCTATTTCCTTTCTTCCCACATCAAGTTCAGCCTGATCCATGTCATCAAGAGTCCTTTCTTAAGTCTGTACAGAAATCAGCAGCACTCGTTTCAACCGAACATAATTCTCAAAGGAACGGCCTTCAATAAAGAGAGCTTAAACCTCGCTACACAATCCCATTTTCGATATCCAAAAAGCCTGCGAGCTGACATGCTCTTTGAGCCCACGCTTCGGCTATCTGATGCTTTTCTAAAGATCAGAGCTTTGATGAATATGCTTGTGATTCAAGTGGGACTAATTACATGAGCCAATTAGTTTTCAGACATGGTCAAATAGATGGCCATCAAATTTATTATGATTTAGGTAAGCTAGATGCAGCATAATCCGGCCTGTGTGAATAATAGTTTATGCATTGGTTTCTATACCCCATGAGGGAAGTTATTTGAAGCGACAGCACTTGAATATAGAAGATGCAGGTTTCCAATTCACAAAACTTGTACAAAAGGGCTTAAAAAGCTTTTAGGCAAGTGTAATTATTATCGTAAACATAATCATGTTCAACTGAACTTTGGTACGATGAACCCATGTCACTCACTGTATTCAAAAAGTGGATCCTCAGCTGTGACAACACCACTTTTCAGTTAACAAACTGCCACTAGCTGTTGCGAAAATGGTTTAATTACAATCACAAAGACACACGTCCATCTTTCCCAAAAGGGACAGGACGAGAAGTGTCACATTCACACTAACATCCTGTGGCTTTATTTATGATAATGCTAAATGATATCTAGTATAATATGTGTTGACACATTTCTGGTTTGGTTTTAGCCTTACTGCGGATGCTATAGGGATACAAAACTAGTTGAAAACAGATCTAGACTGATCACACTACAATTAAGTTCAAAATATGCTGTGGCAGTTTTTTACACCAGATAGGGTCCATGATTTAGTTTAGGGACTCACAAACCTAAATGCAAAAATGTGTGGTAGAACTAGACATGGCCTTACTGTAAAAATGTTTTTTCAAAAAAAAAGTTCCACTTTCAAATTTCACATTTATTTTAAAGGGCACCTATTATGAATAATTCACTTTTACATTGTGTATGGACATAAATTGGAAGTGTGTGAACACAACCGCCCTACAATGATAAAAATCCTTGTATCACTCCTTATTTTTTAATCCCCATTAAACCAAACTAGTCTCATTAGGCATGCGGTTTTGATTCTCAAAGCAGTGTGATGTCACATTGTTTAGGCCCTGCCCACAGCCGCTGACTGATAGTCATTGTTTCCGCCCTCAGCGAGTTGTTTTCAGTTGTACACTGTCTTCTGCTTAAGCAGCTGAAAAATTCAATCTTTATCTCAAAAAGTAATAATAGAATTGCATTATATTACTTAATTACTACTTAAATTACTGAATAGTAAGCAAAGGTATCATAAGAACTACATTATAATTATTATAATTATCGAGAATCAGTCCATTATACAAAAATATGTGATAAGAAGTATTTAACTGGATGCTTAACTTAAAAAAAAAACTATTATAATACATTATAATTATAAAATATTATAATTAATTTACTTTATTCAGGTTTAATTTCAGAATTAGCGATAATTAAAAATAAAGATTCCAAAAGTGTGTTTTTGCAGTAATGCCATAGAAGAACAATTTTTGGTTCCCCAAAGTACCTTTCAGCGAACAGTTCTTAAAAGAACCATTTTGAAGAACATTTTAAAAATCTAAAAACCTTTTTTAAAAAGGTTCCATGGATGTTTAAGATTCGTCCATTGGTGTAAATAAAGAACCTTTATTTTTAAAAATGTACAATTGTCCCTAATCTTAGTCTTTCAAAATTATGTTCTTTTTTCTTTTTTTCTGGATTCCATTTTTTTTTTTTTTTCATTTTAATTTTTCTAGACTGTGTTTTAATAATTAAATTACATTTTATTAATCAAAAAGTATAAGTCTAATTAAATGAAATCATGAAACGTACACAATTTAACAGCAATTTTTTAAAACTTTAACAAAAAATTAATTTTTAAGGTCCTATGAAATACATTTTTTCTTTCTCAGATTCGGTTTTATTTTTTACCAAATTCTGTTTTCCATTACTTTTTTGCATTCCATTTTAATGATTTTATTAAATTTAAGAAAGAAAAACATTTCTAATTAATTTAATTTATTTTATTTAAATATATATAATTTTATTTATTTGTTTTCATTAATACTGTATTGTGTATTTACATTTTTCAGGTAAAAAAAAAACAGTTTTCACTTTATTTTGATGGTCCCTTTAACACATTCTGTTGACTATAAGTAACGTTGCACATACATGTCTATTAACTCTCATTAGAGTGTTAGTAGAGTATTAGTCAGGCCC
This sequence comes from Cirrhinus molitorella, assembly GCA_033026305.1. Taxonomy (NCBI): domain Eukaryota; kingdom Metazoa; phylum Chordata; class Actinopteri; order Cypriniformes; family Cyprinidae; genus Cirrhinus; species Cirrhinus molitorella. Next base: position 24,922,705 of record CM065133.1, read on the forward strand.
GGATTGGCTAATCGGGAGGACCGGGAGAATTCCCGGTGGGCCGGTCCGTTTTTTGACCGCGAGGGCCGGTGTCCCTAGCTGCCTGCACTCACAGCAGTCACACTTTTTTTTATTTATTCATTTTATTTTATTTATTTTTTACCATAGCCTCACTCTTTTTATTCATTATTTTACTGCAGCTCCACTCTTTTTATTTATTTTCTCGCAGCCCCATGAGCAGAATGCAGCCTGCAGGTTAATGATGACGTAATTATCATTCGATTCCCCCGACAGCGGCACCTTGCTCAACAGCAAAATCATTTGTTAAGAGATACGCGAGAGATGAAAAATGGATAATAAAAAGCGCAAAGGTGGCGCTGAAAAGGCCAGATTTTTCAAAAAGAAAGCTCTAGAAACTGACGTGGCCAAATGTACTAAGCTGAGTACATTTTTCGTTAAGACCAGAGGCAGCGAGAGTACAACAGCACATGAAGACGATGAAACGGCCGGTAAGTTAACGTTAAGCTAGTTAGGAGCAGTGAAAAACAGCGATGTCAGCAAACTAGCGTTCATGTTTATGTATCGAACTTTTTCTTGTACTGTAGCTCTTCAGCAGTAGTTTATTTATGAGCACTAATTCTTACTAGATAAATAGATTCTGATACTGTTAAACATTACATTGTGTTAACTGTTCAAATAAATCTTCACTGTGAGGCAACACTTAGGCTACTATATTTGCACTGAATTGGAAATGACCAATTTTAATATAGTCGTGAACTAAAGTGGGCCGGTCTAAGGCTTGAAACTCCAGGGCTGAAAAGGAGTCCCACTCCGGCCCTGGTATTAGTAGACTGGTAGGGTTAGGGTTAGCATAAGTTGACATGTACTTGCAAAGTTACTTATACTCAGTAGAATGTCTGTTGGGAGACCAACACAATAAAGAGTTAGCAGATATTAAGCAGACAGTCTACTAATACTTTAATGAGAGTTAGTTGACATGTAGGTGCAACGTTACTGAGTGTCAACAGAATGTATAAAAGGGTCCATCAAAATAAAGTGTTACCAAAAGTTCTGCTAAATATTCCTTAAAAATAATGTTTTTACAATAATTTTATTATTAGTAGGAGTCATATATTTCTGTCACAATTTCTTAAAGTTAAACCAAACTTTACTTTTACCAAAGTTTAAGTTTCTGTTTGCATATGATGGTGATATCGCTATATATGGCGATAATTTTTCTTGAAAAGAAACTAAAAAGAGGATAAAAACAGCAAGCGTCAAGCATGCTAAACAAAGCCACGGTTCTGCGCAATTCATTCACACAGAGAAGCACAGAACATGCAGGATTCAAGTCTTTTTGTGGCTTAATATTTACAGACACTAGTCCACATTGTGTTTTGATTTAGATGTACTGACCTACTTTTAATTTATTAGTCCTATAATTCTGTGACATTCCACTTTTATAACTGTATTCCGCAATTCCGTCTGCGTTTTCCACATTGCGTCATGAGATTTTGACCATGTTAGGGTCTGTCATCCATGTTAGCCTCTACACAACAACCCAGATATGAACTAGATTTGTTCAGGCAATTCAAGCATCACAACTGTAGGCAGCAGAATAAAATATCTTTAAAAACTTCCCAGTATATGATCACATTTCTTCTAAGCATCTGCAGAATAAGTGCCATAATTTAAAAACCCATAATCATAAATAACAACATTGCAAATACAAGTACAAAACAAAAAATTATTTACATGAACGTGTATAATGCTTTAGACAAATATCCTTTATTATTATCTATATATTTCAAACATTTCTCTTCATGATGCACAAAAAAACCTTATTTATGAAATTCAATCCATCCAAAAACTCCCCAATTTTTGCCATTTTCTTTAAAAGCACCTCTTTTTTACCTTTTGAAACAATCAGAATTCTCTTTACATTACATGCAGACATTGCAAATCCATTACAATCAGGAGATGTACAAACATTACTTATCCAACTAAAATTATAGTCAAACGAAGTTTATTTTTGTTCATAATCACCTCAAATTTCCTTCAAATTATGATCACTTGTCCCAGTCTCCCCTACTAAAACCACATTTTTTACCCCTTACCATTTAGAATAAGTCTCAGCACTTACTTTACCAAGCAACAAATACTACTGACCCTAAAACACACGGAAGGTTTAAGCATATTTTCAGTTTTCCCCCCTAATTTCCCTTAATTCACATTACGTGATTTAATCAGCTTTAAAATGGAAAACAAATTGCTTTGGCACAGCATGCAAGCGTGTTTGTGTAAATACAGAGGCATTGTCATGCTCAGCTGTCTTTTTTAATTTGATCTCTCTGTATTTCCATCCTTTTTTATGTATCATGAACTATGCAGTTCATCATGAACAAGCGCAAGCACAGGAGCAACAACAACCAGAAGCAGATCATGGTGGCGAGATTGTTGAGATTGTTATTCTCTTGGCTTTAAGACCATTTATAGTTATTTTTACTACAGTTATAGTAGATTTATAGCTAGAAAAAGGTTGCTCTACGTGTGCGACTGTTTCCGACTAAAGCTTTAAAAAGCAAAGCGATATTAGCTGGTCATTGGAGGTCTGTGATTATGTACCATTACTGCCCAGACAAGCGGTAATTTGTCTTCATAATTGGCACTGGCACAAAGACCCAATCAGGGCAGCCTGCTAGGTGATGTTGGCATGGTAATTACAGTCGGACAGGAAGCTTAGCATCCTGGTGGCCTCCATTTTAAGGTCGGAGTTCAACTTAAAGCCTGTACAATCTAGACGGCTCTCTCTCTCAGACATAAAGATAAAAACATGGCTGTTAGCTTCTACAGCAATCTAAACGCACACATGCAACACATTATCTATTATGTCTAAGGCATGACTATTCATGTACTGTAGGAAGGCAACTATCCATTAAAGGTAAAAGGTGAAGTGTGTAATTTCTGCACTATTAGCATTACCAGTTGCACTTGGAAGAATGACTTTTTAAACTCCAATGTTCAGCCGCACTTAACCTCCATGAGATTTCAGTATTTCAGGATTTAACAATCAGGATTATGTAGGGCCCTATAATTTCCGCAATGTGGAAAACGCAGACAGAATTGCGGAATCCAGTCAAAAAAAAAAGGAATTTACTGTATAATGCGGAATGTCACAGAATTTGCCATTTTCCAAATTTTGGATGTATAAATTGAAAGTAGGTGAGTCACTTGTCTGTTAATATTAAGCCTCAAAATACTATTTAAATGTAAATCCAGCATGTTCTGCGTGCCTCTATGTGAATGAATGGCGCAAACAGATAGTTTTGTTTACTACACACACACTGAAGTGTTTTCAGCCTCTGCTCTCTCAATATATGAGTACATGAACATAATCTCTAGAATTGCTCAGAGAGTCACTTCAGGAGCATTTTACCATTTCGTTTAAGAAAAACCAAAACTACCGTCATATCATTTACAAACAGAAACTTAAAGGTCTTCACAGTAACCTGACAAAATAAAAGTTTGGTTTAACTTGAAGAAAATGTGACGGAAATATATTACTTAGTGTAATGATAGCATTACTTCTATTATAAATTTATTATTAAGACATTATTTTTAAGGAATATTCATCTAATAATCTAATACTCCAAAATTATTTACAAAAATTGACTTAACAGGAAAAAAAAGATAGAACATATATATATATATATATATATATATATATATATATATATATATATATATAATGAATTGTTTAGAAATGCTTTTGATTATTAACATTTAATGAAACTATTAAAATTGAATTCAGAAAATTAATGGAAAACATAGACCTTGAAAGGTAAAAGGTAAAAAAATTAAAATAAAAAAAATATATATATATTTTAAACTTTTAATACATTGCTGGTATGTTTTGTGATTTGAATTAATTAGATATGCTTTTTAATTATCACACAGTTTTATTTAACCATTATAAAAAAGAGTCTAGAAAAATTAAAACGGAATTCAGGAAAAAAATACAACTTTATAGGGCTCTAAATTAGTTTCATTTTTCAGAGGCCCCACCACAAAACTGTTATTTTAGTATTATATATACATAATAAATATATTATATTATATTATATTATATTATATTATATTATACTATACTATTTAGAATAACTAGTAATATTTCATATTTTGAATTATATTTATAATTTATTATTTAATATTTTAAAGGGGACATCGGATGCCTATTTTCCACAAGTTGGTCTGATTATTTAGGGCCTTTAAGATATGTCTGCAACATACTTTGATTAAAATTCCTTAATGGTCGTGTAAAACCTTTTTACCTTGTCAAAAACAGCTCTGTTCACAGTGACCCATTTCGGTGCATGTCTCTTTAAATGATAATGAGCTACTGCTCACCCCGCCCCTCTTTTCCATTTTTTGTGTATATGGTGGCGCGTTACCATCAAAAACAAAACAAATCCACTGCGTCCAGTGGCTCTGATGTCAGGAAAAAATAAGGACTCTTATATTCACTTTTAGATCCAAATAAAAAACACCTGCATTGCTTACAAGACATTGTTGTCACTACAGCTGATCGAGGGCAGAGAAAATGACGGACAGTGTACAACTGGCTGAGGATGGAAATATGCTAATACAGGACAGTCTGTCATACTAGTGGGTGGAGCCTGAGCAATATGACATCATACTGCTCAGAAAATCAAAATGACTTGATAATTGAGGCTGACTTGATAATTAAGTAAATGGATTTGTATCATTGTAGGGTGGTTGTGTCCACACACTACTAAGACACATTTATACACAAAAAAGTTAATTTGGCATCTGATGCTCTCTTTAAAGAGAGATATAGAGAGAGTGTGTTTTACAAAAAAAAAAAAAAAAAAGCTAGAAATTGGAAATTATCCAGGTAATATGATAATGCTCAATGCAAAACATTACATCGTTACAACACTGCAAAACATAACTGACCTAAAAAGCTCCCATACTGGCCACTGTTCCTACAACAAGCGCAGGTCAAGTTGTTCTGGATAAAAGGTGACAGTTAAATGGCAAACTAATAGTAGCAGGCCTATATATAGAGAAGAGGTCCAAAGAAAGCTACTAGCTTTCTGAATCATTCTAGACAGTTGAGGGCATTTGTGCTTGTGACCCATCTAAAGGCTGAATAAAAGATATTAAACTCATCAACTTGATGATTAGGTAAAAAAAGGGGGGTTTTCAATTAGATGCTTGCTTTGGACTCTTCAGAAAGGTCACTGGGCGGCCCTGGTGTGACATCGCATGCATGCATGATTTAGAAACTCCACACTTCATGTTCATTATTCTGCGAGCGGCGCCGTCTCCGAGAGGATGACATTAACCGCCATTGTGAAGAACAGCGATGGGGACAGATCGCTCACTAAAGGTTAATTCAAACTAAAGAAGAAATCATCCAATCAGAGGGCTGAAGTTTGTGTCCAACAGGCAGTTCGAGGGAACAAATTAATTCTTATTCACAATGAACCCTACAGTTCATCACATGCTCTCACCTCTTATCATTTTTACTGACAATGCCGGAGCTCTCTGACAGCCCAGAGCCTTGAGACTAGCAATTTTAACCTTTTATGAGACCAGAGAAATACATCACATCTTTTTGGAGGCGTTTCCTGTTATTATTTTAGGCTAGATGGAAATTTCTCATGAAATGACAGAGCTGACTTTGATTTGAGATGGCAGCTGGGCCTGTAGGCAGGGGGTCTGATTATATGGTTTCACATTAAAATTAGCAGCGTGTCCTAAAGCTTAACACAAGATGTCCTTGTGTGAGGTCACAGTGATGTACTGAGGGCCTGAATATGAGGGTCAGTGGTGTCATGGCTCTGAGCTGGACGAGAATTAAATGTCCACAGCTTGTGTGGCTTCCTGTGTGTTTCCATCACTTCAAGCCATTTCGTATCGATTCTCAAGGTGCGAGTTTATTTCATGCACAGCAAGAGGGGGAAAAAACTGGCTAAAAGGAGTATAATGGACCAGAAAAACCCAAGAAAGGTCAAAATGTTGGTTTTGATTTTAAAAATTACAGAATGTAATGGCTTTATATATTCCTTTTTACTGAGTACACACAAAAGAAATTTAGAAAGTCTACTTGCTAAATAGGCCAAAGTAAAATTAAAATAAATAAATAAAAATTATGTACACTGCTGTTTAAAAGTTTGGGATCAGTAAGTTTTTTTCTTTTTTACCAGGGCTGTTTAATTTTTAATTTGTCAAAATTGTCAAAATTGTCAGGGCTGTGTCAAATTTTTTAATTTGATTAAAAATACAGAACAAAATTTATTATTTTGTAATATTATAAAATATTATTGCAATTTAAAATATAGTATTTACTTTAAAATATAATTTATTCCTGTGATCATTACTCCAGTCTTCAGTGTCACATGATCCTTCAGAAATCATTCTAACATGCTGATTTATTATCAGTGTTGGAAACAGTTGTGCTACTTATGTTTTTATAATTTTTTTATTTTTTGTAACCTGTGATACTTTTTTCAGGATTCTTTGATGAATAAAACTAAAAAGAACAGCATTTATTTAAAATGAAAATCTATTCTAATAATATACACTACCATTCAAAATTTGGGGTCAGTAAAGTTTTTTCTTTTTTTCTTTGTTTTAAAGAAATGTATACTTTATTTAAGGATGTGTTAAATTGATTAAAAAAAAATGATAATAGTAAAGATTTTTATTTTGAATAAATGCTGTTCTTTTAAACATTTGATTTCAGTTTTTAATGCATATGTTTGACATTTTATTTGCATCTTGATGTTACAATCTAGAATTTTTAATGCAACATAAAATACATTTGTAAAATATCTGTAAAAATACCTGAAAATTATACACAATTGTACAATTTTAAGTTCAAAATTTGTAATAATTTGTATAAAAATACCCTAATCTCATATATTTATGAAGGCTTGTTTCCATCACATGATAAATAAATACATAATTTTTTTATAGAATAAATAAATGAAGTAATATGTGACCCTGGACCACAAAACCAGTCATAAGGGTCAATTGGGATGTATACATCATCTAAAAGCTGAATAAATAAGCTTTCCATTGATGTATGGTTTAGGATAGGACAATATTTGGCTAAAATACATCTATTTGAATATGTGGAATCTGAGGGTACAAAAAAAAAATCTAAATATTGAGAAAATTGCCTTTAAAGTTGTCCAAATGTAGTTCTTAGCAATGCATATTACTAACCAAAAATTTGGTTTTGATATATTTATTGTAGGAAATTTACAAAATATCTTCATGGAACATGATCTTTAATTAATATCCTAATGATTTTGGCATTAAAGAAAAATCGATCATTTTGACTGATACAATGTATTTTTGGCTATTGCTACAAATATACCCATGCTACTTACGGCTGGTTTTATGATCACATATATGAGTTATCATAAACTTGCTATTCTGAGAAGAAAAGGCCAAATTTAAATAAAGTCAGAAATCTTGTAATTCAAATTGTTCATTTATTAATCAACTCAAAACTTTTTTTGTGATAAAGTTGCAATTACATTTTTTTTTTTCGTGGGAGAAATGGGCTTCCATACCATACACTTAAAGGAACACTCCACTTGAAAATAGGCTCATTTTCCAACTACCCTACCCTACCCTAGTGCCGTTAGCACTTCTAGCATAGCTTAGCATAAATCATTGAATCAGATTAGACCATTAGCATCTCGCTCGAAAACGACCAAAGATTTTAGATATTTTTCCTATTTAAAACTTGACTCTTCTGTAGTTATATCGTGTACTAAGGCTGACAGAAATTGAAAAGTTGCACTTTTCCAGTCTGATATGGATAGGAACTATACTCTTGGAACTATACATTCCGGCGTAATAATCAGGGAACTTTGCTGCTGTACCATGGGTGCAGCAGGCGCAATGATATTACGCAGCGCCTGAAAATAGTCCCCAGATGGATAACTTCCAAAGTAACCAGCAATAAGCCACTAAGTTAATAGTAAAATAGCTGGGGACTATTTTCAGGCACTGCGTAATATCATTACACCTGCTGCACCCATGGTACGGCAGCAAAGTTCATTGATTATTATGCCAGAATGAGCGTAATCAGCTTGGAAAATGGCAACGTTTCATTTTCTGTCGGACTTTGTACACAACGTAACTACAGAAGGAAAAATATCGACAATCTTTGGTCATTTTTGAACAAGATGCTAATGGTCTAATCTGATTCAGTGATTTATGCTAAGCTATGCTAAAAGTGCTAACGGCAGACACGGAGATCGGCTGAATGGATACAAAAACGGTAAAACTCATCTGTTTAACTCCAGGGGAGTTGGAAAATGAGCCTATTTTCAAAAAAGTGGAGTGTTCCTTTATGCACCACTAATGAATAAAACATACGGGCGATATTAAACAAATCATACATATATTGCTAAATTCTGAAGTGTGCAGGCAATGAATTCTATGACCTGGATGATTGAGCAATATGTTTTAATGCGGTTTCAGAATTGAAATTGAAATTCAGAACTAGAATCCATGTCTGGGAGGTTAATATCAGAAAGGCACTGATCTTTTTCTTGCAGCAAGAACATTCATGTACAAAGTCCAGCGTGTCACACAGCAGGCCAGACAGCGGGAGCAGCGGTTCCCGCAGCCGTGTTCCTGCTGACAACCGTTTACCAGCACAGCCACTCTGACAAGCCTCTCATCTTCCTGTTTCATCTTCACCTCCTGCATCATTTAGTCCCCAGAGAGTGTGCATACTTAATGTGCGATGATATACAGGTTACCCACTGCCAGCAAAATGCTACAGTTAGAGATATTTACATGTCTACAAGCCCACATGCCCATACAAAAATCCATCACTGAGAAGCTAAAATTCATTTTCATGATGATTTCTGCAATTATTTGGTACGATTACAACCAGACTTGTTGATCAAATTCACATGGAGAATTTTTGGGGGTTCTCTCCAGTGGGAGAAAACAGAAACAAGTTTTCCCAAAAGATACTATGAAAACAGCACCCCTGGAGAATCCCAAAAGAGAAGAGGTGGAGATCAACAAAGGAAAAAAATATATTCCCACACCACAGAAATGAGAAATAGAGGTTTGTCACGACACATCATCAATCGCCCACATTGGTGGCGCTGAATGTAAACAATGCCACTGAACCAAACAAAACTCACATATTTTTGCTGCTGAAAATGGTCAATTATTGTCATGTTTTGGGCTGTACTAATCGGTTGGACCATCAAAAACATTTGGAGTACTACAGACTGACAAAAGTTGTAACAAATCAAGAAGAAGAGTGCAAAAAACTGAGGAACAAAAGGTGTTTGTGGTTGGCCAATCTGAACTAGGATTTCCAGGGCAAGAATCTTGACAACATTTGTGTTTGTTCTTATCATTTCCTGTCAGATAGGTGAAATATTAGGCTAATATCTTAATTAATACTGCTTGTACATATCTTTATTGGCGATTAACTTATGTTGTCAAAATATTGCGCCCTTTCCTGCTTACTAAGTCCTTCTCTATATGATTTAGCAGCTTCCACACGTTTTTTAATCTTAAATTAGCAGAACAACATCTTCAGTACATTGTTTTTTACATCCAAGTATCGCCAGTATGGCCATGCATCTGGGTAACTGACCAAACGGTGACGTAAGTATAAACACTCTATTTGGAATGTGGATTTGAGTTCTAAGTTTGAAAACTGTAAAACATAAATATGTTGCACTAAAATATGTCTTCTTCATAGACCATCCCTCAGATCACATACATATTGATTTTTTTTCAATATTTGAAAACATCTTTAAAGTTTCATTTCATCAAAAACAACATCTCTTCTGAAATAAAGTGTTATGATCACAAGTAAAACATAGCTACTGCTAATGAAGTCCGCACCAAAACTCATTTGTTGAGACCAAGATGCAAAACCATATCTCCTCTAAAGAACAAAATCTCGGTTTTGGGGTTAAAAACTTGAATTTTACTCATGGAATTTTCTGTAGAAAAGTTAAATTGCCATCTCTGAACTGAATCAAATTTTTCACATAAAAGAAGAGAAAATAATTTATCATTTAATTTTTCACCACCCGGCTTTTAATGCATCGTGTTTCCTTCTGGAGCATCAGTGAACAGGGATTGAAATGAACTTTTTACTCACCAGCCAATTTGGCTACTAAATTTTTAAGTTACCAGCCATTCATAACTTCTACTAGCCCAAAAAAAAACTAAATAAACCAACAGCTTAAGGCTGTCTACACTGGACATGACAAAGCAACTGTCGCAAATCATTTTGTGTCAGTACTAGGAGTGTGCGATATTGACACAAATAATATATCAATATTTTCTTGGATTGTATCGATAAAGATATATTTTGTTGAGTGTGTTATTGTGCTAATATCTTAAGGACTACATTGCACAGCAGACTCCTAAAGTTTTTGATATTCTCTATATTCTGTGTGGTCAGTTCACAGCAGTGATATAAATGAAAATTTTCCAATAAGTTTGAATGGATTTTTACCTTTTATGGACATTTTTTTCCATTATAAAAGCCCTTTTTTTTCTAAAAGTGTGCATCATCTTTTGAGTCAAATTCTTACATTTAATCAGTCAGTTACATTTAGGGTGTTACTAAACAAATTAAATCACCATCAACAAAATTCTTCTTTGCAGAAGTTGCATATGAAGTGGCATTTAGATATATTTACATGTTAATGCTCATGGAATGCTTTAATCTGCAGTTACAAATACATAAATAATATGCATTTTGATATTTGAAACATAAAACACTGAATAATGATATTTGAAATTATTTAAAAAGTAAAAAGATACTTTAAATACTTTAAATTATTTTTTTTGGCAAAATTAAGCAAAAACAACCAATACGGTGTCTAAAACGTCTCTTGATATTAACTTGTTTTCAAACTGCTATATGAAATCAATATCACATTTGTAACCATGCTGATTTTTAAGAAAAAACGTCACTCTTCGTGTGATATTGAAAAATTATATAACTATATGCATTTTTCCCCCCTTATCTTGAATTATGTGATCATTCTTAATGCACATTAAAGGGTACATAACATACACAGTGTCACCTAATCTCATGTTAATCCTATAGAGTAGTAACGTATCCTTAATATCTCCAAAAAGTCTTTAGTTTTATTATATGTATAAAAGAAACATACAGCTTTCCGATTTTCTCCGGAAAAAGCGGAACTTCTGGAGGCGCGCCGTGGGCGGAGCTAAGTTCGACGTTCACTTGCGTTAGGATCGCCAATAAAACACAGACAATAGATGCCGTTTCACTTACCATCTGCACTTCTGAATCATGAGCGGGATCTTTTATAGCTGGGACCGCTTCATCTTTCAGTATCAAACAATGTGCAAATCCAGCGTCAAACTGGTCCTCGTATATAAAACATTCATCAACAAACACACACTTGCTAAACTCCATTGCTGCCCCGGAAAAAGGAACTGCATCCACTGTTCACGTAACGCTGGGTTCTTCAGGAAGCTGAGCAAAGTTATCTTTACCACACTTCTTTAGAGACATTCTTCCTGAGTGCATCCCTTGCAGAGTGCAGCCGAATGAAGCACGTTGATGGGCGCGCTCTCTTTCTCACGGTCTAGTCGACGTGATCACGGGCACGCTTTTCCGGGAGAAATGCTCATATAAGGAGTTCCACCACCAATTACGTCATTAATGCCACGATCGAAAAAAATCAGCCGGAACTTGTACCAACCCGGAAGTAAGATTTTCGGCAAAGAAATTCTGTAATTTGTCCAAATTATTTTTTTAAACTTTGGCCATGTTTAGCAGGAGCTCCAACTCTTTAACACTGTAAACAACTCTGAATACACGAAACACCATTGTACCTCCCCCTTTAGCAAACTCAATCATGCAGTGAAAGAAGGCACTCTAAACGCTTATGCACACTAAGTTAGTCTAACCAGACTTCATTTGCGAATGCCTATGTTTTGTTTGGTTTTTGCAATATACTCCATAATGTCATTATTTCTCACAAATTATGTATTTGCACTAAACCTGCACAGCTTTGGCTTGCATGAACTTCCATAAGAAATTAATGAGTGAACATAACTTACGAAAAGTAACCCGCCAAATTGGCTAATGATTTGACAGCGTCACCAGCCACAGCTGATTTTTACGAGCATTTGGCGGGTTGGCGGGTGTTAATTTCAAACCCTGTCAGTGAACATGTAAACCTTCTGTAATAGTTGCATATGAGCCCCTTAGTTGTCCTCAGTACGTGTTGGAAAAGATGGATCTGAAAATCATAGTCATTGTTGGAAAGGGTTCAAATACACAAAAATGCTGAAAAAACAAATAATTTGTGGGACCTGAAGGATTTTTCTGAAGAACAGTGGGCAGTTTAACTGTTCAGGACAAACAAGGAACTCATGAACAACTATCATTAAACAACAACAACAACAACAAAAGAAAAAGCTGTGGATCATTCAGGTAAGAACACAGTATTAAGAATCAAGTGTATGTAAACTTTTGAACAGGGTCATTTTTATAAATTCAACAATTATTTTCTCATAGTGGACTATGTAAACATCTTTCATTTTAAATATCTTAATCAGGTCAGTACTAAATAAAATAGCATGCATTTTGTATGATCCCTCTTATTTTGGTAAAATAATTAACAATTTGCACATTCTGCAAGGTGTATGTAGGTGTATGTATGACCTCAACCTTATTTGCTTACAAACATTTTTCAAAATACCTTCAGTGTTCAATGGACGAAAGAAACTCATACAGGTTCGGAACAACTTGAGGGTAACTAAATGATGAAATTTTACATCCTAATTGAATACCCGGCGTGTGAATAAGAAAAACAGGACGAATGGAGTGACTGCCTGCAGTGCTGTAGTATTTGTCCTTTGCTGTGTCACAGAAGAGAACAATGCCCTCCATTCAGATTTCTCCCCGGGCGAGAGGGACGTAATGAAAGATAGACTAGATTGTCATTTCCTGTGTTTGCTGTGCTTCTGTAAACACTCAGCGCTGGCACACAGCTGCGACCCATGATCTCCTGTACACCTCAGGCCTCGCACCGCTCACATCAACTGTCATTAGAATTGGACCTGGCAGTGTGATGAGTGGTTTGTTTTTGCAGAAAGACATAGCAAGGCACACAAATGGAAAAAAAAAATGCAAGAACATAATACAATCAAACTTAACATTAGTGTTCATGTTACCATGTAAGTAATTATGTGATTAATGAGAAATACTAATGAACATCATGTTCTTAATATGCAATTAGTTTGCAGAACAGCTTGCAATTAATTTGATTCATTGTCCAATATGTGTAACACAAACACTTTAACGTGAAGTGTTAACAAAAATAACAATTAACAAAAGCTCAAAGCTCTACATTCATGAGAGTAAAATAAGGTCTGGTTTAATATTATTTGGAGAATCTTATTTTGTAAAAATAATTAACATATGCATAACATGCAAAATACATTATTTATTTTTTTAATCTAAGCTATTGTGAAAACCCATTAGAAGTTCCAGAGGGAATCCATGGCTAATTAGCTTTTTGTCTCTGCCTACAAATTGACGTTGTGGCTGAACAGCTTTATTATGCCTTGTGACATCAGCTGACATCATTTCCTTTTATGTTCTGAGTGAACCAGTGTTGCCAAGTCTGCAGTTTTCCTACACTTTCATACTGTCCCCACAGGTTGTCTTTCATGTCCGCCGGTTGAAGCTACCCCAATAACGTAATATTTAGCCCCTGAAATGCTAATTTTACCAGAGGAACCCCAACCTCTGGCAACCTGGCAACCCTGGAGTGAACAGCAAATTTAGCTTCTTTTTTTTTACATTATTGAGATAAACACTATTTTACTGACAGACAAATGTGCTTGAGATTTTTTTGTTTTATTACTGCATACAGTTCAAATAAAACTTTAACGGCACATTTCAGTAACTGAACACGTTAGTGTTGATACAGTAAATTGAACAGAGAAATAGAGAGAGAAAAAACAGCAGAAATAAAACAGGATGAACAGCAAATCTGATTCCATTTCCTATACCTTCTCACTTTACTTCACCCTGCGGCTATTGCATTTACTTTCTTCCTATTCCGCTTCGACTGTCTCATTTTGTTGCTTTTAAAATTGATAAAACATTTCTTCCTTTGGTTGTCCAGTTGTTTTATTTATTTATAGGCTATATTTATACCTTCTTGGTTATCACGATTTATTTATGAATCCATTATGGCTTTTTTATATCCAGTCCTCTAACTGTTCCAGATGTAAACAAAACTTTCTAAACTGCAAATGGAAAAAAAAGGATAAATATGGGATCAAAGGAATAAACGTATCAATGCTGACATGAACATGTTTAGACCAGCATAAATAACTATGTTTGTAGCATATTAGCTGTAATGACAAGAAGACAGACAAATAATAACAGATAGTTATTAAGAGAATGACAGAATAATACTGTAGATTGAACGATACAATACAAATATTTTTTAGACTGAAGGACAGAACGATAATCGAACAACAAATAGAACGACACAACAGACAGAACCAAAATGACCGATAGACTGTAGCCAAACCCTTCAGGAGTGTCGAAGTCATCACTGATTGGTTAAATTCTACAGAATTTCGGGGAGACGCGTGTGTCCGTTCTTTAACGTCTTGCCTTGAAACAAATGTGCAGTGATAAAATTAAAATGCCGTCGTACTTCACGGAACTTCGCGGTTGCTTTACCTTGTCATATGGCCTCATGAGCAGTCCTAGACAGAACGATAGAATAAAATACAGAACACTAGGCAGAACGAACGTTATGTTAGAATGAATGCTAGAACGGTGGACAGAATGGTAGACTAGCCAGAATGGCTAGAACGGTAGACAAAAAACTGAATACACAGAACGACAGAAAGATAGACAAAACAACAGAAAGAGAAGAAATGACTGACAATGATATACAGAATGGTAGAATGACAGATTTCGCAATAATGACGGAACGAAAGATAGAATAAGAAGAATGACAGAATGGACAGGACAGGCCAGACAATGATAGATAGATAGATAGATAGATAGATAGATAGATAGATAGATAGATAGAGGGGATGATAGTAACACGTTTTGTTTGAGGGTCTGTAACTCAATGGTTGTTCATGCTAGATTGTTCAAACTTTAATACATTGTAGCCATATTTGTCTACTACAAATAAAACTCACTTGAACTTGTACTACACAATCACAAATTGTGTGAGTTAATGTCAAATACAAAGAGTTCTGTTGTTACAACCTACCCCACTACTGGGGTGAGTTGTAACACTAGCTGGGGATAGATGTAACAACAAAGGTAATTTAGTGAAACAATATCCCCACTTTCCAGATTATGCAATAACTTTATTGAAGAACAAAAATATTCTGGAACTTTAAACTCAAGACTATAACAAACTCAAGACTATATAACAAATTGCTGTGTGTTTGTGTTTTAGTTTGTTAGAACTTTCATCTTCATGCTATATCAAATCTGTGTGTGTATGTAGTGTATTTCCTTTGGAACTTTAAGTTTAAATCTAAAACAAATTTCTCTGTGTGTGCGTGTGTATAGTATATTCGTTTTGGAACTTTAAGATTAACACTTAACGGTTACAACTGTCCCCACTCCAAGCAGCCATTACATAGTTAACTCTTTTTAGCACGTGGGTTTGAAGTTAGCATTAATGTCTAGCATCAAGTTAAACTAGAGAAATAGCTACTTAAGATAATGTAAGTCATTTTTTTAAATTTACATTACAATGAATGCTAGGCAAAAAATAATCTTGATAAAAAAAAATGACTTTCTTACATGAAAATCAGTTTTTTGGTGATAGAATTTACAATCTTGCTCACAGACACATGCCACTTCTCCTGATAGCTCAAAATGGAGATGGGAGTGTATGATATGGAAGACATCACCATAGGTTGGTGCAACTCCGTAGTAGATAAAATGTTAAATAGGAAGAGAAGAAATGACTGGAATCCCCATTAAAAAACAACAACTCAGTAGTATATTAAAAGATTGTTTTTATTCACAATTGAAGTGTAACAAATATAGTTTATCAAAAACCTTTGCTGCTCTTTAATATAATTTATTACATAAGATCATAAGATTTATATAAATGATGGCTGGCAGTTTGCCAGAATGAGATATGTACAATTAAAAAACAAATGAAAGAAAAAAAGAAGAAGAAGAAAACAAAAAACACTTTCCCACAAAATTAATTGCATATATATTAAAGAAAAAAAAAATCAGACTATGTGCAATGGAATGATTATCAGCAATATTGTACAGTTACATTTCTGAGGTTCTCATGAAGAAATAAACGACAAGAATCACAAACAAAAAAGGCATTTTCTAAGCCAAGATCAACACAATATTTAAACAACAAATTCTTAATCTGAAAAGCACATCTCCTATTCTGCAACCAGATGCGAGGAAACGTCTGTTCCCGAATGTCACCTAAGAGTCGCTGCGGATTCTCAGTCACAGCTTGAGGAATCACTTTCACTAAAGAGACAGCACGAATCGCTAGTCCGCGCTACGCCGCGGCAGTGCTAAACATCGTTTAGATTCGCAGTATCATGAATACAGTGAGCGCGATGTCTTATCTACAGTGTCACAGTGTTTTATGACGGGCCTCCCTCGAGATGACGGTACTTTAATATATTGCGGTTCCTAACTCTGACAGTACGCTGTTCGCTAGCACACATACAGCGGAGAAATACCATGTCAAGTGTTGCAGTCGCTGGCCTCAAGAGAGAAATCTCTGCGAGGTATATTTTCCACTAGTATAATACATAGGTTAAAACACCACGCTTTGCTAGTTAAGCAGGGCGGTTTACTTTGTGTCGTTTTGGGAACACTGTCTAAATTTAGCATCAGCTGTCAAATTCCCAAACCATACTAATAAATGGGAATTGGTCCGTTCCTCCAAGAACTGGAATGTGGCTAGATATAGTGTGTGTGTGTGTGTGTTGTATCCAGTGCCATGGACTGCTTTGCATTCATTGGTTTGCATTTTTTTTCATCAAAATTCCTCACTTGTGCTGTCACATTGTCCTACAGTAATATTCCTATTCTTTTCTTCATGGAGAACCCGAGTATACTGATTCACAACTTTGTGCTTTCACGTTAAATCAAACAAACGAACAAACAAACAAACAAACAGGTAAAATGATAAAATCACAACAACTAGGCCAAAGAATGTTCAATTCACATTTGGTGGTACATTCATACAAATATTCACTCCCCTTTTTGACTGGTGCTGCCCGTGTTGTCCTAATAAAACACTTTTCCAATGGATTCAAGCAGCTTTGTCACGGTTTACTACACAGCTCCTAAAGGAACGTGGCGATTAGATGAGATTAAAAATTATATTTCAGTGCTTATTCATTTTTTCCCTCAAGAAACGTTTGTTCGCTCACCAAATGTTTTGTTTCTCTAAGAAATGTTGCGTTTGCTTGCAAAACTTTTGCGTTCACTTGAGGACTTTTGTTCCACTGAGTAACGTTGTGCCCATTCACAAAATTTTTTGCATTCTCTCACAAAAAGTTTTGCATTCCACAGAGGAACATTTGCATTAACTCATGAAACTTGTGTTCTTGTTTCACCAGGTTTTGTGTTTCTCTGAGTGTTTGCTCGCAAAATTTTTCATTTCCCCCGGAAAAATTGGTTTGCACTCACTCATGAAACTTGTGTTCTCTTGCAAACCCTTTTGCATTCCCTCAAGCAAACTTTTGGTTCATTTACAAAAATGTTTCTGTTCCTCTGAGAAACTTTGTTTGCTTGAAAAACTTTTAATTCGTAAAACTTTTATAATTTCCCCGGAATTTCTGCTGTGTTCTGGATTCACGCGCAAATAAGTGTCTTCCTTCAAGAAACTTTGTATTTGTTCTCTAAACTTTTGTTAATTCCTAAAAAAAATGCAATTTCCCCAGAAAAAATCTTGCTTTGAAATGTTTTGTGTAGACTTGTCAAAGTTTTGTGTTCCAATGAATATAGTTTTGCATTTAAGTTCTCTTGCAAAACCTTTGCGTTCCCTTACGAAAATTTTAGGTTCACTCACAAAAATGTTTGTGCTCCACCAAGATACTTTGTGTTAATTCGCAAAACTTTGAATTTCCCCCACAAAAACTTGTTTGCTTGTAAAATGTTTGCGTTCCACAGAGGAACTTTTACGTTCACTTGTAAAACTTTTGCGTTCTCTCGCAAAATCTTTGCGTTCTCTCACAAAACCTTTTTGGTTCGCTCACAAAATGTTGCGTTCCTCCGAGAAATTTTGAGTTTGCTCGTAAAACTTTTGTTAATTCGCTAAATTTGGCATTCTATTTTTTGCTAAAGTTTTTTTTTTTGAGCCTGTTCATGAAACTTTTGCATTCAGCAAACACAAAGCTTCTCGGAAAAGCGCAATAGTTTTGCAAGCAAACGGAAAAGTATTGAAATGTAATTTTACCCTCTCATCTAACATTTTTTTCTTATCATGCCTCCTTTAGGGGCTCTGTAGTTTCCTGCCCTCCACGCTGAAAAAAGACAAAAACCCTATGTCTTGAGTAATAAATTAACACAAAGTACTCTATTTTACATGTCTAGGATAAAAAGTCTCTGCCTCCATTGATTAAGTAAACAATCAAAACACATTTTGTACACATTTTATGAAACAAAGTAAGTTCACAAATGTAGAGGAATGAATGATAAACGACCGATTCTTACATCCATAACGAGGGTAAGAGGGCTGTAGGCCGGTAGGAAGATACTTCCGGTCACAGCGAAAATAAATAGAGCGTTGCTATTAAAATTTGACTAAAATGATCAGTAAGACTAAAAGGCACTAGTTGACTTGGTTTCACTAACTTGCTGTCGAATAAAGCCTCAAATACCGAACCAAACCTCATCCCAAAAGAAACAGACAGCAAGAGACGGGCGAAGTTCGCTGGATATCTTATATCTTCGCTCCTGTAAACGCACATGATGCAAAAAACACAAGGACACCGATGCACTTTGAGTTACCTATGGCTTTATAACGTGTGTGAGAGGAGCGATGGAAAACGGTCTGGTCCGGTCTCCTCACAGAGGAAATATGGTCCGTCTGGGTCTCTGAGGCTCAGAGACGTGTCCATAGAATCAGGGGTAGAGAAAGAGGCGATGGGGCAGCATGCAGAATCCCGAGAAGAGGCGGCAGAGGAGAAACGGCTGTGGAGAAAAGCCCTGGAGCTCACGAACTCTCCAGCCACAGGGGTTTTGCGTCCATAGCTCTTGGCCACTGTTAAAGCAGGTCCAGGAAGTTACGTCTCAGTGGCGCTTTGGGGTTGGATGAAGATTACTTGAGATGGTTTGCCATTTCTGGGGTCTGTTTCTTAATAACGGGAATAGGATGGGCCTCGGTGTTGAACACCCAGTGATCGAAGGGCAAATGGTCGTCGTCGGAGAACAAAAGATACAGATACCTGAGAAAAGAAGAAAAAAGAAAGAAAGAAAATCACTCAGTTGTTTAAAGGGCATTTTATAATATAGCTAATCACAGTGAGATTGCCTGTAAGAGATTTGTGGTATTTGGCAAACATGATTATGTACATAAATAAGAAGCATAAACATCAAGGTTATGAGAGGCAAATAATTATCCCTAGACTCTAAGCACAGATAAACTTCATGATTTAAATAGATTTTCATTTCTTTTCACAATATGAGTGGTCACGGTTCAACCGAGTCAGTGTAATTTTATGGGTTTTCAGTTTTTAATTTAATGGGTTTTTAGTTTCGCAATATCACATGCGCAAGAGTGCTGTTCTTCCCAAATATCTGCACGATTCAGAATGCGATACAAAAGCTAAATAAACAAAGTTCATTGCTAAATTTTAGATGCAATATTGTCGAAAATAGTTCCAAACAAAGCCGCAGCAGAACTGTTCTGCGTCAACAAGAAGCACTCGTTTTGATACTGAACGAATCGGCAGCTTAACAAATCAAGTGAGCTAAAGATTCACTGACCCAATTATAAAGAGTCATTTGCTTTGCTTCTGAATCATTCAGACGTTTGAACGAATCAGTTGATGAATGACTGAATGATTCACTAATCAAGACAGCGACTTGCATGCCCAAACTGGCAGTTTAAATAATGATAATAAATGGGTTAAAAAAAAAATATAATAATAATCAATTAATTAATACTGAAATATGGGAAAGATTTTTTAATTTTTTTTTAAATGAACTGTATAACTAAATGATTGATTGAAATAAAATGTAATTATTTTACATATTCAACCCATATGTAACCCATTAAAACCCATTTATTATCACTATTTATACAATGTTGAATCAAAATATTTATTTTTAAAGCTACTTTTTGTAATGTCAATTCAATGCTTTACTCATCAAACACAATGAGTTTAAATGTTATATATACACTACCAGTCAAAAGTTTGGACACACCCTCTCTGTATTTTTTAAAGAAGTCTCTTATGCTCATCAAGACTACATTTATTTGATCAAAATTACAGAAAAAAAACGTAATATTGCAAAATGTTATTACAATATAAAATAACGGTTTTTATTTTAATATACTTTACAATATAATTTATTTCTGTGATGCAAAGCTGAATTTCCATCAGCTGTTACTCCAGTCTTAAGTGTCACATGATCCTTCAGAAATCATATTATGCTGATTTATTATTTGAATTAGCAATGTTGGAAACAGTTGTGCTGCCAAATATTTTTTTTTGCAACCTGTGATTCTTTTTTTCAGGATTCTTTGATGAATAACAAGTAAAAAAGAACAGAATTTATTAAAAATTTTATTCATTTCTAACAATATAAAGCTATATCACATCACGTTTAATTAATTTAACACATCCTTGGTGAATAAAAGTATTAATTTCTTTAAAAAAAAAAAGAAAGAAAAAATTACTGACCCCAAGCTTTTGAACAGTAGTGTATATTGTTAGAAAACCTTTCTTTTTTTAAACAAATTTAACCTTTTATTGATCAAAAATCCTGAAAAAAGTATCATAGGTTCCAAAAAAAAAAAAAAAAACACCACACAATAAGCAGCACAACTGTTTGAAGGATCATGTGACACTGAAGACTGGAGTAATGATTCTGGAAATTCAACTTTAATTACAGATATAAATTAAATTTTAATGTATATTAATATATAAATAATAATATTTAATAATATCTAATATTTCACAATATTACTTTTTTTTCCGCATTTTTGATCAAGTGAAAACAGCCTTGATAAGCATAAGAAACTTCTTTAAAAAACTTGTTTAAAAAACAGTTTGGTAGACTGGTAGACACACACACCCAAACACACAGTTGAGGTCAAAATTTTACATGCATCTTGCAGTATCTGCAAAATGTTATGTTTTACCAAAATAGGAGGGATCATACAAAATAATTTGTTGTTTAGTACTGACCTGAATAAGACATTTCGCATAAAAAAAATGTAGTCCACAAGAGAAAATAATAGTTTTATAAAACTTACAAAAAATACATTTATAAAAAATTACTTGTTCAAAAGTTTACATATGCTTGTATATACATACAAAGTCTACTCTTTCTACTGTTTATCACTCAAGTCTGACAGCACTCAAGCGGTGTCATTTGAGTCACGTGAGTCTCATTACACGCCAAAGTTTAATACTTAGTATGCACAACAGTAAAACCACAAACACCACTAATCATCTCAATTAATGCCAAACTGCATAAATAAATCTACCTCTTAAAATCTGAATGTTTACTTCGTTAACAAAACACGAACATCTCCCAAGTGCTGATGAAGTAAAACGGTCTGCCAAGCAAAAGACTGCCAAGACAACAACAACAGCGTAAATAAGGGATGAAGTTTACAAATTACAAAAGGTCTAAACATTTCGCTTCCTTTGGCTGAGAGAAGCAACTTGTGGCCGACAGCCATAGCTAAAGGACATTGTTTTACAAGCAAAGGCCATAATTCAAAACCAGCAGCCAAGGAGGGGGAAAAAAACACCCTACAGGTTAGAAGGTGCATCTTTATTTGGAAGGCTGGATGACACTCGTTAAAAATTACAGTCTATAAACTTTAGCTGGAGACGCCGATGCTGACGTCCGTTTCCTGATGAAGTTGTGACCTTGATAATATGCTTTCTAACCCTCCCTCCCTCTCGGTTTCCTCTCTGAACAGACATGCATTGGCTGGAGATTCGCTGATGAAAGGCTCTCTTCTTCACTGCTCCTCTGAAAATATAAGCTGTTGACCTCAGGCCTCCAGAGTTAAAGCTAAATCATGCGTGTCTACTGGATCAACCACTCTTGGCGCCTTAAACTGCACCTGGCCTCCGTCTGCAGAGAGTATGATCTTCACACCTTCAGTTGTAATGCTCCGCCACTGGCTAGAAAGAAACTGGAAGGTGAACGGCAATTATAAATGAGGCCAGGCAGCTTTATTTAACGACAGAGGTCACAGGAAGTCATACTGCATCTGCAAGTGAAATGGACCCAAAAACTATCAAGCTGATTACCACTTTTGTGTTTTATTTTTTGGCCATTTTTAATGATGGTGATAGTTGATAGTTAAAGTGAAACCTCAAAATACTCAATGGTCCATGTCGTGTTACTCTTCAATGTGCGTTGAAATTTTTGTTTTCTTTGCACACCAGAAGTATTCTCAGAGCTCCATAATGTTACGGTTGTACAAATATACGAATGTATAAATGTACCACAAGTACAAATGTATAAAAATGACCCTGTTCAAAAGTTTACATACACTTGATTATTAATACCGTGTTGTTACCTGAATGATCCACAGCTGTTTTTTTATTTAGTGATAGTTGTTCACAAGTCCCTTTGTTTTTTGTCCTGAACAGTTAAACTGCCTGCTGTTCTTTAGAAAAGTCCTTCAGGTCCCACAGATTCTTTGGTATTTTAGCATTTTTGAGCATTTGAAGCCTTACCAACCATGGCTGTATGATTTTGAGATCCATCTTTTCACGCTGAGGACAACTGAGAGACTCATATGCAACTGTTACAGAAGTTTCAAAAGCTCAGTGACACTCCAGAAGGCAAAAAGATGCATTAAGAGCCGGGGGGTGTAAACTTTTGAACGGGGTGAAGATGTGTACAGTTTTTAACTTCTGAAGCATCAGTGAGCGTTTGATCCTTCTGTATTAGTTGTATATGAGTCCCTCAGTTGTTCTCAGTGTAAAAAGATGGATCTCAAAATCATACAGTCATTGTTGGAAAGGCTTCAAATGCACAAAAATGTTAAAATACCAAAGAACCTGTGGGACCTGAAGGACTTTTCTGAAAAACAGCAGACAGTTTAACTGTTCAGGACAAAAAAGGAATTCATGAACAACTATCACTAGACAAAAAAAAACAAAACAGTTACAATAAATAAAACAGCTGTGGATCATTCAGATAACAACACAGTATTACGACTCAAGGGGATGTAAACTTTTGAACAGGGTTATCATTTTTATAAATGCTACTATTATTTTTTCTTGTGGACTATATGTAAATATCTTTTATGTGAAATATCTTATTCAGGTCAGTACTAAATAAAACAAACAAACATGCATTTTGTATAACTGTATAATTTAGCAGATTATGCAAGGTGTATGTATGTAAACTTTTGACTTCAACTCTTCGAGTGAGTAAATGATGAACAAATTTTTCATTTTTTTTTTTCTCTTTAGTGGTTTATCATGTGGAGAAGAGCAGATGTAGTGGGCTGAAGTGAGCATGTTAAAGAGCAGAGTCATGCCCACAAACACATTGAGAGCATTTCTATGAACAGGAAACTCTGATCCCGCAGCCCGCCAGACAGTCTGGCTCTGAAGAAGAATCATTACTTAATACGCACTTACTGTGCAAAAGAGGCGAAAGCAAGCCAGAAGCAACAACAGAATTTGAAACAACCAGAGTGGGGAAAGTTGAAAGCAGGGGTTTCTGGATGTGCGCTTTCTCTCTCTCTCTCTCTCTCTCTCTCTCCCTCTCTCGCTCTCAAAGAATAAGTCTAAGTCTTTTCTGTACTCAATTGAGCGGCTGCACTCCTCCTGGCCAAAGGGCAAGCGCTCCTCCAGAGTATTAAAGGCAGGAGAAATGGAGAGCCGCTGTCTGGCATGGCAGGATGAGACTCGAACAGCGATTTCCTCTTAAAATGCAATCAAATGGGAGGACTGGAGAGCTGGGAAGAGACATCAGAAAACCCCAAAAACAGGATACTGAAGAGCACAGTGACCTTGCTAATGCTGCAACTCTTCATTTTCGGCTCTGACGATGTAATTGACTCTTATTCATCCCCTTTATTTATCGTTATCCTTAATGATGAATGTTGTGCGATAAGGATGTCTGTGAATGAGTTTGTGTTGTCACAGTCTTGTGTCTCAATCACTTTACCTTGAAAGTGACGATTCTCGCTCTGACAGAGAATTGGCTCAATTCATGCATTCTAAGTGAAGAGCTTTATTTTTTTAGTCTCATTTTTTTTTCTTTTTCCAACACTGAAACAGTCAGCTGTGTATGTTCATGTGCTCTGTACTCACTTGAGTGTTTCAGCCAGGTAGAAGCTCTGCTGCACGTCATCGTGGTTGGGAGTGTTAGCGTAGACATCTCTCACTCCGCTGTAACCCCCGTCTACCCTGCAGTACTTCTCCAGAGCCTGATATACAGAGATAAAAATGTACCTGTCAGTATCAATGTAATAGTTTTACACATTCCTAGCAAGAGTGTCATGTACTTTTCTTTTTCAGAGACAGGACATTGACGCAATGCTGCTTACTGGACCAAGTCAAGAGACCCCTAACTTACAAGTCTATATAAAAGGACTGAAGTATTTTTGTTTTCTTTGTGCACAAGAAGTATTCTCATAGCTTTGTAAAATTAAGGTTAAACCACTGAGGTCAGATGGACTATTCTAATGATGTCCTTCAAGATCCACAGCTGTTTTTTTTTTTAGTTGTTCATAAGTTCCTTGTTTGCCCTGAACAGTTAAACTTTGTTCTTCAAAAAAATCCTTCAGGTTCTACAAATTCTTTCATTTTCCAGCATTTTTGTGTATTTGAACCCTTTCCAACAATGACTGTATGGTTTTGAGATCCATCTTTTTTACACTAAGGGACTCATATGCAACCATTACAGAAGGTTCAAACACTCACTGATGCTTCAGAAAGAAAAACGATGCATTAAGACCCGGGGGTGAAAACTTTTGAACATATTAGAAATGTGTACATTTATTCTTATTTTGCCTAAATATCATATTTTTGCATTTAGTACTGCCCTTCAGAGTCTACAGAAGTTAGTAACATGTTTCCTAGAAGACAAAATAAGTTACATTTACCCTGTTCTTCCAAAAGCTTTCACCCCCTGGTGAAATGCATTTTTTTTCTTTCTGGAGCACCAGTGAGTGTTTGAACCTTCTGTATGATCTCCAAACCATACAGTCGCTATTGGAAATGGTTAAAATACATAAAAATGCTGGAAAACACAATAATTTGTGGGACCTGAAGGATTTTTTTGAAGAACGGCAGGCAGTTTAACTGTTCAGGACTCATGTGGGACCCATGAACAACTAGCACCAAACTAACAAAAAAAGGTGCTGACCATTCAGGTAACAACACAGTATTAAGAATCAAGGGAATGTAAACTTTTGAACAGGGTAATTTTTTTAATAAATTTTCTCTTGTGGACTATATGTAAACATTTTTCATGTGTAACATCACTTTCAGGTCTGTACTAAATAAACAATAACATGCATTTTGTATGATCCCTCATATTTTGGTCAAATAATTAACATTTTGCGGATTCTGAAAGGGGGATGTAAACTTTTGAAATCAACTGTATGAGCATTATGATGTGGCAAATATATATTAAATTTGTGCACTATTGTGAAAAGTGCTGTGAAGACATTTTAAGATACTGAAAATATGACAAAGTAGTCTTTGGAGCAAAGAATCAAGTCATTCATTCAGTCAGTGTTGAGCCAGCACATTTTTCTGTGAGAGGAATAGATGGCAGAGGGAGAGCGAGGGAGGAAGAGATGTGATGTATCGCCTGAAGGGATAGACACATCACAATGGCAATCTGAAGTCATTATGATACAATTACAAGGCTGTGAGATCCTGGCGGTCTCCATTGTCTCTAATCCTGCTGTGCTGAAGTGCAGGGAGCGTCTGAGGGCATGAATAAAGCCTTGTGACTCACAGTCTGGCCTACATCCCGGGCCTAATGTGGCGACGTGTTTACCAGTCACACACTGGTGGCGTTACGCAGTAAGCAATGTGTCAAATCCATGCAACAGTTCTCACCTGCACCGCCTCCCAGCCCCACTGTCTGTACTTGGGGTCGTGGGTGAACCTCCACATGTACATGTATGTCTCGATGACCTCCGGCCTCAGGATGAAGTACTTCTCGTTTTGCCGTGTAGCGATGGCTTCTACGCCGCCGTCGAAGCGGAAGGCCTCAGGACCCAGCTTCATACCTGAAAACACACATGGCGACAAATTCATCACTCAAATGTTCATGTTGACAAGGGATTATGGGATTATATTGTTCCTGAGAACAACTATTTGGACGTGGATTAGGGGCTGTGGCATAATCTGGACCTTTGATAATCTGCAGCCTCTAAAAATACCTAAGCATTATGAACAGGCCAGTGATGACTGCGTGCGTGTGTGTTTAACAAGGGATTTTAGTGTGTGTGCGTCTGTTAAGGGTTAACATCAATGGATTTAGGGAGTCTCCACACTGGCCACGTGACTATTATTGACAGACTTTTGGGTGGCACTGAGCAGAGTCAGCAAAACTACTTGACTAGTCAAGTAACAAATCACAAAACAGATGGGAATAAATATATCATATACTCTGTAGGCATGTTAAGCTAAAAACGAAATGTACAAAAATAGCATTCAAAACTATAAGTAAAATATATATATATATATATATATATATATATATATATATATATATATATATTAAAAAAAAAAGAAATACTGTTATATTTATAGAAGTAAACAAGTTTGTTATTGCCCCCTTGTGATAAACCACTTCTTGTTTTACTCTTTTAGCAGATGTTTTTTATGCAATAAAGACTTACTGAGTACAAATTACTAATTTAATAAAGTAATAAAGTAAAATTAATGAAGTAATCAGTTGAATAAATAAATTTGTAAACAAACAAACAAACAAACAAACAAACACCTTTTTCATTACTGTAAAGCATCCTGATATATCTGCATTAGTTTATTAACATTGAGAAAAATGAGAATTACGAAAATCAAATGCACTCAATATAATTCTCATTACTGTTATATAGCAATTTGCACAAAAACAAAAAACACTATTGAAATATATTTGGCCAAAAATAGAAAAATACAAGAAGAAAAATTATTTTCTTATTAGCTTATTCTTATTAGCATTTCATATCTAACCATAACTAGAAAATGTATTAACATACATGGCTAAAAAAAACAAAACAAAAAAAAACTAAAATAAAATGGGCACAATTTTCATCCTTTCTTTCTTTGAATTTTCTTTGTAATTTCTAACCATACACAAAACATTATTTCTTATTTCAGGGAGACTGAATTGCACTGTAATTTTCTAACCATAACTAGAAAATGTATTACGACACATGGGAAAATAAAAATAGAAATAAAATCTAAACTGGTGGGCAAGTGGTCAAAAATAAAAAGTAACAATGGCACAAAACATTTTCTTTGTAACTTTCTAGTCTTAACTAGAAAATGTATTAACACAGATGGAGAAAATAAAATAATTATATATATTTTTAAATGTATATATTTATATATTTATATTAGTGCTATCAAACGATTAATCGCATCCAAAATAAAAGTTTCTGTTTATATACTATATATTTGTGTACTGTGTATATTTATTATGTATATATAAATACACACACATGCATGTATATATTAAGGAAAAATATTTTAGATTTATATCCAAAATATTTATATTTATTCCTAATCTAAATTGTATACAGGTATAAATATATATACATATAAATATTTTGTTTTAATATATACATGTATGTGTGTATTTATATGTACATAATAAATATACAAAGTAAACACACATATAGTATGCAAACATAAAATTTATTTTGAATGCTATATATATATATATATATATATATATATATATATATATATATATATATATATATATATATATTTCTTATTATTTCTTTTTTTTCCCAGGATATGTTTAACATTTTTGTTTAAACATTTTCAAAGCAGTGCTCCCACTCACTTGTTCGGCTGTAAGACTCATGACATGTGCGGGCGATTTCAGCTGCCAGTTCCATCTGGTGACCCGTCTTATCATCGGGGGCTCCGTCCGCCCCTAGAGCGATCATACCACCAGCAAAGCAGGTCAGGTGACCCATCTTGTGCTCCAAGAGTCCGCCTTTCCATTCAGCAATGTACGTCAACCCTCCGCTTGACTTACGGATCAAATTCTTCTCAATAGCCTGCGCACAGAACAGAAAATGAAAACGAGATCACTTAAATGGTTTTTAATGTCAATTTCTTCTCTCTTTGGTTATTCATACTGTGTGGGTTAAAAGGAACTTTGTCCTTGTTTGCATTTGTTTTGTTTGCCTAACACAAAGGGAGATATTCAAGGCTTCAGAGTGATTTCATTCTCTCAAAAGCGTCATCCGAACAGTTCAAGGCCCGAAGTAAGTTAGATCATAGCAGAGATCAGGGTCACAGCTGTGTGCCAGCGCTGTGTATTTACAGAAGCGTTGCACACATGGGAAATGAGATTCATATCTGTCTGGGAAAAAAAACAAAAAAAACAAAAACCTTTGTGCATTTGAATGGAAACGTGGAGACGTTCATCACCATGGCACCAAAGGAAAGCAAGGAAATAAGTAAAGCGCTTAATGCTTTTTTTTTCTTACATCACACTCTATTTCATCATAAATATGGCACCAGTGTTGTGGAGAAACTACTATTACATTTTTTCATCTTGAATACAAAAATGTACTATGATAACATTGTAAATGTTGTTTTATAGATATGCAAGCTGACATAATTGAGTATTGCAAGAAACAATACCAGTCAAAAGTTTTTTTTTTTTAAAGAGGTCTCTTCTGCTAACTAAGCCTGCATTTTATTGATCTAAAGTACAGTAAAAGTTCTGAAATATTTTTACTTTTTAAAATAACTATATTTTAAAATGTAATTTTTTCCTATGATTTTAAAGCTGATTCTACATTGTTACTCCAGTCACATGATCTAATATTCAAATTTGCTGCTCAAAAACTATTATTATTATTATTGTTAAAAACAGCTGAGTAGATTTTCAGAAAGTTCTGAAATATGAGTCTTTTGAAACATGATGTCTTTATCATGACTTTTAATGAATTTAAAGCATCCGTGTAAAATAAATTATGAATCTCTATCATTTCCACCCCCTCCCCCCACCAAAAAAACTAATATTATATATATATATTACGGATGGGTCACGATTTTCGAATATTCGATTAGTTGGTTTAATAATAGAATATCGAATAGGTTGTGCGATTTTTTTATTAGACAATAATCCTCCATGTTTTCGGTACTGATTTGATGGTGACGCCTTCATGTAACCAGAGGGTGGCGCTGCCAATAACGCACCTAAAGCTGTTATAGACAACAGAAGAACACCACATTCTCACGCGCACACTAGATTTGCCTCAGGATTTAACAGTTAAAACTTTTTCTCAGGCGGCTGATTTCCTTAATCTAGCGCTAGCAGTAGCCCGCCTGTGACGAAACGAACTCGGGCCGAAGGTAGATACACACAACTACACCGAGTGGCGAGCTTTTAACCGAGATCGACTAATAGGGAAAACGCTGTCTGTCAGCCAGAAGTGTTTTGTAGAGTCGGCACAGCTCTGGCCATCATCTTCCCACCAATGCCGAGACTGAGCCGACAGTACCGCATTTCAGCCAGAATCAGTCCGAATGTGCTTGCTATCTGGGATGTTCATGCTCATTTTTGATGTCCGTGCAGCTGATTTATGTTAATCAGTGGACTTTTATGTTATTAAGTGCCGTACATTCGGTTATATTAAATTAATATGTTTCAGCACGTTACAATCATTATATAGTTTGAGTTAAGATAGTCTATTCCTTAATGAATTAAACAGTTTGTTAACATGAAGACTGAAAGCGTGAATGGTCTCTCACCCTATCTGTTTATGGATGTGTAGTGTACTGTAGCCTATTCATGCGGGGGAGGGGTGCGATTTTCGAATAATAATCGAATAATACGAGGCGATTTTCGAATATAATTTTTGCCTGAAATGCCCATCCCTAATATATATATATATATATATATATAAGCTTTTGAATGGTATAGTGTATAATGTCATATCGCACACCCCTAGTAGTAATGATGGCAGCAAGTAGCAGCATTACATGCTCCTTTTGAGTAACTGCATCACAGAGTAAGATGAGTAAATAATCAAACATCTTCTCCTAGAATGTTCTTCTAATTCAAGCATTTGATTTTGGATATTGTATCACCCTGAAGGGTTTACACCGCGATCACGACAGTTCATTATCCTGTGCATTACTATGGTGCCAAACGAATACATCAATGGACATAAAAAAATATTGATTTGAGTTCAGATTATTGTATTATCCAAAAGAAAATGGGTGTGGAGTGATACATGAAACCAAAACAGACCACAGCTACTGAAGTAACTACTCTCCAAAGCCGTAAGGCTTTTGCCAAAAAGGGGGGGAAGCATATTAAATAAAGCAAAGGGGGAGAAAAGCATATTATTTACCGATTTTATACAATTATGTAATTTATTATTTAAATCAGTGCTGTTAAAAATAATTTTTGCAACTAAAATAAAACAGAAAATATATATAGCTCATTAAAATAGTAATAAATACTACATCAGTATATAAATAATAAAACAACAAAAAAAAACTGCATTAATTAAAAGCTGAACTAGAGTTTCAAGACATGTAAACTATTTATATTTAAATAATATATAATAAATATTTATAAATCATTTAAATAATATTTATACAATTTTAAATCTTTTTTTTTTGCCCCACATGACATTAATCGGGATTAGTAGACTCAAGTTTATCATAACTAAAAAAATATAGGAAAATCATAAGAAATCAATTCAATGCCAGTTTGTAGCTTGGAAAGCCAAGTGTAAAGCAGCTTCTCCAACACAGTTTGCAACAAAAATGAAAACTTGTTTTACATCGCTCTAAACTCAACTGAACTCAATCTGCTGCGATACGTTAACAATCATTGCCGTAATTTTTCCCAATGGTGCAAATAATCGAATGCTACAGCTGAAAGGTGTGGATGAAAAGAGATGATTGAGCGGCCCATCCATGGTTAGTGAGATAAATTAGGTGAATTCAGTCTGCACAGAGAGAGTTAAAGACCTGATAAAGAGTTTCTGTAGCAGTAATGAACACCTGGGTAAAATGGTAGACAGAACGGCCGTGCCGTAAGCCGTCTCTGAAGGTGACCGACATAATGCACTTTTCTTTTCCTGGATGATTGGCCTGGAGTCCAAAGTGTGTGTGTGTGTGTGTGTGTGTGTGCCTGAGTCACTCCAGGGGAGGCACCCAGACAGACGGCCAGAGGGACAGCATTATCTTAGGCAGGTTGAGATGGTTCTTTCTAATGAAAGTGAGGATTGAGTTCGTGGTCTGTAACAATCAGTCTGCAGCAGCTTTCCAAAGCTCTCATGGATGGCTCCAGCAGAACAGCGCTGGTGGCAGCTTACACAAACACACACCTTGCACACACATACTTCACTTTTCTACAGACGGACACTATGAAGAGGAATTCGCAACCTCAAAACCTGCAGAGGACAAATTTGTAGCTCAAGCTTGAACAGCATTGACTAAAATTTGCAATGCAAACATATAAATATAAATATTCGCATTGAAAAAAACTTGTTATTCTAGTAAATAAACTTGAGTCCGACTAGGTGTTAAATTAAATTTGTGAATGATAAATGAGATTAAAAATTTGTCATATTGAAATAATAAACCCTACAGTTTTAAACAGTACATTTATTTTTTTTAGTATGGATTTCCCATAAACAACGAATGGAGTATTTCCAGAAACATTTTGAAAGATTGGTATATACACTGCCCTCCAAAAGTTTGGAAACACCCCTGTGAAAAAAAGAGAGGGAAAGTGTGGTTTTGGACGATATCAGCATAAATCATTTTGGTGCAAATACGTTAAAGTAACTTGACATTATCATTGAAGGCCATCATGTCTGTCATGGAATGGCCTTCCCAATCAACCCCCGACCTCAACCCAATTGAGCTACTATGGGAGGAACTGGACCGTGATGTCCGTAAGAAGTGTACGACCAGTATGAATCAACTTCGGGCAATTCTTCAGGAGGTTTGGAGTCACTGTTTGAATAAACTGACAGCTCGGATGCCCAGATTATGCAGAGCTGTAATAGCTGCTAATGGTGGATATTCTGATGAATTGAAAATTTAAATTTCTTCTATGTATAAACTGTTTATGTAATAAAATGCGTTTTTGTAGTTTGTGTTGTCCCTTATCAGTGCAAAATGATCACAAATGAAAAATAATTCTGGCTTAGATATTCGAGTTGACTAAACTAAAAAACTGTTTGTTTTAACTTAACAGTTGTGTTTGTTACTTGGCTGCCTTAAAATCCTAAGTTGAATCAACTTAAATATCTAAGCTGTCACTTAGTAAAACGTAAGATTTCAAGCTGACTAAAGTTTTTTTGAGTTGACTGTACTTAAAATTTTAAGGCAGCCAGGTAACAAATTATTTTAAGTTGACACAAATAGTTTTTTTACAGTGTGTGCCCTTCAGCAAGTAGGAAATACACAGAAATTGAATAAAGATATCAAATGATGAACTGCAATTCAGTAAATTTTACTTGTAGCCAAATCAAATTATAATTCACATTTATGAACTGAAAGGAACTCGGATTCTCATATTCTAAATTTCTCTCGACCCTGATATTGACTTGAACCATGACTATGCTGGTATTGAGTTCCTATTGGACACTGAAGTACTCTATATCCTCACTATTTTGCTGACACAAGTGACTTTAGCTAGCAGGTATCCTCCAAAAACAAGCATGTCAAGGATGCTCTTGTCTAGTCAGCAGCCGTCTGACCATTTGATCAACTTGCCAGTGGAGTGTAACATTTCTTTGGGCTTTTTGTGTCTCTATAACATCGGACTTTACCTGCAGGGCATCGTAGTAAAGCTTTTTTCCCTCCTCGTCAGTTTTGTCTGACATGAGCCAGGCCTTCAGCAGGTACTCGTAGAAACTGTCCCCCAAGCCTCCAACCGAGACGTGATCTGCAACACAGCGAAAACTGCGGAGTGAGTGAAAAATCTCTTTCTACATTCATGTGGCAGCACAATGGTCTACTGTGGGACTGTCTTGAACAGAATAACACAAATTATGAAACACAAACTAACCCTAACCCTACAGAAGAGATCTAGAGAAGCACTCCCATCTCAGCATTTCACTGTATTAGGGCTGCGCAATATCGTGCTCATAATCGCATTTGACTATGAACCCAATATTGTGTTACTTATCAGCGATCTATGGCTCTGTGTATTAAATGCCACTCATCTGAACGCACATGATGGAGATATTCTGCCAATCAAAGAACCGGCTTTACTGACGAGATGCACATAACAATCACATGCGATATTGTGCAGCCCTATACTGTATGGAAACAAATGTTTGGAATTACGTCAAAAATTCAAAATAGAGTGAACCTGGAGCGCTTCAGATTCACAGTATATGTCAAAGAGTAGCAATAGTAATCAAAGCAGATTACTTAATGCCATTAGATTGCTTAATTATGATATTAATCCAGTACACATGTTAAAAGAGAACTACCAACATCCCAGTGACCACTTAAAATACACTAGCAAAAGACACCGTAGTAACCACCGTAGCAACACCTAAAACAGCCTAGTAACACATAAGACACCCTAGTACCACATAAAACACCCTAGGAACACATAAAACACCCTAGTGGCCAATAAGAACACCCTAACAACCACTTAGAACATTGTAGGAATACTTAAAACACCCTAGTAACACAACACATAAGCAACACCTAAAACACCCTAGTATCACACAAGACACTCTAGTGGCCAATAAAAACACCCTAACAACCACTTAGAACAACATAGCAACACCTAAAACACCCTAGTAACACATAAGGCAGCCTAGAAGCCAATAAGACAACCCTAGCAACCATGTTGAACACCGTAGCAACACCTAAAACACTCTAGTAACACATAAGGCAGACTGGTGGCCAATAAGAACAACCTAGCACTCAGGCTGAACACTGTAGCAACACCTAAAACACCCTAGTAACACATAAGACACCCTGGTGGCCAATAAGAACGCCCTAGCACCCAGGCTGAACACTGTAGCAACACCTAAAACACCCTAGTAACACATAAGACATCCTAGTAACACATAAAACACCATAAGAACAAATAAAACACCCTGGTGGCCAATATGAACACCCTAACAACCACTTAGTACAGCGTAGGAACACTCAAAACATCCTAGTAACACATAACACATAAGCAACACCTAAAACACCCGAGTAACATGTAGGACAGTCTAGTGACCAATAAACACACCCTAACAACCACTTAGAACACCGCAGCAACATCTAAAACATCTTAGTAACACAAGACGCCCTAGTGGCCAGTAAAAACACCCTAACAATTACTTGAGAACAACGTAGAACAACAAATCCAGAACAAATGCCTAAAACACCCTAGTAACACATAAGCCAGCCTAGTGGCCAACAAGAACACCCTAGCAACCATGTTGAACACTGTAGCAACACCTAAAACACACTAGTAACACATAAGAAAGCCGATTGGCCAATAAGAACACCCCAACAACCACTTAGAACATCATAGCAACACCTAAAACACCTTAGTAACACATAAGGCAACCTGGTGGCCAATAAGAACACCCTAGTACCCAAGCTGAACACTGTAGCAACACCTAAAATACCCTAGTAATACATAAGGAAGCCTAATGGTCAATAAGAACACCCTAGCAACACCCTAGTAACACACAAGACACCCTAGTTGCCAATAAGAACACCCTAACAATAATTTAGAACACAATACGAACACCTAAAACACCCTAGTAACACAAGACACCCTAGTGGCCAATAAAAACAACCTAACCTTAGCAACCACTCAATACTATAGTGAGCTCTTATAGCACCATAGCAACTCATTTTATAAATGTACCTACTAAGTTTAGGCTACAAGATCTTTAACCACTAAGATCCCATATCTGAACTATAAGCTATTTATGGTTGTGTCTGATGAATTCCATTAGGCAGGACTGTGTGTGTAAGTAGCGATGAGATGTTTATGTGCATGTTTCCAGGTGTCGTGTGAATGGGGCAGTCCGTTCAGTGCTGTCCAGTCCACTGTGTGTGAGAGATGAGAATCTGTGGCTCGAGGAGCAGCTCTGTTGTGTGTGATTGTCTGATGATCAAGCTCATGAATATTTATACCTCATTAAGCACTTGTTTTTGTGATAGATATGTCAAGAGAAATCAAGCCTCAGCGCAGACAACCGTAAAAAAAAAAAAAAAATACACCACCATGCTACTATTAAGAGGAAATGCACAAAAAGGAAAAACAAGTATTTCGCTGTAGCTTAAAGTCTTGTTTCCAATGTCAAAGGGGCTTTTATGGTACCCATTTTGACTGTTAGCACGTAGCTAAATTTCCGAATTAGGCAAATTTTTGTTAATCTTCCTTTGGGATACAAAATTATGCAGCTCATGGGCCAAAAAGTGCACCAGGGGCCAGTGAATAAAATGACCGGCTAATTGCCGATCCTTGACTTTCATATGGTTTTTAAACATGCAGTAACCAATAATTACAGCTACATGTGCGACATCAGCCTAGTATTTATATCCAGTCATAAGTGCTGTTCAGAACTTTTTTATTTCCCAGAACAATGTAGTGAAAGTGGAAAAAAAAAAATCTGTTTCTTTTATACAGATGCATTAATCTGTACAAGTTCAAAAGCACTGCCAGTTAATGTTCTAACTTTAAATGTCTTCACAAATATATCAAGATTTAATATTCAGGAAACTTTCACTATAATTCATGTGCAAAATCCATAATGGCACCATCTCATTCTAATTGGATGCATTAGTTATTTAATTTTTGGCTACTAAATGAAACGCACACATTTGAACATGCTGAAAAAGGTCTGTCACTTTGAACCAACAAGCAGTGACAGTATTTGCATATTGTGATGTTTTGCTTCGCAGTTATTAAAAAAAGACTTGATGAATTGAGAAACCTTCCGTGACTTAATCTTAATATTAATTAAAAGTACATTTAAAAGTTTGAAGTCAGTAAGATTCTTAAGAGAAGTCTCTTATATTCACAATGCCTACATTTATTTGATCAAAAATGTAGTAAAAACAGTAACTATTATTACAGTTTAAAAGAACTATTTTCTATTTTAATACATGTTAATATGTAATTTATTCCTGTGATGCAAAGCTGTTTTTTTTTGGCATCATTGCTTCAGTCTTCAGTGTCACATGATCCTTCAGAAACAATTGTAATTTTCTGATTTGGTAAATAAAATAAGATACAAAATCAAAAAATAAAATCAAATATAATAGTTTATTAAAATAAATGTATTTTAATATCAATATTTAAAAACTGTTGAGCTTTTTAACATTCACAGATTGTTAATAGAAAATTCAAAAGAACAACATTCACATGAAAAATTGTTTTTTGTAACAATGTAAAAGTCCTTCACTTCAATGTATCCTTACTGAAAAAAAAATTAATAAAAATCTTTCCAAAGAAAAGTCTGTGCTGCAAGCAAAGTGATATGATAAAACTACATTGCTCTAATGATTTTAACAAGAGAAGTCTTTCTTGCAGTGCTTTATTTATTATAACAGGAGAGGTCTTTTTATTCTCTTGCAGCGCAGACACAGAAGCAGCTATTGAATTCTTAAAAAAAAAAAGGTCTTTAAAACACTTTAGCAGGAGGTCATTGATAAACTTGCGACAGACTGGATTTGCCTGTGGGCCAGACTTTGAGCACCTCTGAGCTACCTGATTTAGTTTCTTAGTCACATAAAATGACTTCTCCCCACTGTCGTAATAACAGTTCACCCACATCACATTGAAACTCCACATTTTCCTGTGTTGGTGGTAAGAGGGCTTCATACGGCAAAGGATCTGTGAGGTTTTCTGTTGGTAACAGCTTAACAGCAGGAAACGGGAGTTTTGCTGTCAGCACTTGCAGAGCTTCCTGAGCAAAACCTGAAGACCAGCTGAGCTTATTACCCAACAGACACAGAGAACATGTGAAGCCTCTCTGTACAGCACTGAAGTGCACAGAGCAGCCCTGAAACAGACTTCATTCATGTCAGATGCTCTATCGTAGCCCTACACTTGGCAACTGACTAAATTACAGCTAATCAGAACATATTCATCGAATGATATACATGTGGAATGGGATTATGAAGTAATGAGATTTCACTGTGGGCGGGGCTACAAGTGCAACGTGTGAAACTTGTGAAAAAGTCATATGAACAATTTGTGACTTTTCTGTGCATTCTGGAGCTTGACAATACAAATCATCGACTACTTTTAATTGATAAATATTAGAATATTTACAAAAGAAAACATGAGAAATCTGTGAGGTGCTAATGTGTTCATTTTGGGTGCAACATTTCTTTAAAGGGATTGTTTATCCCTAAATGAAAATTCTGCTATTATTTACTGGGGTCGAAATGTATTATTTATTCCAAACCTGTATGACATTTTCATTAGTAGAACTCAAAAGAAAATATTTTGAAAGTTTAAATTTAAAATGTATTTATTAAATTATTTTTTATTATTATTAAATTTAAAATGTATTAATTTCCTTTCAATTAACCAGCTATATAATAATAATAATAATAATAATAATAATAATAATTATTATTATTATATATTTAAAAAATAAACTTTAATTTGACATGTAATCTATTTAATTATTTTGTATTGTAATTTACTAATTTGAGCAATTTTATTGATTACATTTGAGTGAACCAGCTATATAAAAGTAATAATAATATACCTTAAAAAATAACCTGTAATTTTTTACACAAACTAAATTTTTTTACACAAAATAATTTTTTAATTGTAATAATTTACTATAATAATAATAATAATAATAATAATAATAATAATAATAATAATTAATAATAATATTTTTTAAAATATATATATTTTTTTGTATGGGTATACATACATATAAAAAATAAATAAATAAATAAATCATTACAATTTGAAATAACAGTTTTCCATTTTAATGTACATGAAGATATAATTAATTCTATGATGTAAAGCGGAATTTTCAGCATCATTACTCCAGTCTTCAGTGTGACATGAGACTTCAGAAATCATTCTAATATGGTGATGCGGATTCCTAGGTGATTTTTTTTTTTTAAATATATAAATAAATGAAAAATCATTAAAAAAAAAAAAAACAACAACTAAACAAAACACATTTATTTAAAATATACATCTTTTATAACTGCACTGCCGTTCAAAAGTTTGGGGTCAGTACAATTTTTCTTTTTCTTTTTTTTGTTAAAGAAATTAATACCTTTATTCAAAAAGGATTTGCTAAATTAATAAAAAGTGATAGTAAAGACTTATATTTAGTAAAGACTTAATATTATAATATTATAAGATATTATATTATATTATAAATATATAATATTATAACATTTCTATTTTTAATAAATGCTTTCTTTTTAACTTTTTATTCATCAAAGAAACCTGAAAATGGTTTCACAGCTTCCAAAAAGATTAAGCAGCACAACTGTTTCCAACACTGATAATAAATCAGCATATTGGAATGATTTCTGAAGGATCATGTGATACCGAAGAGAGCTTTTCTCCACAGAAATAAATCATATTTTAAAGCGTTGATGAGCATAAGAAACTTCTTAAAAAAAAAAAAAAAATCTTACTGATCCCAAACTTTTAAATGCCAGTGTATTATGAGATTACTTTGTGAGGATGTAACCTTACAAGACCGCTTACTAGCTTTTGAAACTTGTCAAGTCGCACATATGAAGCTAAACTAGAAAGAGACTGACTGCTTTGAAACACTAAGAAATTCTGACAATGCAAAACTAAGTTTGATGTACGACGATGAGAACAGAAGAGAAGATAAAAGAGAAAGTTTAAAGGACTGTTGATAGTGGAATATATAGGATGGTTGATTCATGTAGTTGTTTCATTAAGGTCAACCCTTGAGCTATTAGCTGCTCGAACCCAAACATGACAACTGACCCATATGGAAAGCCCTTCGGGACTGTTCCGGGCTACTTGTGCGAAGCAAAAAGACTGACAGCTATTTTTAAGTGCAGCTGTACGTTATCATCCCGTCTTCCCTGCGGCCCGCTGCCATCTCAGATCACTTTTGTTTACGATCGTCTAAACAAACGACTTTTGTCAAAGCTAAAAAAAAAAAGAAGGACTTGCTCCAGTGCACAAAAAAGAAAACTGCTACATTCTGACAGCTCAAAAGCCTCTCTCTTTTTTCACTCCGTTCCATCAGAATTCATGCGTTTGTGTTATCCCGACTACACACACTGCGGTATCTTTGTTCTCCTCCGGCTCTTCATCATCAAGCGTCTGCGTCATCGCTGACCATGAAGTCGAGACGGCGTTGCTCTCCACGCTAAGCCGCCAATAAATCCCTCAGAGCGAGGACGACACGAAAGCCGGCTAACGCAACAGAGCAGGCCTCGTTGCTGCGGGACCAGCATAAAACATCCCAAACTACTGATGTGTCATCTAGAGAATGAACTTAAGGAAAAGAGTGTTTATTTCTGTCTCTGTTGCATAATTAACCCTGAAAGCACAATGAAGACAGATGTGGTGAGAAAAACATTTCTCAACAGTTTCAGGGCTGCCAGCGGTCTAGCCTCAGTCTCATATGGCATGCTCACAGACCGTCTGCTCCAGATCACACCCAAAAATGTCAAAAGCTGGCTGTAATCGACAATTCCAAATGGAAGCGCAAAGTTTCTACCAGTTTGCTGGCGAGCCAAGTCATGCTCAAAAGTTCCCAGGCTCCTACAAGGAGAACTTGTCGCTGGTTTTGCCAAAGTTTTCAAAGGTTTTAAAGTTTCAAAAGAGTTTTTCTGAGTAGCTCAGAAAATAATGTTCTGCTTTGCCCTCAGGGATTTTATCTTCAGATTTATGTACCGCTACTGTATGTCACACACAAACCGTGGTTGGCTATTTTACATTTTATTTGTATATATAAACTAAAAATACAAAAATGAATATATATTAACATATACATTTATTTATTACATTTATTATATAAATAATATACACGTTTAAATGTTTGGGATCAGTAAGATTTATAATGTTTTTTTTTTTAAGTCTCTTATGCTCAAGTCTGCATTTAGTTGATCAAAAGTACAGAAAAAAAAATAGCAAAATTGCAGAATGTTATTACAATATAAAACAATGGTTTCAATTTCAATATACTTTAAAATATTTTGGCTTTATCTTTGTTCAATAAATAATGACACGTCATTATTGTCATGTGTTGTTGTTCATCTGAGGTTTTATTTTTCAAATTTTAAGACCTACCAAAGACCAGACTTTTTTTTATTATTATGTCCTGATATGGAAAACCATAGAATTCAAAAGGGTG
Source organism: Cirrhinus molitorella (assembly GCA_033026305.1). Taxonomy (NCBI): domain Eukaryota; kingdom Metazoa; phylum Chordata; class Actinopteri; order Cypriniformes; family Cyprinidae; genus Cirrhinus; species Cirrhinus molitorella. The sequence goes on from CM065133.1 coordinate 24,963,501, forward strand.
TCCTAAATTTTTCACACGACTGTATATATAGAAATTAATATCACTATTATTAACATACATAAAAAACAAAATATAAGGCTATAATAAATAAGGTTTATATTTATTGGATGTATTGACTCAATATTCAAAACTCTAGCTACTAGCTAAAATAATTTCTAAATAAATTATTTTATAATTATGATTAATTATATAATTTCAATACTTTTATTAATATATACAGTGTGTGTATGTGACTTAGGGTGCCCTACATCTGAATTCAACACTATAAACTTATAAATATATAGTAAATCAGCACCAAAAACTTGCATCTCCTCCTAAAGTATAGCTCAGTCCACTACAAATATCCTCTTTGAATCTGAGTGTTTCGTGTACAAATAGGAGAAACACTTGTAAATCAATTCCACTCAGAGAAAGCATTTTGCTGGACAACTTACAGATAAAGATGCTCATTTTCATCATGCCATTTCTGGGAAAACATCTTTAAAATATATTTTTTTCAATGAATGCGTCTGGAGCTCTCCAGTATGTGTGAGTGTGTGTGTTTTTGGACTTACGCTGGCCCCACTGTCCACTGTTAGGGTTCAGGTAATTCGGGTACAATCCTTGTGGTTTGTCCAGTCGATTCAGCACTTTTCTGATGTTCATTACCTGCAACGGCAGAACATGTTTCGCTTAAATCATCCCGTCAAATTATTAAGCCATAGCTAAGCTCATCCAATTGAAAATGCAGTAAACAGCCTTTCTGATGCAACCGATGTCTTCCTACAGGGGACGGGACTCATAAATCTACAGACTAGGTCACTTTCACAGTTTGTACAGCCTCATTCAGAGCTTGTAATAGTGTCATTTGTCTGTGTCTATATTGCAGGTCAGGTCAGCGGATTCATTCGGAGAGAATCAGATCTGAGAACTGCAGCAAAACGAGCATCAATATAACGGTTACGAGCAGAGGTCACCCTGGGTCACCGTGGTGGCTCTTCTAACGGTTCATGACTGCTCCGAGTTCACATTTAGTTCAGTGCGGCGTTTAATGCACTGCAGAGGCGTAACGCCTGAAGTGCTGCTCACCTTCTCGGCAAAAACTGGTCTCCCGGAAAGCGCGCTGAGGTGCATGAACTCTAAGTGCAGCGTCCCGTATTCGGCGAGAATACTGCTACCTCCTGACGCCCATGGCCAGTTTCTGCCGATCCCACTGCAAGAGGAAGAAGAAAGAAGAGAGAGATTGTTTAAAGATTTTATTTCAGTAACTCAGCAATCATGAGATGTATGTATATACAGTTGAAGACAAAATTATTAGCCCCCCTGTGAAATTTTACATTTTTTTTTATTTCCCAAGTGATGTTTAACAGAGCAAGAGAATGTTTTCACATTATTTCCTAGTATTTTTTTAATCTAGAGAAAGTCTGATTTCTTATAGTTGCTTGAATAAAAGAATAAAAAAAAAAAATATAAAAAAAATACTGCTAAGGTCAATATTATTAGCCCCCTTAAGAAATTATTAGTTTGATTAGCTACAGAACAAACCACTGTTGTCCAATGACTTGCCAAATTAACCTAATTTGCCTGATTCACCTAATTAACCTATTTAAGCCTTTAAATTGCTATTTAAGATGAGGATTAGTATCTTGCAAAACAAAAGAAATTAGTTAATTGTTAATGCTCATAAAGATGGAGAAGGACACACACGTTTATCAAAGCATTTTCAAGTGTCAAGAACTGCAGTGAGATGCATTATAAAGAAGTTTAAAGAGACCAACACAGTGGAGAACAAGATGGGCAGAGGCAGGAAGCGAAAGATTTCAAAAACTTTGGAAGGAAAACTAGTGAGAGAGGTTTCTAAAGACCCAAGAACAACTGCCAAGACACTAGTGAATGACCTAGCCAAGTCTGGAATTGATGTCTCAATGAAGACAGTCACTAGAGCCCTGCACAGGAATGAACTGTGAGGTTGCCGACCAAGAAAGACTCCACTTCTGAAGAAGAGACACCTCCAAGCTAGAATGAAGTTTGCTAAGGACAACCTGGGGGAATGTGATGCATACTGGAAATGTGTCCTTTGGTCAGATGAGACAAAACTAGAGCCTTTTGGCCATAGAGATGTTGCCTATGTTTGGAGAAAGAAGGGAGAGGCATTCAACCCCAAGAACACCGTTCCCACAGTGAAACATGGTGGTGGGAGTATAATGCTGTGGGGATGTTTCAGTGCATTTGGAACTGGGAATCTCGTCAGGGTTGAAGGAAACATGAAAAAGGAAGACTATAAGAAGATTTTGAAAGACAACCTCAGACAGTCTGCAAGAAAACTTGGTTTGGGTCAACATTTTGTCTTCCAGCATGATAACGACCCAAAGCATACCTCACTTCTGGTGAAGAAATACCTCCAAATCAGCAAAGTGAGTGTAATTGACTGGCCTGCACAAAGCCCAGACTTGAATCCAATAGAAAATCTGTGGGGCACACTAAAGTCCAGAGTTTGTGCCAGAAGACCAACAAATCTGGAGGAGCTTGAGAGAGCTAATAATTTTGACCAATAGACTTTTTAAAATTCTTGGTTATACATTTATTTCTATGTGTATTACAAACCCTAAAAGCTTCCTGAATAAAGTATTTATGTTTAAAAATGCTGTGTTGCAACACTTGGGAGTTATTTGAAAAATAATGAAATATTTTATAAGGGGCTAATCATTCTGTCTTCAACTGTACATTTTGTGTTGCTCTGAAAACCGTCAACCAGTCAAAATTGGCCATTTTCCTTGAACCAAAAAACAGAAAACCAGAATTTGCAACTTGCGTAACTTGATGCATTTCAGAATTAAACAGAATATTCAGTGATTAGGACAAGGCAGGACTTGATTTTAACCTTCAGACTTGAATGGACTCAGGGCTTTGATATTATTGGTGTTCATTTCAGGTGATACATAGATAGAACTACACATATTTACATGAATATACATTATAGTTCAACAATTTAAGGTATGAAAATGAATACTTTCATTCAGCTAGAATGCAATAAATTGAAGTAACAAAGGCATTTTACTAGAGATATTTTAAATAAATGCTTTTGAATTTTATATTCATCTATTTAAAGAATCCTGAAAAGTTTCTATCAATAATAATAATTCAATAATAATATTGTATGACAAATATTCATATTTATCATACACACACAAGCATAACCTGTCAAAAGTTTTTGAACAGTAAGATTTTAGATGTTTTTTTAAAGAAGTCTGCTCACCAAGCCTGCATTTAATTGATCCAAAGTACAACAGTAACATTTTGAAATATATAATCAAATATTTATTCTATTTGAATATATTTTAAAATGTAATTTATTCCTGTGATTTCAAAGCTGAATATTTCATATTTATCGCGTGACACTGAAGACTGGAGTAATGATGCTGAAAATTTAACTTTGATCACAAAAATAAATCACATTTTAAAATATAATCAAATAGAAAGCATTTATTTTAAATAGTAAAGGTATTTCAAATTTGTTGGATCAAATAAATGCAGGCTTGGTGAGCAGAACCTTAAAACATAATTAGTCCACTGTTCAAGGACTAATAATTACTTCTCAAAGTTCTTTTCAGTACTCGAACATCATTAATAACACATCTAACATGGTTGCCAAGTTGATTTCATGGCCTTATTTTTACAGAGCGGCCTTGCTTTCCTCCTGTGATTAGAGCCGTCTTTATTGACTTTTGCTGGCATGGTTCCAACTAAAAAAAGCTGACAACTTAACACTGGCCTGGAAATGAAAGCCACCAGTATGCCACGTCTCCTGACCAGCTGTTACTACCCCGACTGCAGAATCCGCTCCGCAAGGGCCACTGTGTCTACACCAATTATGCAGATAAATTACTGCTGAGTAATGACAAGTAATCACCACAGCTTTAAAAGAACGACATTCTCCACTTTATTTTTAAAGCCTAATTCTACAAAACAGACCGTGTAAGATATTCATGTCATTAAGACAGTAAATTACGCACAATGGCTATGGCCAGGAGGAATTGAGTACTGCTAAAGTACTTTAATTTGGAGACGTTTTATGGGAATGTTTTCTACGTGTGATGCAACTGGATGGCAAAGAAGTCCACACACGTCTGTATAATTAACAACAATCATTTTGACGCCAAGAGGATATTTTCTAGCCTCTGGTGGTGAATTCCTAATAACAAAAAAAGAGGTAAAGGCCTCATATTTCAGACCACAGCAGGAAATGCATGCAAACACCTCTGGAGTGTTGCTACCAATGTCATCATTTTTTACACAGCGCTGATCTGCCGCTGGCACTACAGACCTCTGCACATTACACACGCCGCAGGGCTCTACAGAGCAGGTATTTGTGTGTGGAAATTGCTGTGTGCGAATGTGAAAACACATTCGGTGACATCTGACACCTGGCCAAAACTTGCAAACATATACTATCAAAATATAAACACCTTACATTCAAATTACACTACATCTGGCTTCTTTTTAAGTCCACAAAGGACTTTTTTGGTACTGTTTCTGAATTGTTTTTCTTGAATCACTTCAGTTTTCAGTGTTTGCTTGTGCATATGTTGTATTGTCACACATTAGCATTGCAGTCTTAAAAAAAACTAAATCCGGCTGTGCCCCTAAGGGCACGAGCGCTCCTAAGCAAATGTTAGTGTACAGCCCTGAGCTGTGCCAAACCAATTTGTTTTTCATTACACAGATGATTAAAGCATGTAACACAAATTTAGGAAAATGAAAGGAAAAAGAGATGCCAGGCAAACAACATAAACAACATAAAGGCTCCTTCCTGAGATTTACACATACAGAATGAGCTGCTCTCTCTGGATATTGCATACGTGTGGTGACAGAATATAGATAGAATGTGTTAAATATATATTCTTGGGCCGTTGCACAAAGTTAAAGTTTCCATTACGGTCCCATGCTACAGAGAAAAACACATAAGAACAGTGAAAGTAATGAACATGACTGTTTTGTGAAGTTCATTTAATGTAATTTAATTTAAACAATTAAGGCCCATCAACACAAAGTCATTTTGTCTTGTATTGAATGTGTCAATACTTTTTGCTGACTAGGCGATTGCTGGATCTTTGACAAACTGTTTTTGCTCCTCTTTAGCAAATCCCTTTTGATAAAAGATTCTGCTAAACACATAAATGTACATTTTTTATTGAAGCAAGTGAATGTCCATGTGTTTAATTTGTGCAGAGCCTCTTTACAAACACATCAAACAGGAGACTTTACAGGTGTGCACTCCAACTTCACTTTAGCACCAGACGTGAGTCAAACGAGTGTGGAAATGGTACCGGTGACAAGGAGCTTCAGTAGAACATCAGTGAATTCGGTCAGATAAGATGTTGTCAGGCCATATGTCAGTAAAAACTAATTTACCTGTCCTGTCAGCCGTTATACTGTGCTCGTAGTGTGTCCTCTTCAAGTGCATGCACAAATGTGCCAGCACACGCAGTGTGGTATCATATTCAGACCCAAATGAAACAGAGTATGCAATGTCGTAGTTATGTTGTGTTGTCTGAACATGAAGTTACAAAAAGGCAATTAAAGCTGCCTTAATGTATTAATTACAGGTCACATTTAAAACGGTGTCAGATCCACATTAAGTTCAGCAGTGGCAGCTTTTAAAGTAACAGCAGCCAAAATATCCTAATAACCAACTGCTGTTATGTCTATTAATCAAAGAACAAAATTAAAAAGAGGAAATTAATAACTTCTGTAGTACTGCTTTATCTTTATAGAATTTAGAATTTTATGTAATTTAGTGTTTGATAACTTTAGGCTACATTTTCTTGCTGAAGGGCACAGGTAGTGAGTCTATATGACATTTATTATAATGGGTTTATGTGAAGATTGTTTCAAGTTCACTTAAATTAGAAGTCTAATAAATGTTAAATTGATAGCTCTCAATTATATTGTAATGCTAAATGGATATATTTAATGGTTAAATATTAGGAAGAAATTCATAGAGACAGCTGGAATCTGTGATACTTCAGATAGCCTTCAGTTATAAAAAAAGATGGCATTAAACAAAAAAGAAATATGTTCTTTATGTTGTATCTACATTAATTTGAAGAATGAATGTGAAGTTACTGCAATATAAAAGTATAATTAAAAACTTTAATGTCGGGTAGGATTAATTTCAGAAAACGTGCGATTAACTAGAAATTTTTTTAATCGACTGACACCACTAGTTATTTCTCAATAACTAATATTTTATAAATAATAGTAGTATTTCATTATAGTATTTAGTATTAGGAAACAGTGTGTTTGTTACAGTGATTTTAGTTATATTATTCCACCATTAGTTGGTGACAAGAGACTGCCTTTATGAGTGAGTCAGCAGTAAAAACTTATATTGAAAAAGAAAGAAAAAACAAACAGGGTTGTAAACAAGTTTTTACTAAAACAACATCTTGTAAGACGCAGTCAATAAATGCACTAAGCAGCCCTGCCATCAAAAATCACCCTTAACAGATGAAAGGATAGTACGACAAAGATATTGCTTTCCTCAGCGGACATTCAAACTAAGGTTTTATTGTGAATATGAGATTGAGCTGAAGAATGAATGCTGTATCAGATGCAGGTAATCACACTCGCTCAGACCATCTCTCTTATAATACTCTAGATAACATGACGCATTATCAATCAGCCATATTGGCGGCACTGAATGTAAACAGTGCCACTGAACCAAACGAAACCTGCATATTTTGCCGATTATTGCTGCTGAAAACGGTCAATTATTGTCATGTTTTGGCCTATCCTAATCAGGAAAACATTTGGAGTACTATAGACTGCCAAAAAGTTATAACAAATCAAGGAGAAAAGTGCAAACTGAACCAGGATTTCCAGGGCAAGAATCTTGACAACATTTGTGTTTGTTCTTTTCATTTCTGGTCAGGTAGGTGAAATATTAGGCTAATATCTTAATACTGCTCGTACGTATCTTTACCACCTATTAACTTTAGTTTGTCAAAATATTGTGCCCTTTCCTGCTTACTAAGTCCTTATATGACTTAGCAGCTTCCACATATTCTTTAGACAGCATAAATTAGCAGAACAACATATTTAGTAGTACATTAACCATGCAATCCATGGTGTTGTTTACATCCGGGTAACTGACCAAACCATGACGTAAGTGCAAACCCTCTATACAGTGAGTTTTTAATACAGTAATACAATTCCTCCATTACTAATTCTTAAGTGCCGTTTTTGAAGAAGTCACGGAGGCTTGGGCTGTTAAACTGTCAATTTGAGATTTGAATTAGTTTTAAAGTTTTTAAAAAACACTCCGTTGTTGTATTTAGACACTAGTGCCATCAAACTGTTGTATAAACACAATATCATGCTTGTAGCCATGCAATATGGCCGTATATCGGCGCGCTGTGTTTTTGATTTTTTTTTTGAAAGATAGGATAGACTTTGTTAATTAGTTGTACACACTCTTCCAAAAATGGCACAGTCCTAACAGCTAGATTCATCTCAGCTGTCTTTCTATGTAGACCTATGTCCCTCTCAGTAGGACACTTAATAATGAGCAGTAAGGGATACATAACAAATTATCTGCCAGTGCTCTGAGAAAATACCATTAGCCTGAATAATTAACTAGCACTGGAGTGAAATACGAACTCCAGCAAATGAACCGAAGCTCATGTATCCTCAGGCTGCTACAGAACTTAGCCTTTATGTTTGACATCAGACCAGAGTCTTACAATGACACTCTCTCTCCATCTCTTTCGTCCACAACCTAACATTTCATTTATGTAGGCCAGGGGCCACATATGCATGCTATACATTACAGAGATCTATAAAGCTGTCGTACCCCACATAACAGTGATATTGATCCGACGGAATGAAATGATATGCGAAAGTGTTTAACTATTGTCTGCAGACAATAAAAACAGCGCAATCATACTAGTAACGGTTATGACTGTTCTAGCAACGATCAACAGTAAAATGCCTCTGAAATTAGGCTAATCGCATCACAGCCCAAGTTTTCTGAATTGATTACCCAGCTAGAGTTTAAGCACCCGGGGGCCGTTGGCAACTCGGCCGTTTGTCATAATAAAACGGAGATTAGCAAAAAACGTTTATACCATTCTTTACCCCATGACATCTGCTTAATGTAAAGCTCAATTAAACCGTGGAACAATTTTCCATCATTTTGTTCGATTTTATTTCGTCTGGGGTGAGAGGAGAGTCCTAAAAATGGATCAAACAGAGCTGCGGCTCTCGGAGGAGGGAGAAGAAAGAGTAATGTCTCATTATTATCTGACCTCTCGCCTTCTCCTCCTGTTTTTTTTTCCCTTTTGGCAAGACCAGAAGAAACGTCCCCATCAATCCCTATCAAAAGCATCCATCAGGCATAAATAAGCCTGTTATGTAACCCCTACGTATGCCCGTAATAGATGAGTAACTGAAATAAATGTGAACAATTGTAAAACACCATTTAGAGGACATCAATTATCTAGAGAGGAAAATGATGACAGAAAAGCGCACAGCATGTGGCCTATTCAAACGCCATCATGAAGCTTACGTTTCTAACCAATGCTGAACATCTCAGCGAGGTGCAGCCATCATGCAGTTACTGTCTTGCCTTTTATGAGACAAATACATTATGTGAAAGGCACATTTAGCCACCTCAATAGAAAATTAATGTTGATTCACACTTGATAACTTTCTTGAGTGTGTCTTATTCAAGCGTGCATGCTTATGCCATTGGTGTGACTCACTGCGGCATGTATAAATAGACATTAATTGTGATGTCATTGGGGGAAATAGATGTTTCTTTGCTTTTATTTGTTGCTTTGTGGTTGCTAGGGTGCTCTGGGTGATTGATTACCAGTCTAAATGAGAAAAACCCACCCATATGTGTTTCTCAATGCAGGAATTTAAAGGCGCTTCATCATCAGTAGGTGAAAATCGCTGGAAATCTGAAAGTGAGTACCACCCTATTAAGAAGCAGTAATAGACTCTCTGCTTTAATCTCTCCACAATAGCTCACAAATAAACCTGTGGATTTTGCATAATAACGGAAAAATTGCTCTCAACAGGTGATCTGAAGTCTGGCGGTGATTGCTTGAAGTTTATTGTTCAAGGAGGTGAATTTGTACACAAGTGGCTCATTGATGGCTGTAGTCGTGATTTTTTAAATGAGATGTATTAAGAGACGAAACTTCTCACAGTGTGTTTTATCATGCTGACTAACAACAAGCATGAAAAACAATTATATTAAACTCACTATTGGTCTCACTAATCAACTAAGACCAGCTTATTATAGCTAATTATCTGCCAATTGTCAAGCAGGTTTGGAAAAACATGAAGGTAACCACACACACACACACACACACACACACACACACACATTTACTTAACTATCTAAATGGAGACATTACATAGACTTCTATTGTTTTTCTATACCGATAGTTATGCATTTTCTAACCTAAACCTACCCCTACCCCTCATAGAAAACTTTCTGCATCTTTACAACTTGGGGGGAAGAAAAAAAAACAGTTTTACAAATGAGGATGTCCCCAAAGGGAGGTTTTTGGAGATTCTGTCAGGTTTTGCTCACTTTTGGGTACAAATTTGTCCCCAAAAAATGGTTAAGTACACTGTAAAAAAAAACAAAAAAAACACAATTTGTTGAGTCAACTTAAAAAAATTTGTTACCCAGCTGCCTTAGAATTTTAGTTTTATTCAAGTTGAAATGTTAAGTTGTACTAAGTGACAATTTAAATATTCGAGTTGACTAAACTAAAAAAAAAAAAATGTTTGTTAAACTTAACAGCTGTGTTTGTTACTCTGCTGCCTTAGATATTTGAGTTAAGTCAACTTAAAATTTTAAGTTGTCATTTAGTAAAACATAACATTTCAAGTTGACTAAACCTTTTTCAAGTTGACTCAACTTAATTTAAGGGCAGCTAGGTAACAAATTATTTTAAGTCGACTATTGATTTAAGTCGATTATTTTTTACAGTGTAGGTCCACACACAAACACAAACATACAGTAGAGAGAATAAATATTTAAATAGTAAAAAAAGTACAAAAAACTCAAATAAATAAATAAATAATAATAATAATAATCAAATAATAAACATTTAAAACTCAATTTAAAAATAGGAAACATAGAAATATAAATATATTTTACATTTTAATTCATTAAAAAAAAAGTACATTTCATATAAAATTTTTGGTAAGGCAAGCAGAAATCTGAATAAATATATTAAATTCACTATTGGCCTCACTAAAACACCTAAGCTAGACTAGCTTATTATTGTAAATAGTCCAAACATTCTTATAAATAACTTTATACATCTAAAACTTAACATATTTATAAAAAAAAAAAAAAGAAAAGAAATGAAAAGAAAATGACACACAAACAATCAGATAACTTTTTTACACTATTGTAAAATACAACAAAAAACAAAAACAATAAAAATAACAATGAAATGAAACAATTGTACTGTAATGGTACAATTGTTGTTTTTGGGGGGATTTTTTTCCAAAGTCAATTGAGTCCAATATGCCTCTATTTTTTAAATGCTCTTCTTTTGAGTTTCTGCAAATAGAAGTCCAGGTTTGGAAAAACATGAAGGTAAAAACAAAATAAAATAAAAAAACACAAATAAAATGATATATAAAATAAATTAATAAAATAAATAAATAAATAAAAACATATGGGTCAAAATTTTTATGCCAAAATCTTTAGGATATTAAGTAAAGGTCATGTTCCATGAAGATATTTTTCTGACCTAAATATTAAAACTTAATTTTTGATTAGTAATATGCATTGCTAAGAACTTTATTTGGACAACTTTAAAGGTGATTTTCTCAATATTTCTCGCCCTCAGATTGCAGATTTTCAAATGTTTTCAAAATGGACCCTTATCACTGGTTTTGTGGTCCAGGGTCACAGATATATTTCATTTGAGGGGCCAGTAAAAATGTTGACAAGACAAGCAGAAATCTGAAGTAGAAAAAAAAAAAAACACTGCTTAACTTTGTTTCAACATCTATAGACATTGTAAAGTAGCAAAAATGAATGACATTCAGTCACCAATTAATACTCTGAGGTATGAGTAACAGTAGTTGTGATGTTTTGTTTCCAAGCAAATCATCTTGTTGCTATTGTAAACAACTTCCATGTATATTTTTTACCCATTTTGTACCACTCCACCTCTCCGACATAAGTACAGTATTGGTTATGTTCCAAAAAATGGCTATATCTTGAATTAGATGCTTAAAAGTTAAAAGCATGTCCTTAACCGGCTTGTACTGAATGACTTTGCTCTTCTCTTGACCATGCAGCATGCAGGACTCTTCAGTTTATTCAAAGTGAAGGAGGTTAAACAGAATTAAAGTGATGTCAGACAGGTGGCACGGTAAATTTGATTTGGGAATCCTTTATCTGCCTTTCAAGCTTTCATAAAAAGCACCAGGATGGAGTGCAGAACAGAGATAAGCTGCGGGAAAATGACCATGAAACATATTTTACGGAGCAGAGAACGCTGAAACTCTACAGCAACAGGGGTCAACAGCCACACGAACACATGAATGGATGAGCTGACGACAGACAGGGGAAAAGTAGAGGATGTTCAGCACGCAGACAAACTTCTCTTCATGGCACCGAGCGTGTCTGTATGAAGTCACTTAGAGACGGAGGGAAAAGTAAAAATAGAGAAAACGCTTTAGGCTGCTTGACTTTAACCAGGGGAACGTTGAGAAAAAAAAAAAAACGTAACGAAGGACTTATGTTTATGCATGAAGGGAAACTTTTCCCTCTTGAATAGTTAATGAGGAGCAAATGTGGAATTTGCAGGAATTCAGGCCTGCAGGAGGGAGCGTTAAGAGGGCAGGTACTGGAAGATGGCTTGAGCGTTTGACACACTTCAGGAGTTTAAAGAGCTCTGTGTCCTTGGTAGGAAGTCATAGGGATGATCTGATGCATCGTATACTATCAAATTGTCTAGGTGCGGGATTCATGAAAATCTTCTTAAGGAAAAAAACAATTATGAAATTTATTTAAAAAAATATTTTAAAAATTATTAAATTTATTGTTAGGAATGATAAATTATTAAAAATAAATTATGAAATTTATTATTACGAATGATTACAAAAAGATAAAAAAAAAAAAACCTTGTTAAAAAAATTCTTTCTCCACCAAACAGAATTTTCCGTTACTTACGAGACAATGTTTTCCTGCCGAAAAAGGCAGGTTTCTGCGTTTTTATTGTTCTACGCTAGGGGGCACCCATTATGTATCTTCTTAATTAGTCCAGAATCTCTCGATCAAAAGTGCAGGAGAGGAAGACGCAGAAACGAACGATCGTGTATGTAAGCAGATGCATAGCTATTTGCTTAAAATGTCGCTTTTTTTAAATGAAACTTACCTAAATTCAAGTGTTTGAGGCTAGACCAGTGGTCCTCACAACTGTTTCCATGAGAGGCGCACTTATAGGACAAAGTCAATAGGAGAGCCACTTCTACCGCAAAGTGTAATCAAAAGTTACACCCATGATGTCTGCTTATCAATCGGTCATTCCTGAACATACACTATGCAATGCAATGCAAAATTTTTTAAAGTTATTTACTTCCACATTAGTCCGTCATGTATCTAACTCTCCAAGAGCACAATCAAAAACTTGCTCATCTTTTTATTCTTCTTTGGACCAAACAATGTTTTAAATTCCACTTTTTAAATGTCTTGAGATGAACTGGTTCACAATTTTGTCTTTTATTAAAAAAAAAAAAAAAAAAAAAAAAATTATATATATATATATATATATATATATATATATATTTTTTTTTTTTTTTTCCTACGTTAAATAATAAGAAAACAGCACTTAGGGGAAATTGTTATCATTAAAAACATTTTGTGAATCCAGCTCCTAATAATTTCAGTCTTTTTCAAATACATTCAGCCTGACCAGCAACTAAAACAAGACATTGAAAGTGGTGCTTACAAACAAAAATGTTCAATACTTCTATGAAAAGAATGATCATTAATCTATTTCTTGCTCGTTTTTTTATTTCCCCTTCGATCAAACAATGTTTTAAATTCCACTTCCAAATACCCTGAGATGAACTGGCTCACAATTTTGTCTTTTACTCATGAAAATTGAGAAAAAAAAAAGTGACAATTATTTGGACAAATAATTTAAAAAGGTTTGTAAAAAAATGTCTTGTTCAAAAAATCTAAAAAGAAAAAAAACAAACAAACAAAAAAAAAAAAGGTGAATAAATACATAAATAATGAATATCTCTAAAAATGTAGTTTTTTTGTCTAAAGTCCATGGAGTCCAGTGTAAATTTTACTTTCATAGTATGGATAAATACAAAATAAAATCAGTTGTTCACATTATTTTTTTCCCCCTAAAAATATGAGGGTGACTTTCATACTTTTTCTTTAAAAAATAAATAAAAACAAATAATTTTTCCAGGAACATACTTTTCAAGAAAACAAAAATGTATTAGATTCTTTTTCTTAAGTTAGACAATAAGAAAACATTTAAGGGAAATTGTTATCAGTAAAAACATTTTGTGAATCCAGCTCCTAGAAATTTCAGTCTTTTTCAAATACACTCAGCCTGACCAGCAACTCAAACAAGACATTGAAAGTGGTGCTTACAAATAAAAATGTTCAATACTTTTATGAAAAGAACAGGCCATTAATCTATTTCTAGCTCGTCTTTTTCTTCCTCTTTCGACCAAACAATGTGTTAAATTCCACTTCCAAATACCTTGAGATGAACTGGTTCACAATTTGGTCTTTTACGAATGAACTGAAAATGCTTAAAAGAGAAAAAAGCAGTAATCAAGGATTAAACAATTGAAACAATCGTAACAAACTTTCAAAGTGGAACACGGAACAAAAGGGAACAGCTGCATCAAGAACCGAGAAGCAAATAATGACACATTTACTGCTGGTTTAATTTCAAACACGCCAGGAGTCGCGTCGTCTTGCAGTTAATTGAACAAATGCTTTGTGCATTTCTAAGCAGCATTAAATGTTAAAATTTGGATTTCATGCCACAATTAGAGACTGTTCACACTGTGTGAATGTTATGCTCATGCAGCGACACTGCTTTTAAGCAAGCGTGTAAAAAAGAGAAGTCGTCGACAGTTTGAAAGGAAAGTCATCCACAGAGACCCTCAGTCTTGCTCCAGCCAAATCTGGGTCAAGGTTGTCTGTAAAATTAGGCCTCTTCTGTCTTTCCTCGCCTTTAATTTTCTGCCTGAACACTGGGGACTCACAGCAGACAGTCGGCATAATAATAAAGCCCACATCTACCACATACAAATTCAAATTTCTGTTAGCTTGAGGCTTGTTGCTACTGCAAGTGGGTCAATAATCACACCGGCGAGTCCAAAGTTATGTGACGTCTGTCTAAACATGCTGTTTTAATTTAGATTTACGAGTTGTTTATCACCTTTTCCTAATAAGTGGGTTTCATAACCGCTGCATCACTTCGCCGTCTTCGATGAGGTCTCTAGATCTGCTCAATTAAACAGATTCAGAAGAGAATATGAATTCATAGCACAGAAAGTGAAGACGGCTGTGATTCATGCTCTCATCAGACACTGAATATGATTATGATCTCCTCTCCGGAGCTTTCAACAGGCAAGAACACGAGGCTAAATCAGGGACGATGGCACCGCTGAGGACCCCTCAGAACAAACAACAGCTCGTCACCGAGTGTTTAAAAGCCACAGAGACCCAATGTTTCACCTCTTTATGGCTGAGGTTTTGCAATTATCTTCAATTGGTTATCATTAGTGACTTTGCTAGCATGTCAACCTTAACCATTTCCATGCTAGCAACTACAAACCACAACCGACTACACAAAATGTTTTTATAAAAAAACAACAAAAAGCAAAACTAAAGCTGAAATGGTGGAGTTTGGGGTCCAGAATGTTAATGAATATTTTTTTTTTTTTTTTTTTTTTTAAACCCTTAATTTTATTACAAATATGGAGATATTGCATGGAAATGCAGTATGAAAATTATAGAATGGATAATAAAATGCATAAAATATGCATATAAACCTATAAAATATGCATAAAACTGGTAACGTGTATTATATTTGTATCTTGCATATAATTCTACTATATAAAATTATTTAAAAAAATAAACCTAGATTTATATTATTTAAAATGAAATTTGAAATGACAATTTATTAAATTATAAAGATAACGTAATATTAATAAATGCAGTATGGAAATTTTAAATAAAAAGTATAACATGCATAAAACTTGCAAAATGTAAAATTTACCATAATATATTTACACACACACACACACACACACACACACACACGTCAGTTTATAAATATAATAGTAATTCAAATGCAGTATGAAGATATGCGTATATAAAAATATTTGTATTACCAGTATATAAAATATACCAATATAAATGACCATTTATTAATTTATAAATATAGACATAAAAGGAATCATGTTTATATTAAAATTAAAATTTGTATTATATAAAAATATGCTCTTAATAGATTTAACATCTGTAAACAAATTATACGTAAATAAATATGTATACCTTTCTTATTTATATGTATTGTGATAATTAAATTGTAACATTTACATGTTTTATTATATAAAAAAATATACCATCTTGCGCATACTTCAATGCAAAATTATAATATATATCAATTTATAAGCATAATAGTAATACAAATGCAGTATGATATTTGTATTATATATAATAATATACCATAATATACATTATTATGTATATTACATTTTACTTTGATTTATATTATTTGAAATAAAAATATAAATGGCAATTTATTAATTTATAAAAATTACAATATTAAACACAGTATGGAAATAAAAAGTATAACATATGCATAAGAAACTTGTAGTGATATTTAAATGCAAATGCATTTATAGAAAAAATATATAAAATATACTATCTTATCATATAAATGACAATTTATCAATATAATAGTAATTTAAATGCAGTATGGAAACATGTATATAAATAATATTTGTATTATATAAAAATAAATACCATCTTAGATTTATATTATGTAAAGTTAAAATAAAAACAACAATTTATTCATTAATAAAGATGATATTAATAAACAGTATGGAAACTGTAAATTAAATGTATAAAATAGGCATAAAAACTTGGAAAACGCATTTATATAAAAAATATATATACAAATATAATATAATATAATAATATAATATAATATATAATATAATCTTACATAGCATATATTTCTATTATATAAAACTAAAAAATAAATAAGACATAAGTAACATTTGTCATTTGTATTGTACCTTGAATTTACTTCTACTGTATCAAATTATTTTAAAAATATATAAATGACAATTTATTAATATAATAGTATTATAAATGCAGTGTGGAAACATATGGACCATAAAACCAGTCATAAGTCGCTGGGGTATATTTGTAGCAATAGCCAAAAATACCTTATATGGGTAAAATAATGGATTTTACTTTTATGCCAAGAAACATTAGGATATTAAGTAAAGATCATGTTCCATCAAGATATTCTGTAAATTTCTTACCGTAAATATATCAAAACTTCATTTTTGATAAGTAATATGCATTGCTAAGAACTTAATTTGGACAACTTTAAAGGCGATTTTCTCAATATTTTAATTTTTTGCACTCGCAGATTCCAGAATTTCAAATAGTTGTATCTCAGCCAAATATCATAAATCATACATCAATGGAAATCTTATTTATCCAGCTTTCAGATAACGATATAAAATATTAGTATTATATAAAAATATACTATCTTATTTTATTATAATTATATTATATTATATTATATTATATTATATTATAGTACAAATACACATGCAAAAACATCAGATCCTAACACATAGGTTTCAGTCCAATACTACCTTTGAATTAAATTTCCCGTGACCCATTTCACTCTCCCTGATGATTTCCTGTGTCTCTCCACAGTCTTGTCACATACAGCCATTAAAAGCCCATAAAAAGCAGAGAATCCTTTTACAAAATAAAACATTGTCCTCCTTTGAAATGCCTTCAACACTGCACATTTCATAAAGATGCATTAGGATATGTCTGCCCACTATGAATACACTTACATAAGCACATTCAGCCTGAAAAGGGTCTGCGACACGAATTACAGGCGTACGACGGCCGCACCACAGGTGCCTCGAGCCAAAGCGAACAATAGCGTGGAAGCAAACAGCATTAGCGATGTGGACAGAATTAACGATGTAGGTGACCCACATGGAGGGGAGGAGAGCGCCTTCGCTAGAGGTGATAGGCGCACTTGTGCTAAGTGCAGATATGGTGGAAAGCTATATTTACTGACAGGAAGTGAAGACCATTTGTCCTGTAGCTGTGTTATTAGCCGCTCCTTGTTATAGAACGCTCGGCCGCTCCATTTAAAGCATTTGTCAGAGCACTTCAAACCAGTCCTGCTGCAGTTTAAACAAGGAAGCACAGCCCGGACACTCAAGCTAATATGAAAAGCTTTGATAAACACTGAAGTATGTTTCTGCTCTCTGCCATGTGCCTCCCACTCGTTCTGCATTGTCCTCGCCAGCGGTGCCCGACTGCAAACAGACAAGTGTTGTGTAGTATGTCTGTCGAGGGATAACTCGTCCAATCAAATCCACTGACAGCTTGTCTTTCTCAGGATCTCTGCACTGATTTTCTGCTTGCCTATGATTGAAGAGCTTTGGGGGGCAAGAGGTCCATCACAGACCAGGAAATCTGGGATCTCTAACCCTGTTATAAGTCTATGAAACAGGAGTGGGCTGCGTGAACACATTATATAATTTTATATTATGGTCATTGTCTATTATCCTTTTTTTTTGCTGTAGAGTAACAACTTTAGATGATAAAGAGAATCAGATACTCCACAAATGAAATCTTTTTGATTTTATTTGATTATTTTCTCTTTTTCAATGGAAAGTGATGATTGCAATCGAAAAGATAAAACTTATAATGAAAGGTAAGTCTTGCATTAGCGCAAGCTGCTCTGCTGTTCTTCATAAAAATCCTTCAGGTCCAACAGATTCTTTGGGTTTTCAGTATTTTTGTGTATTTGAACCCTTTCCAACAATGACTATGATTTTGAGATCCATCTTTTCACACTGAGGACAACTGAGGGACTCATATGCAACTATTACAGAAGGTTCACTTGCTTCAGAAGGAAACAATGCACCAGGGGGTGAAAACTTTTGGAATTTTAAGTCTTTGGTACATTTAACTTATTTTATCTTCTGGGAAACATGCAAGTATCTTCTGAAAGGCAGTACTAAATGAAAAAAAAAACTGATATTTAGGCAAAATAAGAAAAATGTATACGTCTTTATTCCTTTTAAAAGTTTTCACCCCCTGCTCTTAATGCATTGTGTTTCCTTCTGGAGCATCAGTGAGTTTTGAACCGTGTAATAGTTGCATATGAGTCCCTCAGTTGTCCTCAGTTTGAAAAGATGGATCTCAAAAACATACAGTCAATGTTGGAAAGGGCTCAAACATTCTAAAAAAAAAAAAAAAATGTATTTGTGGGACCTGAAGGATTTTTCTGAAGAACAGTGGGGCAGTTTAACTGTTCAGGACAAACAAGGGACTCACGAACAACTATCACAAAAAAAATCTCAGCTCTGGATCATTCAGGTAACAACACAGTATTAAGAATCAAGCGTATGTAAACTTTTGAACAAGGTCATTTTTATAAATTTGAAGTATTATTTTTTCTTGTGGACTATGTGTAAAGTCTTATGTGAAATACCTTATTCAGGTCACTACAAAAAAATAACATGCGTTTTGTACAATCCCTCTTTTTTTGGTAAAACAATTAACATTTTGCAGATTCTGCAGGGTGTATGTAAACTTTTGACCTCAACTGTACATTACAATCTATCAAAATTTCATTTCATATTTTTGGCTATATAAATATCAAAAATGGCAAATTGCAAATTGCATATTTACTTACTTTGTGCCCTGTTAAAGGTGTTTTTTCTTCCTTTATCATTCTATATGAAATGTAAAGTCTGGTGTACCAAGTATGATATCTGATATATTATAGATTACATTTTTTTTTTTTAGATTTCATCTAAAGGTTCAATAAACTGCTCCATTTCAAAAGATTAGATTTTACAGACTATTATTTCATGTTAGGCTTCACAGGGTTAATGTTATGTAACTAACATTATTAAACAGACAGCTCAAACTCAATTCTAACTGGATGAGTTATGCTTGAAGCTGCTAAAAAAATTGCCAAAATACACAAGCGTGACACACATCTATTGAATATATAACACACATATTAATGTGGCAGCTTCACAAAACTAAACGGCACGTCTTGACTTATTGCAAATAGCTCTACTGTAGTATTAACAATAGAGAAAAATCTTTACTCCATCTAAAGTTGCGAATTTAACTTATGCACAAAACTGGATTATCGCATAAAGCATTTGGGTCATTCTGTGTCAAATCAACCAAATTTCAAAAACTTCCCCTGCTCAAATTTTTGTTTTGTTTTTGTTTTTGTCAAATATTTTTTTCTGAGGAAAGATAGACATGTATAGTGATGAAAGCCAAAATATTAAATGCCATTGATGAATATTTACTCAGTAATCCACTATTTTATTAGAGGGAGGTCAAAATGGCAGATTCAGAGTCAAGTTACCGGGGGTAAAAAAAAAAAAAAAAGACTTCAGAAAGATGGCAGCATCATTATTATTTTTTTTTTTCTTTTTGCACAGAGATGGGTAGTTCTATTAGTAAAATCTGTTGACTTTAACAATCCTTGTTGCATCATGTGCCAATGGTGACCATTCAAAAATGGTTAAAAGTTTTTCTCCAAAGTTTGCATGCCTGTAACTCAAGAGGTATTAAATATATTTTAATGCCCTTTTAGATATTGGATCTTAACAAACTTTTCTTTTGGCATCTTTATTTTTTAATGCCCTATGATATTTGGTTCCAGAGATATTGGAATTTTAATATGGATCTGGCAGTAAATTGGTCAAAAACCAAATAGTGGATGAATCAGTAAATATTAATCCATGACAAATCAAATATTTTGGCTTTCATCACTATACATGTCTATCTTTCTTCAGAATAAATATTAGCCAAATAAAAATTTGAGCCAAGACCTCTAGCTATAATTACTTTTTGGAAAATGACAGATCGTTTCACTAGACAAGACCCTTATTTTTCAGCTGGGATTGTGTAGAGCCCTTTGAAGCAATGCTGAAGGAACATTTTCCTCAAAAACCTTAATTTTTGACTGAAGAAAGAAAGACATGAACATCTTAGATGACATAAGGTTAAGTAAAATATCAGGAAATTTGAATTCTGGAGTAAACTAATCCTTTAACAGCAAATTAAAATTTTTGGGTGAACTATCCCTTTGATTGATATTACTGTAAGAGCATAAACGAGAATCAAGCTGCAGAAAATGGCTTCTGCAACAAAATAATTCCACCAGACTGTTCATTATCATATCTTGGAGAACTGGGTGCACAGGTGACGAAGAGCCGCTGCTGGGTTCGAGGATTCAGATACAGCGCTTGCGAGTTAATAAGACATGCAGTGGAGAGATCTGACCTGCTTGGCTGAAGAAAGCCTCAGGAGTTCATGTGGAAATGTGTTTGTTTGTGCGTCACTGACCTCTTTAGGTTGAGAAGAGCCCAAGGGATGCCAGTAGGGGTCTTAAAAGCCGGCAACAGCTTCTCTCCTAGTTCAACAGCTTTTTTCCTGAACACCTGAAGTAAAAGAAAGACAGACAGACAGACAGGTTAGTCTAACCCCATCCGTACATAGCAGCGGCAGAGCTGTGTAACCTCTGGCTGCCCCTGCCTTCCCATAAACTAGCCATATTTATTTTATCAGTCATATTTGCATGATACACAGAGTCGGCTGACAGAAAGAGAGGCATTGATATTCTGCTGAGGGCAGGATCCGGGAGACGGCTGATAACAGCAGATAAGACGAGGGCACGCGGCCCGCTGTAAACCTGCTGCCTGCCTGTCATCTTCTGTCTGCTACCTGGCCCTTCATTCCACTCCTCTGACATTTCAAACCATCAGGGAGCTGCTACGAATCCCTAGACCAGCAAATATGCTGCATATCAGCTGGCGGCTGAGATGATATCGCACTCAGCCCAAGCAGACTAATCTGGCTTTAGCTGTTTTATACAGAAACATGATTTTTGTTTAAGTGACACTTAAAGGGGCCATATTCAGTACTTGTGTATTTAGTAATATAAAGAAAAATAAATACATCCTTAACACTACCAGTAAGATTTTTTTTTTTTTTTTGTTCTCATAATTTAATGTTTATTCAGTTTGGATGCATTAAACTGACCAAGAGTAACAGTGAAGTCATTTATAATAGTTACAAAAAAAAAAAAAAGTTTCAAATAAATGCTATTCTTTTGAACTGTCGATTCATCAAAAAAATAAATAAATAAATAAATAAATAAATAAATAAATATATATATATATATAAAGCAGTGTTTAACTTTTTTCAGCATTAATAGTAGCAATAATATTTTTTGAGAAGCAAATCAGCATTTCAGAATGATTTTTGAAGGATGATATGACACTGAAGACTCAGACATAAACTACATTTGAACTACTATGAATATTATAACTATTATAAATATTTTAGAATTTTAATAAATTAGAAAACTTTTATTTTAAATTGCAATATTTCAAAATATTGTTGTTTATAATGTATTTTTGATCAAATAAATGCTGCATTTATAAGCATAAGAGACTTTCAAATTTAGAATAAAATAAATAAATAAATAAAATCTTACAGACCCAAAAATATTTCACAAAAATATATTTACATATAATGTATTTTATTTATTTTTCTTGCTATTGTGATATTTTTTGCTACAACAAAAAAGAAAAAAAAATACAAGGCAAAAGTTTTTGAACAGTAAGATTTATGTTTTTTTTAAGTCTCTTTTGCTCATCAAGCCTGCATTTTTGATCCAAAGTACAGCAAAAACAGTTACATTTTGTAATATATTTATACTATTTAAAATATCTGTTTCTGTTAAATATATTTTAAAATGTAATTTATTGCTGTGATTTCAAAGCTGAATTTTTAGCATCATTACTCCAGTCACATGATCCTTCAGAAATCATTCTAATATTCTAATTTGCTGTTTAAAACATAAAAACGTGTTATTAATTTTCTAATACGAAAACAGCGGAGTAGAACTTTTTCAGGTTTCTTCAATGAATCCTGAAAAAAAAAGTTCTTAACCATTTCAAATACTGACAATAATAATAAAAATGTTTCTTGAACAGCAAATCAGCATATTAGAATGATTTCTGAAGGCACTGAAGACTAACGATCCTAAAAAATTCTGCTTTGAAATTACATGAATACATTACATTGTAAAATATATTCAAATAGAAAACAGTTATGTTCCACAGTAAAAAAAAATAAATACAATCTTACTGCTTTGGGAATATTTTGGATCAAATAAAGGCAGGCTTGGTGAGCAGAAGAGACTTTTTGGTGAGGAAGTGTACATTCAACTCAGTACTAATCTGTATATTAAGATCAATTTGCAACATCAGAAGACATCATGTCTCAAAAATTTAGTCTTGCATCCTTTTCAACTCTTTCTGACAGGCAATTTCTGCGACTGCACCTTTTAATATCAGTCGTTAACATTTAAATAGACAGCTTTCCACAGTAAGTCCAATATTAAGGCAAATATTGATGATACACAATATTCACTGTGCAAGGTTTAACTCCTCTTCATTTTCGAAGGGTTACTTTGGCAAATGAGGTGCAGAGATCTGCATGCAATTCTGTGTCAGAAAGCCAGATTTACTCATTCCGCTTGTAATTCAGCCTATGAGTCAGAAAGCCCACAAAGCAAAGGTCCCCAGAGCACAGCCAGATCGCTGCGTGAGAGCCTTTCGAAACACCAGAGAGAAATCAAACTGCAATCCAATGACTTGTCAAAATGTACAAGGGAATGAAAGCACTACGCTGGGGTGCAGCAGTAAAACAATAACAACAATACAACTGGGATTAAATCACAGGAAAATTAGACATGATGGATCATCCTCCTAACTGTAACAGTGAAGAGTAAGCATCATCTAAAAACACTACTGATCATTATTCCTGCGGTACCCCTCAAAACGAGGACGTCTTTTCCTCCAAGTCCGTCATTCTGTATGCATATCAAGGATGAGGTCAACACTTCGAAGCACGCATCGCTCCGTAGCGTTTTCCCCAGCGCCTCGACGGCCTAGATGAAGTCTGTGTGCTCGCCCTTGCTCTTCAAACACAAGGTGAGCTGTTATCTACCTCCATGTGAATTCACTTAGCAGGTTGTCTGGTTGGATGCCGCCGGCATTCGCCATATTCAGTGCTGCATATCTGGTTTAAAAGAATATTTGAGCCTATGGACTGTCAATCCAGATTATGTGAGATGTGACAGATCTGATCAGTCAAAGTGTGCCATCACTTTGATCAATGTCTGTAATAAAACTCCTATGCCTCAGAGTAAACTAAAGACAAACAGAGCAGCTCTGGAAGACATTTTCAAATAAAGTGATGACAATGTTCAATTTATCAAAAACAGAAATGAGAACTGATGACCACAGCATGCAACAGTAATGCATGTGGTTGACAAATGTATCAAAGCAGAGGGTTTGAACTGATTAGGTTAATATGACAAATTGCAAAATTAAGCATAATTACGTTGTGCTTAGCCATGCTAAATTCTTAACAGTGACGCAGTATGTTGTGCTATTAT
This sequence comes from Cirrhinus molitorella, assembly GCA_033026305.1. Lineage (NCBI taxonomy): Eukaryota > Metazoa > Chordata > Actinopteri > Cypriniformes > Cyprinidae > Cirrhinus > Cirrhinus molitorella. The sequence goes on from CM065133.1 coordinate 24,987,290, forward strand.
TTATTATCATGATAGATATTTAATAAATACATTTTTATATTAATAATAACAGCAACAACCATCCTCATTACCATCAATATGTATTATTATTATTATTATTATTATTATTATTATTATTATTACTGCTATTAATATGATGATCATCATTATGAAATATTGTTATTAATAATGATATGAATAAAATATAATAAGAAGAACAATACATAGTAAT